>MU399495.1:0-315049 GCA_022578845.1 Hypoxylon cercidicola | reverse complement strand
GACCGCCCCCCCCCCCCCCGCCCGCCCCCCCCCCCCCCCCCCCCCCCCGCCCCCCCCCCCCCGCCCCCCCCCCCCCCCCCCCCCCCCCCCCCCCCCCCCCCCCCCCCCCTTTTTTTAAAGGATGTATTACCTCTCTCATCGTCGACGGGCGTGTCGATCAGAGGCGCCGAGATGGGGCCGGCGTCCGTCCCCGGGTTGTAGATGAGCGGGACTACTTCGACGGCCTCGCCGTCCGGCCCCGTGACGGAGATGGACCGGACTTGGGCGAAAGTATGGTTGAAGGGCTGCACGAGCGTGTCGTACTGAGCGCTGAAACGCGTCTGCGCCCGCTCTAGTATGTAGTCCACGGATGCCCGGTAGCCCGGCAGTCCGAAGGCGCGGTTGCCGCCGTTCTCGCCCGCGATGCGGTCGAAGTTCCATAGGTTTCGCTCAAGCCTAGACGGAGGGAAGCTATCAGCTTCATGCCTTCGGGCTTGGCATGTTCTCGCCTTGATAAATGGACCTACTCTTCAAGCTTGATATCGGCCTCGAGCTTCTCGGGTGTTAGGATGTTGTTGGTCGCGAGAGCTCGCGAGGCGAAGAGCGTCGCTAGTGCTAGGCCGAAGCTCTTCATCTTGACGAACTGTAGTCTCGATGTACGTCGACGATAACCGCGGGCATAGGCTACGGTGTTCGCGTAGTCCAATTGGAGCAATGTAGGTCTTACATTTCATATTACCTACCTTGTAGGCTTATATATACGTACCTAGGCGTAAGGTACCATTACGAGCACGATATCGTAACCGAGCCAATATGCCTATTTCTCTAGGCGCATCGTTCCGGCCTCTCGCTGCTTACATACCTCCGGCCAAGAGGCACCCAGATTCTTGGTATGAGCCGGTTGTGGTGACGGCCACGCGGAGCCAGAACAATCTGTACGTCTTGGCTGGCCGGTTGTCATGGTTGAGTCGGCTGAATGGGGCAGGTGCCAAGGCTGCTCTCTTATAGCCATATCGATATCCTACAACTAGCCATAGCTTGTACGTTCGGTATTGCTCGATATCGTTTCTCGTCGTTGGAAGATGCCAGTTGAAAGCTACATGCCTGTACTATAAGTTGCAAGGGGATTTCGTTTGAGCTTGCACTTATTTTAGTTTGCTTCGACTATTCTACAACTTCTATCCATGGTCGGTTAATAATAGGACGCAAGGGAATCGAACACCAGTAGCTGCGTAAGGACTGCCATATCAGGTACCTAGGTAGACATGATGGGATAATGTTCGATATTTACATGCTCGGGGCCAACCTGTTCGCCTTGTACTAGGTATCTTAGGTAGGTAACTGGTTCAAATAACCAAATCGATGACTAGTGGATGTATCATGATATTGCTGGATAAATCGTACAATGGCCGGTGGATTCTCGACATGGTCGCTTAACTACCGAGAAAATAGTTGTACGTGAATTATAGATAATTCGAATGTTATGTGTATTGTAACTGCGGCTCGACACGATTACCCCTGCATTGAATATTTGTATTCAACAGCTACCTGTAATCATAAAGCTTTGAACCATCGAGGCCCTCGTACAATCACCTGGCCCAGTGAACTTCCTGTATCAATATGATAATTGCTTCGGGCCAGGGCGAGAGTTCCGACTTGGCAAATCATGTGCAGTTCTAGCGCTGACCGAGCAGATGTTCCTGACTACCAAGTCGAAAGGCATTTGCTTACGCAGTGATAAACTCGCTTAGTCTCGCCGCGTCCACCGATGTTGGTATTTAATACGCTGAACAGATGTTGGCGTGAAGGTAACTCCATCCGCCTTCGTCGGGCATGTAGCATGATTGAAGTGGTGACCTGTAGCGTCATCACTGCTATCAATGCTATGCAAAGCCAATAATGGTGGTCTGTAGAAGCGCTGTATGGATCGACGTATGATATAAGTCAAAAACTCGGTATCTTCGTCATGTTGTTTCAGGAACGTCGTCTGATTTTGGAGCTGAAGCACTTGCGTTGCCGGGTTTCGGTTCACCGTCACCATCAAACCCAAGCGCCTCAAGCTCTCTCACAAGTTCGTTGATCTTGATGACCTTGGCGATCTGTTCGGGTAGTAGCGACTCGCCGCCCTCCTTTTTGCTTCTTAACTCCTTCGCTTGTTTCAGCTTCTTCTTTAGGTTCCTCGCCTTTTTCTCCTTTTCGACCTCTGGATCGGCTTCCTCAGCCTTGGCGGCGGCGGCATCTTCGGGTGCGTCTGCAGAGTCCTGAGACGGATTCGTAGATTTTGCCTTCTTTCTTGCCTCGCGGCGCTTGGCATTCTTGTTGCTAGCGGCGGACGCTGGTGTTTCTTGTTTTTGCTCCTTTAGACCTTCGGCACCGATCACACCACCTTTTCCCCGGTTACGAAATGATTCGGCAGTGCGGTTCTTGTAGACTTCGACATCTTCTGGGGGTCTGTATCCGGGACGAATCTTGATCGCTTTCCTTGTCGTACCATCGGCGCGTTGGGATTCTGGGATATGCCGCTCGCCGCTCTCATCTGTGACGATGCCCGAGGTGGACGGTTGAGTAGGCATGGTGGGAGTGGGATGAAAATCGATAAAATGCTCGATAAGAAATCAAAAGAAAGGAATCAATCTGGGGGAAGCAGACGTGTTTAATAAATCTGGTTGTTTTATTGTAGACCTCCCACCATGGAGGGGTGAAATGAGGTTCTGTGTCACCCAGACCAAAACCAAACAGCTTGGGGCCACTTGCACCTGTGGGCCTTTCCATTGAACCCGGATAAAAAGTGGGACATCCAATTGACAAAGCTTCAGCCAATCAAAGATAGTCATTTTCAAACTACCAATTCTTTCCAGCCGAATTCTTGGAACTTAACGCATTTAATCGCACTCGATCCTCCGGAGAAGACCTCACGACATTTATCATCCAGCTGTCCGGCCTCCAATTGCTCTGTACCTCTGGCATCTATCTACCTACCCCTACGATATTCACCATGGTGTGTTCTACTTCTCGTCTGGCTTACTATTGATGTCCGTGGACTAACTAATCGCGCATTAGGCCGCCGCTCGTCCTTTCTACAAGCAAGTCGACTTCCTCAACAACCTCTCCATATTCGCGGCAACGAGACCTATGAGACTAACCATTTGGTGCACAGCGCTCTCTTCCGAAGAAACTGGCAAATGCTGGGAGCCGTGTTTGCCGGTGCATTCGCTTTCGAGATGTGCGCAGTCTGAGATACTCTGCGGGATAGGAGACAGCCGCTGATGGGACCATAGGGCATATGACACCGGAATGAACAAGCTCTGGGACAACCTGAACCGAGGGGTATGTACTACTTATTGGAAATTCGAAGAGAACCGTCACTGACATGCCGACAGCGACAATGGAAGGATATCCGATCCAGATACGTTGAGGAGGAATAAACGACAACCAATGACTCGAGAGATAGGAAAGACGAGGCGGATAACAGTGTACGGGTGACATCGGGACGCCTGCAAAATTGTACACTTGTACCTTATAGATCGGAATAAATTCACACAGTTCAGTTTACGCAAAGCCACCTCTCTATCCACCACGATGAAGAACTAGCCGATTTTGCGAGCTGGTTGCTCTTCATACATATGTCACCTGCGTCTTTAAACCGACATATCTCCTTGGAACGCAATCACTCCGTACACAACCGAGCTCGTTTGCCACGAGGCCTGGTAATCATTGGTGGCGTCGCTATAAAAATAAGGGCTTTTTCACATTCGCATCCACACCCGCATAGGCCAATATATCGAATGGAGGTAGTACCTAACTTGGAAGGATATCAATCTCATGCCATTGCTAATGACGAGGCTTCCGATGTGAGTATGACCTGTCATAAACCCCTCGGGTGCATCCGAGGTGCATGACGAAGTGAAAATATGTAATGCAGTCTGACAGCTATCCCATCCATCCGGGTGGCATGAATACCAAGCTGACGTACATACTTCTTCCTATACACGCGTACGGAAGGGTTGGTGTAGCACAACATCTGTAATAAAATATAAAGATAGGCGAGCAGGCGGGTAAGTACATTTGATAAGGTATATCCAGGGAATGCGCTAAGACGTGGTACACCCGCTTGCAGCTGTCACTGTGACGTGTTGCAGGGACCTAGCAGGGACCTTAGGTAGCGATAATCGCAGGGACTCTTATCGCCGATAAGGAACTTCCCTTATGAGGTATGAGGTACCTAGGAGGGGATCTGCTTTGAAAAGCTCCGAACCTCAACTGATCCAACTGTTGGCCGTTTCAGCATTTCTCCTACTCGGTGTTTCTTTGTCTAGAATATATAGCACCGGATAGCTTGTCCAAGCTTTTTATCTTTCAGGGCTGCAAGTCCCATCTCTATAGAAACAGCTTCTCCACACCTGCCGCCACCTACACCGTCGACATTGAGCTCGCTCCTTTGCTCTCTTCTTCCAAGTCGTCCTACTAATTCTTGCCCTTCCATTACCATCAACATCTCCAACTGTCGAGAGACGACGATCCTCCTTTCGAATCTCGAAACCAATTATGATAAAGCGGCGTCCAGTCTAGCCATGGACCCCGCAATGTCTACGCAAGAGCTGCAGCTCTGTCAACACCTGATAGAGCTGCCGAGACGTCATGGGTACCGATACGACGAATCTGCTTGTCGTGACCTATTATATAACCTATTCTGGTCTATGGCCGGAGGGAAGCCCGAGAATATGCGCCTGTTTTTTCCCGACGGCAAGCTCACGCCGAAGAGCACGCTGAAGCTTCGCGAAGCTCAGGGAGCCGTAGAAGGGGCCGAATACACCGAAGCCGCCCGCGGCAAAGCCTGTGGTCACATATTTAGAGCTGGTGAGGCGACGTACGGTTGCAGGACATGCAGTACCGACGAGACGTGCTGTCTCTGTAGCAAATGCTTCAATGCCACAGACCATACGGGTCATATGGTAAGAATCTCCATAACGCCAGGAAACAGTGGTTGCTGCGATTGCGGAGATCCCGAGGCTTGGAAGCTCCCAATGTTCTGTACCATCCATAGCGAGCGAGAAGAAGACAAGTTGAAAGGGAAGGGTAAAGAGGTCGCTGGTCTATCTGAGGAGGTCGTTGCCAACATCCGCATGACTGTCTCGCGAGTCCTCGATTTTATCTGCGATGTCATCTCCTGCGCCCCTGAACAACTCAGACAGCCAAAAACAAAAGAATCCATTGAGCAAGACGAGAAGATGTCCCGCTTGGCGTCGACGTACTGCGGAGGAGATGTCGACTCTCCTGAAGAATATGCCTTGTTGCTTTGGAACGATGAGAAGCATACCGTGAAGGAGGTTCAAGACCAAGTTGCACGAGCGTGCAGCACAACTCTCGACGAAGGATATAATCGTGCCTTAGAAACCGACTCGATCGGTCGGAGCATCTTGAAGTACGATTCAAGCATCGATAAGCTACTTAGATGCGCCACCGTCCTCGAGCACATCAAGATCACTGTCACAATTCGTTCGTCGAGGGATACGTTCCGGGAGCAAATGTGCGGGACAATGATCGACTGGCTGAATGATATTTCGGGGTGCTCGGTGGGGAGTGAACATAACATCCTGAGGACAGTTGTATGTGAAGAACTACTGAAACCCTGGCGTAAAGGAAGCCCTGGAACGCATGCCATGCCCGGCAAGGATGGCCTTGAAGACGAACAGAAACTCGAATATGATCCGCTCGAGGCCCATTCGGCTACGATAATTATACAAAGAGCAAGGTTCCTCGCCGATGCTGGTAATGCCACTACTACTACCTTAGCTGAGTTCCTCGACTCGGACGATGACGATAATGATGACGATGATGATGAAGATATGGAAGGTGGCAACCGAACTCCCTCTAGTGGAGAGGAGGATAACGACGAAGATGAAGAGGACGAAGAGGATGTAATGATGGTGGATGCACGGCCAGAAGCCAGCACCGACGTAAATGTGCCCGATTGGATCGGGCCGAACGTTGCGTCGCTGGAAGAGGAGGAAGCAACTATGGCGGGATATCCACCGCCTCCGCCGCCGCCGCCTCCCGCGCCGAGACGTGCAACACGAGACCGAGACCTCACGCCGTCAGACTCGGATACTGCAGAGCCGTTAATAGCACCGACAGTATATGCAAAAGCCAATATTGAAATTCCCAAGACCCCTGGCTTGTCAAAGGGGAGCAAGGCGGGACCCCCGAAGCCAGGACGGTACTGGGTCGAAACACCAGCGGCCTACATGGAACGTGACAGTGTCCATCCATTTGAAGACGTTTTCCAACGAGTTCGTTTGGATTGGCTAATTCTATTCGATCTAAGAATGTGGAAGAAGGTCCGCAATGACTTGCGTTCATTGTACATCTCTACCGTAGTAACCATACCCGAATTCAAGAGAGTCTTGGGCCTTCGATTCGCTGCTCTATATACGACATTAGCGCAGCTATATCTCATAGGAGACCGGGAACCCGACCATTCAATTATCAATATTTCCCTACAGATGCTGACCACGCCTTCTATTACTGCCGAAGTAATGGAGAGGGGGAACTTTTTGACCACCCTCATGGCTATCTTATACACTTTCCTAACGACCCGGCAAGTCGGCCATCCGTGGGAAGTCTCGTCGAGTGCTGTACTTGGATTTGATACAGGTTCGGTGACGAATCGTCGAATGTATCACTTCTACGTCGATCTGAAGTATCTTCTCGGTTCGATACATGTCCAGGAGCGGATGAGAACGGAAGAGAGATACCTACTGCAATTTCTCGATCTAGTGAAACTTCACCAAGGCATCTGTCCTAATGTGCGAGCCGTTGGGGAGCATGTGGAATACGAGACTGACAGCTGGATCGGCGCCTCGTTGATGACGCGAGAGATAAACAGGCTTTGCAGGCTTCTATCTGGTTCCTTCCGCAACCTTCCGGAAGAAGAGTCATCGCACCTGTCGAGAGCAATGCGAACAACGGCAAAGAGCGTTATCATCAACTCGATCGGTGCCGAGCGTGCTCGGTTCACCCAGGCCGAAATCAAAGACGAGGTACGATTCAAGGCACTGAGCGACTTCGAGTTCGCTGGTGAAGCTACCAAATTCGAAGTTGTCAAGTTCGTTGTGGAAGAGCAGCCGATCAGTTTCCATCACGGATTACACTACACCCTGTCGTGGCTGATCGAATGTGGAAAACACATGTCCCCGCAAGAGCTTCGATCGATTCTCAGTTTCACTTCTCAAGAGCTGAGGATGAAGCCGAGGTCGATGGGCCGGAAGACCATGCCTAGACGGGACTACGCGCCTGAAGACTATCTCATGGCTGCGTTTGACTACTCTCTGCGAGTCTGCACATGGCTTGCTCAGATTAAAGCGGGAATGTGGGTGCGCAACGGCATTAGCCTCAGACATCAGGCTGGTACCTACAAGAATGTCCTCCACCGAGATGTAACCCATGCTCGAGACATCTTCCTGCTCCAGACCGCGATGGTTGTCTGCAACCCAAGCCGCGTTCTTGCATCGATTGTCGATCGCTTCGGTATGGAAAACTGGCTCAAGGGATTTTTCGAGATTACTTCAACGGCCCAGGATGAGAGCCAACACCTTGATGTAGTTGAGGATATGATTCATTTCCTCATTGTATTGCTAAGTGATCGAACCTCGCTTATCCCAGTCAAGGACGAGCAGCAGACGCATCTGATGGCGATGCGCAGGGACATCACTCACGTTTTGTGCTCCAAGCCGCTATCTTTCAATGAGATATCTAGTAAACTACCCGAGAAGTTTCACGAGCAAGAGGATTTCCAACGTGTCCTAGATGAGGTAGCCACATTCAAGCCTCCTGAGGGTGTCTCAGATGTAGGAACTTTTGAGCTCAAGCCGCAGTACATTGAAGATATCGATCCATATATCGCGCACTACAACAAGAATCAACGAGAGGAATCAGAGACCGCTTATCGCAAGTGGATGGCCAAAAAAACTGGTAAATCCGTTGAAGAGATTGTATACGAGCCCAAACTGCGACCGATTGAGTCCGGTGCTTTCGTGGGACTGGCGCAATTTACCAGCACTGGGATGTTCGCGCAGATAATCTACTACTCCCTGTTGTACCCTCTCGTCGCGGCCAAGTTAACGCCCAAGGTGGCTTCTTCCAGATTAGAGACTTTCTTGCAATTGGTATTGCATTTGATTCTCATTGCTATTTCTGAGGACAAGGAAATTGAGACCACAGCCGGCACTGAGTCTTTCGTTTTTATCGCTTTAACGAAGCCTGCCCGTAGCAATTTCATGCAAGATGCGCCAGCCTCTAAGACTATCGTCTCTCTCCTTGAGATACTATCGACCAAAGAGGAATTCAAAGCCTGCCATCCCAAAATCGCATTAATCTTGAAGAGAATGAAACAAAAATACCCGTCCCAATTTGATACGGCCTACTTGCGATTAGGCATACCAGTAGACCGGATCGACACGGCGTCGCCAGCGAGCACCCATAATGCCGAAGAGGAGCGCGAAAAAAAGAAGAAGGCGGCCCTTGATCGCCAAGCGAAGGTCATGGCGCAATTCCAGCAGCAGCAGAAGAGCTTCCTAGAAATGCAAGGGGATATCGATTGGGGCGAAGAGGATTGGGACGAAATGGATGAGACCAAACCAGCAGAAGAGCAGAAGAACTTTTGGAAATACCCAAGAGGCACCTGTATACTGTGCCAGGAAGATACTGACGACGGACGTCTCTACGGCACTTTCGCGCTTTTCACCCAGAGCAAAATCCTACGACAAACCGATTTGCAGGACCCAGCTTTCGTTAGGGAGGCTGCAAATACGCCGGCGAATCTTGATCGCTCGGCCGAGGAGATAAGACCGTTTGGACTCGCCCATGAAAATAGGGTGATGGTGGAAAAGGTCAACGCAAAGGGTGAAAAGTTCATTTCCGAAAAGCAAGGCCTCGGTAAAGGATTCCCTGCGAAACTCTGTCGAACAGGGCCCGTCTCTGTCGGATGTGGCCATATCATGCACTTCAGTTGCTTTGATATGTACATGGAGGCAACTGGCCGTCGACACGGACACCAGATCGCTCGCCACCATCCCGAATCTCTGCAACGTCTAGAATTCGTTTGTCCCCTCTGCAAAGCCCTTGGTAACGCGTTCTTGCCAATCACCTGGGACGGTAAAGAGGAATGCTACCCGGGAATCTTACAGACCGATACAGATTTCTCCTCTTTCATCATCAAACATATGACTGGGCGTCACTGGACCGCATTAGTAACACGTGAGCAGTCTCAAACCGCATTTATCAATTACTTGCGTGCGAAGATGCCGGAGAGCCTCGGTCCGTTTGAAAAAGCCAGCGCTAGCCAGCCGCCCTTTTCTGTCTGGGAGCATAGTAACTTACGGTCTGTATCTTCGGTGGCTTCTTCTAGCGACACCTATTCTCTCTCCGCTACTCCCGGATCGAGTATCAGATCACATTCCCCGCCAGAGTCGCAGCACGGCGACACGGAGCTGATGCTGATCTACCGACGCCTACGCGACACGCTCCGCAAGAACGCCCTCATACCAGATAGTGATGATGAGGATAGGGGAGATGATTTGTATGGCAGCGACACGCTGGCGCGATCTGTTGGCTACTCGATTTCCGCGGCCGAGATACAGCAACGAGGGATTGAATCCCAGTATGGAATGACTCTGATCGAAAGAATACCGGAGCAGCTCCTAGTTCAGCTTCGAATCCTGTCCGAGACGGTCTCGTCATATATAGCAGTTGGCGGTCTTAGGCACGGTGGGGATAACCAGACTGACCTGGAGTTTTGCAAAGCCAGCGAACGCCAGTACTACCAGCTCTTCATAGCGCCATACTTCGAATCACCGCTTACGCACAGCCGTCAACCGTTCGACGAACACTCGCCGCTACTGAGCGAAGATGCATTCATTTTCTTGTGCGAGGCCATGTTCGGCGTAGCTGCCGCGCAGAACATGGATCCGATGCACCTGGTCCGGCTTTGTTACCTCGCCGAGATAGTGAAGGTTGTCCACCAGATATCTCGCAACCTGCCATTCTCCAAATGGCTCGAATATATGAGCCATAGGAATGCTGAGGACCCTGCCATGAACAACTTTGCTAATTTCTTTCATTACATCATGAGCACCTCGATGAACATCGGCCTAGAGCCGTCTACGATCTTCCCTCATGCTAGTTTCGACGAATCAGGATTAGATAGCTTGGAAAGCATACACGCCTTCGTCAGGAAGTACGCTCTAGTATTCTTGCGAAAAGCAACAATACTGCTCCATGTCCATCTTGGCGTTGATTTCAATAGCCACATATCTCCGGTTCCGGAAGCAGACGAGCTCACACGTCTGACGGCCGCACTGCGGTTACCGTCTTTTGACGAGATGTGCACGGCCATAACACCTCTAGCTACCCAGTTCGATTGGCCGCCAAACACAGAACAGATAGTCAAGGGTTGGCTTCAGCATTGGATACACGCGTACCTGCGCCGACGTGTAGCCCCTGTTGAGCAGCTTATAAGCCACCCCGGCATATTCGAGCTCGTCGGCCTACCGAAGAACTTCGATACCCTCATCGAGGAGTACTCTAAGAGGAGATGTCCCAAGACGGGCAAAGATCTATCCGATCCCATGGTGTGCCTGATGTGCGGTGATATGTTCTGCGGACAGACTATGTGTTGTATGATGGAGTATCAGGAGCCGGGGCCGGATAAGCCGACGATGAGGATCGGGGGTGCGCAGCAGCATATGCTGTTCAAGTAAGTGATCAATTCTCCGTAATATCGTTCCGTTTCTTTCTTTCTTTCTTTCTTTCTTTCTTTTTCTGTTGCTAAGCCAAGCTTCTCCACTAGGTGCCAGGGTAACATCGGGCTCTTCATCAACATCCGCAAGTGCGCCATCTTCTACCTGCACCGCACGTCGGGCAGCTTCAGCAGCGCGCCGTACATCGACAAGTACGGCGAGGTGGACATCGGGCTGCGGCACGGGCGCCAGCTCTTCCTGAACCAGAGGCGCTTCGACACGATGCTGCGCGGCCTGTGGCTCAGCCACGGCATCCCCAGCTTTATCAGCCGGAAGCTCGAGGCCGACATCAACAACGGCGGCTGGGAGACTATATAACCTGGTTAAACCACCTTGAGGAAAAGGAGGAGGAGGAGGAGCAAGTTATAAATACCTACCTAGGTAGATACCGGAGGGGGAAGACTGCACACTGTCGATAGGCGCTTGCCGAGTGCAGAGATGGTGAAAGTTGATGTTGCACATGATTAATTCCACGGTATACGGCGTTTTGCCTCGTGATGCGGAAGGGGTCACAGATTATCCAAGTGGCCTAATTGAAAATAGGTTTAGTATTATTACCGCATGCGATCGCTACCTATTCATACCTTTACATAGGCTTTATTATAATCGGTGCCTGTCCACCTGTCTACTCTACCTAAGGACTAATAGACTGTTATAAGACTGCAGGTTAAATAATTCTTTTGCGCAGCAGTGAAGCTATGATCTGCCCCCTTTTACTAGATGAATAATCCGAGAATACACATGCAATGTATGGGTATAGTATGACTCAAAATCAGGCTCGTGCTTAGCTGTTCCCTAACGATCATTTCATACGCATAAGATAATCGAGTCCCTATCGTGTTATCCTCTCCCTTTTCTCCCTTGACTACTCCTCCTTCTTCACATCCTCATCCTTGAGGGGCGTCACGTTGCCGCTAACGCCGTCGACGGGCGTCTCGTTGACGTCCAACGCCTCGATGCCCGAAGCCACGCCGTTCACCTTGCCGTTGGTCGTGCTGTCGTCCGAGTTTGCTGCTTCTGCGGGATCCCCCCGGTGCCGGTACACCTTGATGCGGCCGTCCTGGCCGGCGCTGACCATGGTCTCGCCGTGGACGTCGACCCAGAAGCAGACGCCGTCGTGGGCGCCGCGCACGCGCTGCACGACGCCCTTGGTCTTGACGTCCCAGAGCACGATGTCGCCGTCCTCGCTCGGCGCCGCGATGAAGGCGCCCTCGCCGCTGCCGCCCGCGCCCTCCGAATCCGCGTCCGCATTCGTAGTCGCGGGCGTCAGCGTGCCGAAGCAGCCGCCGATGCTGAATTTGGAATTCTCGTGGCCCTGGTACGTCTTCTTCACGGTGCCGGACACGTAGTCCCACAGCCGCAGGCACGAGTCCATGCTGAAGGCTAGGACGAAGCGGCCGTTGGGCGCGAAGCAGACCGACGTGATGGGCGGGTTGTCTTCGTGCACGAGGGTGCGCAGGCACTGGCCCGTCGAGGTGTCCCATATTCGGCTGTTCCGTTGAAGCCAGTTAGTTATTTGTCAAGCAGCTTCGATAAATGGCAGGGGAAAGAGCAGAAGCGGAAGCGGAAACTTACGTCAACCCGTCGGTGCTGCAACTCACAACCAGAGTGCCGTCGCGACAGAAGTCTATTCCGCTCACGGGATCACTATGCGCCGGCAGACTCCTCATCAGCCGCCCGGCACGCACGTCCCAGAGGAAGACGGCCTCGTCGTAGCTGCCGCTGGCGAGGATGTTGCCCTTGGGCGAGAAGGCGAGGCAGTAGACGTAGTTGTGGTGGCCGAGCAGGGGCTTGACGCGGGCGGGGCGGCCGGTGACGCGGTCCCAGAGGCGGATGGCCTTGTCGTCGGAGCCGGAGGCCAGCGTCTGGCTGTCGGGGGCCCAGGCGACGGCCGACACGCCCGCCATGTGGCCGACGAGGGTGTCCTGGTGGGCGCCCGTCGCCGCGTCCCAGATCCGGATCGTCGCGTCCGCCGACGCCGACGCGATCCACCGGCCGTCCGGCGAGATGCGCACCTGCGATATGGCGCGCGTGTGGCCCTTCAGCAAAAGCCGCGGCACGTAGTGCGGGCGCACGGGCTGCTGCCGCCGCGGCCGCGCGGCGGGCGGCGTCGTCGTCGACGAGAGGGGGTCGTGGTCTAGCGTATCGCGGAGGGGCGAGGGGGAGCGTAGGTCGGAGCGGGAGCGGGATAGCGATCGCGATCGCGACCGGGGAGATCCGGATCTGCTGCGGCGAGACGGGGATCGGGACGAGGTGCGGCTGCGGGTGCTCGAGCGCGACCTTAACCTCGACCTCGAGCTGGACGGCGACCTGCTGCGGCGGTCGCTGGAGTAGTAATCGGTTTCCTGGCGCCGCTCTCGACTCGGACTCCTACTGCCGCTCCCGCTTCGGCTCTGGCTTGTCGATCGACTGTCCGGCGCCTTTTCTCGGATCGAGACACGGAGGGCATGCTTTTCGTCCGCCTTGTCTGGTGTGTCGAATCTTTGAGGAGTAGAATCGATGCTATCGTCGTGGACTTTACGGCGTTTGGTGGGGGGCCCGGGGAGGGAGGTAGGGGTGGAATCGACCCCCGACATGGCGTATGTCGAAGTGAGTTCGAATCAGTATTACCGCATTCGAGTTATACGAGGAGGAGGCGGTTTGGAAAAGAGGTGAAGTATCAATGGTAAATCAGAGCTTAGGCGGAAGATATTCGCAGCCTCGCGTGCTTCTAGTTAAGGGAGGAAACAGATTAAGGACAAGGCTGAGAGAAAGATGAAATTTTGGTGGGGTCGTAATAGTCGTAATATTGCCGAGATCTTAATTGGGACATCTCAGTCTTAGCAATTAGCTTTGCCCCGCTATTAATGAACTTTCCGGAGACCGCTAATCTTGATTTAGGCTTAGATCGATAACGATAACGGCTAAAAGCCATTGCGACAGTTACGGATTAAGAAATTACAGTATAAAAGTACGGTGTATAAAAGGATAATGCTTCCTCGGTCAGCCCGGCATGTCCTACTTGGTCGCTCTGGCCGGGATCTGGATAAGTTCAACGCAGGGGCGATGCAACCCTGATTGCCTGCTCTCTTTTCTATGGTACGAAGTACTCCTTGTATGCACGCAAGGATGGAGCTTTAATCATTGACGAAGAAATGAAGACTGGCGATTGACCTTGTGATCCCTGCAAGCAACGCTCGAGTAGCAACGCTCAAGTAACACGACCGGGAAGTAACAAACACAGTCAAGTGATCCTTCACGCAAGCTTGTCAGTCTTCTCTTCCCCGCGAGTTCCTGCAGAGTCGTTTCCTTACTACGACTCCCAAACTTCGCATCCTTCTCAGAAGGATCAAAGGGTTCTTCCCGCTCCTCGTAGAAATAGGTACCAAGAAAGCTATCCCGGTAAGAACAGTTGCTTGGCGTGAAAGGTTTGGCCGAGGAGGATCACCCGCGACCAGCATCCCCCAGTCCGCGCTTGCTTGCGATATACCAGGGGAGAAACGCGGCGCATGAAAGGGTTCCTAGCTTATATACCCCAGGTCCCGAATACTGAATATCAGGGCTGTCCGTCCTGCTACTCTCACTCTTTCTCCGTCGTGTTTTATTAGACGCGTGAGGAAAAAGTTAGAAATCCAGAAGGTCGAGAAGAAAAAAAGGGACAGGATAAAAAAAATGAAATGATGAAAGAAACGGAACTCAGGATGGAGGAACTCCCTACCGAGCTCAACATCATCACGCTCAACTGCTGGGGGCTGCTCCATCTCAGCGCGCACCGCGCCGAGCGCCTGACAGCCATCGGCCGGGAGCTCGCGGCGGCCGACCCGCCGCCGCACATCGTCGGCCTGCAAGAATGCTGGACGCAGGAGGACTACCGCAGCATACGCCGCGAGACGCGCCTCGTCCTGCCCTTCGGCAAGTTCTACCACGGCGGCGCCTTCGGGGCGGGCCTCGCCATCCTGTCCCGCTGGCCCATCGAGGAGAGCACCATGTTCCGGTACCCGCTGAACGGCCGGCCGACCGCCTTCTTCCGCGGCGACTGGTTCGTCGGCAAGGGCGTCGCGTGCGCCAAGATACGGTACGGGCCCGGCGCGGGGGACGTCGTCGAGGTCTTCAACACCCACACCCACGCCATCTACGAGCACGAGCCGCAGGCCGATAGCTACCTCGTCCACCGCCTCGCGCAGTCTTGGGAGATCGCCAAGCTGGTCCGCGGCGCCGCCGAGAGGGGCCATCTCGCCGTCGCGCTCGGCGACTTCAACGACGTGCCGCTCTCCCTGCCGTACCGCATATTCACCGCCCACGCGCCTATCAAAGACGCGTGGCGCGTGGTAAATCCGGACTCCTCCCTCGGCTCCGCCTCTCACGAGCTAGAACGCGCCCGCCGCCGTCCCGTTCCCACCGCGGCGTTCAACATTGCCGAAAACGGCGTCACGAGCAACAGCGTCTACAACACGTGGCGGTGGTCCAAGTCCGAGCAGCGCGCCCTCCGGACGGGAAAGAGGCCGATGCCCATACCGCCCGACACGCCGGATCCGCGGGGCAAGCGTATCGACTATATATTCTTCTCCCCGCAGGTATCCTCGGCGCGTACTCCGGAATCGATCCCCGGTCTCGGCGAAGCAGCGACAGCGGCACGAGCGAGCGCCGGTGAAGGCAGCATCAGCAAAGGCTGGGTAGTCAAGGACGTGCGCGTGGGCATGCTCGCGCGACACCCGGAGCTGGGATGCTCGCTCAGCGACCACTTCTCCGTCGAAGCGACGCTGCTGCTGCATACGTCCACCGTCAACACACCCAACTCCCCGCCGTCCCACCACTCCTCCATCCCGGCGTCGCCCACTAACAACCACAACAACAAGCGGCACAGCGGCAAGCCCTCGTCGCACCCCTCGACCGCCGACAACTACGCCCACGACCACGCGGCGTCGCTCTTAGCCCTCGAGCACGGCACGTACCTGCAATCGCCCACGGGCTCCGAGACCCGCGTCGGCGCCCGCGACGCGCGGGCCTCGTTCGACGAGCAGCTGCGCTCCTTCTTCGCCGAGTCCGTCGACTCTCTCTCCCCCTCCCACGCCGCCGCCAACCCCAACAACGCCCCGCGCCGCCCGCCCGTCCCCTTCGACGGCCTGCCCTGCACGACCTACGACGAGGTGCTCTCGCTCCTGCGCGCCTACGCCCGGCGGGAGCGGCGGCAGCGGCGGTGGCGAACCCTCCACTTCTCCTCCTGGGTCCTCGTCCTGCTCGCCTGCTACGTGGCCGTGTGGTTCGTGCCGGCCCGGGGCGTGGCCTTCCTGCTCCTGGTCCTCGGCAGCCTCGGCTTCCTCGCCGGCGCCGTCGACGGCCTGCTCGCGCTGCTGTTCTTCGGCGCCGAGGCGCGCGCCCTCGACGAGTTCGAGTGGGAGATCATGAACGCCAAGGCCACGGCGAGCGGCGCCCAGCGCCTCGGGCTCGCGCTGCCGCAGGATGACGGCGCCGGCGCCGGCGAGAACGAGAAGGTCTGGTGAAGAGCGGGAGTGAGTGAGGTTGTTCGAATTACCTACCTAATTATCGAAACATTGCCACTTCTTGCAGGAGAGAGAAGGAGATGATTATAATAATAGAAATAACCTCAACGCTTGGGCGCGGAAAATTCTACATTACATAGTTACGATGCCACGTCTCCAACATCCGTGTCGGTCATTCGCGAAACCATAATTATCCATTCAGGACCTAGGTAACGTGTGAGAGAAACTTAGGGGAAGTCGAGTTGGAAGGAAGAGAATATTACCTAGGAGTTTTAATAATGATACCATGAAGTTGATACAGGTTTCCGCGTGTAAGGCTACTGTTCTAACGTTGACGACTGCTCCCCGTTTTCAACTGGGGAAAATCCCTCCCACCCCTTATCCTTTTCTCTCTACCCCCTTACTCTTACCCTCCTACTGCTCCTCTACAACCCATCTCCCATCTCCCAGCCACCAGTCACCAGTTACCAGTCAGTCAACTACCACCACCCCTAACGAGAGCCCAGTCCGCCAGCACCGCTCCGCAACCCGACGTAAAACGTGATCGTGATATCAGCCCGCAGGCCCCTGACACCAAGCGCGGTACGAAGCCAGATCGGCGCCGTCGGCCGCCTTCCCCTTCCCCGTAGCGTCCTCCCAGGCCACGGCGCTGGCATAATCATCGCAGTCCCTGATGCGGCGGTACGTGTAGCCCATGAAGGCCGTCTGCTTGCGCACGTCGAGCACCGCGTCGCGCGTGTTCCTGTCGCGCAGCAGCCGGTCGCGGGGCCGCTTGCGCTCGCGGCGCCCGTACAGGCGCACGAACGCCTTCATGGCGTCGCCGAGCCGCGCGTCGGCCCCCGCCGCCGCCTCGATCTCCCGGTCCGCGCGCTTGAGCTTGGCCGCGTCGTACGGCGCCGACACCAACTGCCCCAGCATGGCCCGCGCGTGCCGCGGGAACTGCGCCAGCTGCGTCTGCATGGCCGCCGTCCGCTCGGGGCTCCTGCGGAGGGCGGGCCGCGCGAGCGGGCTGCCGTTCGCGCCCGCGCCCGCGAGCAGGGGGTTCGAGGCCGCATCCTCGTTCGTGTCCGTCGACGGTTCGGGCTGGGACTCGGACCAGTCCGATATCGACTCCTCTTCGTCGAAGTAGTGCGTGTCTTCGCGACCTGAGAGCTGCGGCACAAACGGCGGGGAAATCTGGCTGAGCCGCTCCCACGGGATATCGCGGAACCACTTGTGCGCCTTGAGGTCCTCCGCGTCCTGGGGATATACTGACCGTCCTGTCCAGTCTTGGTATCCGCGGCGATGCCGACTCCTGCCGAAAGCCAGGGGCTCTGGATGCATATCGCGGTAGTGGTAGCGTCTCGATGAGAGGCGGTTCTCTTTCTCGCAGATTAGGTTGGCAACGAGGTCCATGCATCGTCTCGAGACCGCGGGACGTGGCGGAAAGGCGAACGTCTGCTTGTGGTTGACGATATTCCGCTTCGTCTGCTGCCGGCCGCCTTCCTCCGAGAGGAACGGGGTATGGCCATAGAGGCACTCGTACAAGATGACGCCGACGCTCCACTAGTCGCATCTTGCATCGTAGTCACCCTCACGGATGACCTCTGGAGCCATGTACTGGCTTGTTCCTACGCAAGATCTTGCGGCGCTGCGGTTGCCGCATCGGTTACGCCAGCTCAGGAGCGGCTCATCCGCCGAAGTCGAAGACGAGCCCCAGTATGGCTGCTGACGTTCGTGTTTTTGCATGACCTGGGCCACACCTTGAGCCCACTTCACCGACCCTTGTAGACCTTCAACACGGTCCAGGGCGTCTCCCTCCACCGGTATACCGAATCTCTGGAGCAAGCTATACCGCTGGGTATGGTAATAGTTGGTGTCGTGGGACCAGTGACCATCGAAGGCCAGACCGAAGTCTGATATCTTCAAATGGCCAGAGGCGGAGATGAGGAAGTTGTCGGGCTTGATGTCACGATGGATACAGCGCAGCGAGTGTGCTTCTTCGATGCACAGAATCATCTCTGCAATATAAAATTTAGCGACTGGCTCGGTGAGGACATTTTCTCGGATAAGAAGACCGAGAAAGTCGCCCCCGGGCATGTAATCCATAACCAGGTAGAGATTGGCAGCATCTTGAAAGCTTGTAATCAAAGGAACAATCCTAAATAGCGTCGGTGATCAGCCATCTCATCTTGTAGGCAGTCAAAGATAGGTGACGAACCAGTTTGAGCCCTCCGAAGCGACTAAGAAGTCTCGCTCGGCACGCAAATGAGCCTCTTGGCTCGTTCTCAACATTGCCGACTTGCGAATTACTTTCATTGCATATACCTGATCTCGATGCGCGTCATGTCCTAGATCACCCCGACTAGTCTTGTCGCGGACGAGCCGGACAACACCAAAGCTTCCTTTACCAAGTATCTTTAATACCTCATAATTGTCGGCAGGCTGACCATGTTTTCCTTGCAGTGCGCCAATGGTTTTCGCCTCCAAGGCACGGGTTTCGCGAAGATGATCTGACTCTTGCTTGTAGAACCTTCGACGCCTAGCATCTTTCTCGGCTGCTGTTAATCCATTTGCGTGATACAACTCTCCTTCCATGTATCGCCGGCGAATAGATCGCGGGCTTGTCTTAGAAAACTTTTCATTGAAATGGTTCTCGAGGAAGATCTTTGCAGCCGCAGCTCGTTCGACTGTCAAGATAGTTGGGGGTGACAGATCGAGAGCTGTCTCCTGGATTGTCGTGAGGTTTGACTCGGGAACCGGGGTAGTCGCTGGCTTTTCCGGCTCCTTTTCACGTACGATGCTGGTAGTAGGTTTCTTGTCGCCCAAGTTGTTGTCTTTACTCGAGAGTTTAAAATCAAACGATGTCTTGCCGGTAGTGCCGGTTCCTCCGGTTCCTCCGGTTCCGCCGGTTCCATTGGTCTGACCAGACGACTTTCCGCTGGACGTTGTATTGCTATACGAATTACCATTGGAATTGCCGTTGGAGTTGCCGTTAGAATTGGATGAGATGATGATCTCCGGGGGTCGAAGCGGGAGTGGCTCGTCGGCAGCCTTCTCCATAGACCCGAGGGACGGCCTAGACTTAGATCTGATCCGATGAATCACTGTCACGGAGGCGCTGAAGGGGCTTCGGAGAAACGGCATCGACAACTTTTTGAGACGTCGGCGTGGCTCTGGCGATTTCTCATTGAAATTGGTGGGCGAAGGTGCTGGCCATGTAGCGGGCTCTCTGACTTCATTGCCAGAAGCTAAGACTGGTGTCAGCAGCGTTCGCTGGTAGTGGACTCGTATAGAAATGAAGAGCTTACAAGTGTTGGTTAATGAACGCAGCACGGACAGAATTCGAGATCCCCGACGCCTAAGTTTCCGGGGAATTTCGCCGCGTTCGGGGTTGGATAAGGGGGTATATGACGGAGTAGCCAACGGAGAGAGCTCATCTTCCAGCTGGAGATCTGGCACGCTGCCCCTGTCTCCCATTGGAGACTCATGCTTCATTATGCCGATGGTTCATTGGTAACGAGTACTGCAAAACTAGAGCTTGGAACAGACAATATGCTACATTAGAGAATGTATCATAACAAGTTCTCCTGGGTCCCGTTGAATAAGCTTGAAGACCCAGGCCACCATCTAGAGGCGTCGTAAGTTGAGGTCTAGATGGGTTACGGTGGAATTAAGACTGCAGCGGGTTGGAGACTTGATTAATGAGACATTCCAGTCAAGACCTATCGTATTCAGGCAGTACCTACTTCGACTCAGCTATCATAGATGAAACTCCTTCTATACCAGTTATCCACTTCGCTCCTACTCTCTGCATGGAATACATAGATAGATCCTAGGTAAGTCGCCATCGTGACGTTGTGATCTCACAAAAGCAAGAAACACTCGAGCACAAAGCATCATTCATGTCACCAGAACTAGATTATCACGGAAAAGTCAAAGAATTGACTATAGAGATTTATCTGATTGCATTGATGACTACCAGAAAGCGACGTAGAAATTATATGAGAGGATAACCAACCTCCCTTCAGTTTTTTACGCCCGTGATGCAATAAAGACCTCGTCATCCCTTGAGACAACGTCTGCTTCCCGCATCCAATCATGAGACGCTAGATCCTCACAGACATGCGCAGGTCGGAGACCTCGAGAGCGCAACAAATAGGAGACTCGTCAAAACATACCGGAAAACTGACCGAAATGACCAAGTAGTGTACACTCAGAGCGGTGGTATCTGCAGAAGGGGCAAAGGAAATATGCAGAGGCCTCTTATTTGATGGCCAACAACTTCACGTCGAAGACCAACGTGCTGTTCGGAGGAATGCCCGGCGGCGATCTGCTGCCGTAGGCGAGGTGAGCAGGGATGGTGAGACGACGCTCACCACCCACCGACATGCCCTGGACACCAATGTCCCATCCCTTGATAACTTCTCCCTTTCCGACCGAGAAGCTGAAGGGCTTTCCCTTCTTGTTGGCTATTGTCTTGTTAACACCTTATGTGCGTATGTGATAATGATGACTTACAGTCGAAAACTTTGCCGTTCTCAAGCTTGCCGATGTATCGGACTTCGACCTTGTTGCCCTTTTTGACGGCACGACCAGAGCCAACCTTGCGGTCGTCAACAGTGACGCCCGAAACAACCTTGACGCCGAGGGTGGCTCCTCCTTTCTCGGCAGCAGCCGAGCCAGTGGGACCTTGCTCGAGGTTCTTAGCGAACTGAACCTTCTTGTCGGCCTTAGTAGCAGTGTCCTTGGTAGGCTCCGTCTTGTTCACGACGGGCTCGCCCTTGTTGTTCTTCAGCTTCTTCTGCTGCTTCTTGCTGAGTTTGGTCTCCTCAGCCTGGGCCATCAGATCGTCGAGGCTCTCGTCTTCGGCAGGACGCTTGTTCTTGCCTTTCTTGGCCTGGGCGGCTACTAGCTTAGGGGCCTCCTCCTCATCAGTGTCGATCTCGGTAACGCGAGGGTCCTGAAGATCATCAAGCTCGTCTACTTCCGAGTCGTCAGTGTCATACTCTTCCATTCCCTCCATGTCATAAGCATCGTCATCCTCGTCCTCTTCGTCGGAAGAGGCCTCTTCGGTGTCGATAAGGTAATTACCAGTCAAGTAGACGGTGTGAGTGCCCTTGACGACGAAGAAGACCTCCTCATCAGGGCCAATAGTGATGTCGAGAGTCTGCTGGTAGTTCTTTGGTACGTGTTAGCACAGCGTCGGCAGCATTCACATCAGGGCAGGACCTACGCGCTCAGTGTCCAGAGTACAAACGACGAGGTCCTCGAGATCCAATGTGGTCGAATCGATGCTCTCGTCGTCATCCTCGTCATCACTGGAAATGGCAGGCTGCTTGCCCTTCTTGCTAGTCTTAGCAACGCCGTTGGCTTTGGGCTTAGCGCTGTCATCATCCATCTCCTCGTCGGAGTCTTCCTCCGCCTGAGCAGCTGCAATAAGCTTCTGCAGAGCAGCCTCCTGTCTGGCCTTCTTCGACTTGGAAGGGTCGCTAGGACCGCCGTTGGGTTCGTCATCGTCCTCGTCATCATCCTCATCGTCATCCTCGTCAGAGGAGTTACTGGCCATCAACTGATCCAGATACTCATCATCAAGTTCATCGTCGAGCGAGGGTCGCTTGCGAATGAGGCGCAGGGTAGATCGCGGAACGCTGGGAATGTTGCCTTCCTCATCAGCCTCAGGCTCCTCGGAGGGATCGAGAGCAGCCATGGTAATGCGATACTTGAGTACTCATGTTAGCGATAACAATTTTCATCCGAAGCACAAGACATAATACGACGGGGTAGCAGATATGGTTTGCATCGCATGTCGCAAGGACAATCCAAGCAAGAGACTGACAAAAAGGAATGGTACTGGACGAATGTGTACTTACAGCAGCACCGGGGACGCTGTCTTCCTGCATTGCAGGAACCATGATGCCTTGCGGCGGGACCTCGAGCCCGTAGAGGGCGATAGGCAAAATAGTCATTGTGAAGGAATTGAGGCTTCAGTAAAAACGAAAGGGAGATGAGATGATGGGTCTAAGGGATTGAAAAGCCAACTGTTGCTGTCCTCAGACACGATGATTTGCAGTAGACTGGCGAGGAAGAACAATGCTTTTAAGGAAGAAGAGACGTTTGGATGCGACTCGGTTGAAAATGAAAGGGAAAAAAAAAGTAGAGAGCTAGCGGTAGCTTCAGTTCGTCGACTTTACTCTCCAAATTTTTTTTTTCCCTTAGGAAAAATTCCGCCGCAGCACCCCACCCGCACGGCCCAAAACGTCTTACCGCCTTCACTGATAAGGCGGCGCTACTGCAGAACGAGCTTATCTGCATGGACCCTTAGGAACCATTAGGAACTGGTTTAGGTCTCGAATCGAGCTAATGACGCCACAGAGCTCTGTGGTTGGAACAATACCATCGTGAAAACAGGAGCTATATCTTAGGACCTTAAGACCTTAAGACCTTAGAACCTTAGGTATCTCGCCAGCTATCAAACAATGGTACAGCTGATACTTGCTTTTCTTTCTTTTGGACAGTTCACGTTTGTAATGGGCACATATTCCGTTTCGTACCTCTCTTGGAATAAACTCATGTGTCCATTTTGAGATGGCGGTCAGGCTGAGAAGCCAGCCACGTTTTCACGATTGATAAGTCTCGGGTTAACATAATCAAAGACAGGAAGAGAAATAAAGAATACAGGTATGAATAGAAACCGAATGGACCGGTGAAGTGTTGTGTCTTGGAAGGGGGATGTCGAATATAAATTTATCTACTGCCTTGACTCTCGGGCACGTCTTAGTGCATCGTGACGTTACGTCTCGGTCACGATGAAGCTAATGTTCTGTCAAGAATGTCTCAGGTTATATATAGGTAGCCAACATCTTCAACGAGATGTTTAATGGCTTGGGGAAATTTCTGGTTTTTCGGTACTACCTATCGATTGGGAAGTGGAAAATTGACCCCTTTATCCTTCACTCACAGCCGACACCCCGTTCTGTTTTCTGCCTAGTAATACGCTCCTTGACAACAACATCCGAACAAACAAACCACATACGTGTTGCCATTCCCATAATACTTATAGAGCAGTTTCGGCAAGTTTTGCAATATTCTCCTGCCACATCATTTCTGTTTGCGACCCGACGACGTCAGACCTATCAGCCATGCTCGGAACGCGTTATACACCATAGTGAGGATAAGGGTGGACTGACCTTTGCCGTACTCCTGTGCCCGATCGCCAACATCGATCGACTCGCAGATCATTTCGACGATGGGGTTGGGAAAGTGAGGCGACGCGCGGCAATACGCTGCTACCAGGTCGTTGCCGTTGGTCACGCCGCCTTTGAAACCTCTGAGGTTAGCAATGGAGTGTCTTATGAACGGAGAGGGGTAGGGGGATGAGCACGAATAGTAATGATGAGAGAAGGATACGGGTAAGTAAATAGGAGAAGGGAAATGAAAGAGAAACAAGGTGACCTTACCACTGGACCAGAAATTCCCATCTTGAATCCACCTGAACTTGTGACCTACCAAGGCCTTCTCACCGAATCCCTTAGATTTAATCATATCCTGGAGGCCCCTAGGTCCGCACGCAGACCTGCCCTTCAGCAGTCCCGCCTCGCCGCATATGAGGATACCCGAGCACACACTCAGAATATCCACGCCCTGCGTGTTGCCCTGGGTCCTTAGCCACTCGATGGCGGCCTCCTCGTATTTGTTGAATGGGTCCGGGCCGGGTACGAGCACTACGTCGAGTTTCCCAGGAGCTACTTCGGCGTCGCTGTAGTGGTTCGTTGCCACAATCCGCTCGTTGGACGTCAACTTGATGTGCTCGCCCGCCCGCACCGACCCAATGTAGTGGATGTGTACATGAGGCGCCAGGTCGATGACGGCTTGGGGGACAAGTTGCGAGATCATGGACATATCTGCTAGCATGTTAGGAATCTTGCTCGAAGAACCTCAATGGCTGACATTCAAGGATAGAATCTCGAGGAGATGTGAAAGTGACATACTGCGAGCATGTTAGCATCGATGCATTGCTATTAGTCGATAGAAGGGCTTAGTTCACAAACCATTCGTGGCTCATACTTCCCATGATGTCTACAGAGGCAGCATCGAGCAGTTGGCAATCCGCCGGGATGAAGACACCAACCCTGACCGTGTGTTTGTCACCGGTGCCGCTTGTTTTTGTGTCGGCCATGTTGCTGGATTGCGATACCAAAAGTAGTGTCTCTGGATACGTTCGAATTTCAAGTTCAGATGGGATAGAAGGACGATGTTCGAACACTATCAACCCATCGAGGCAGACGGCCGTATTTGTACCCAAATATTCACCTCCAACCCTCTAAACGAGTCTGTGAGGAGATGCATAGACGACGATCCTACGCTATGCGAATGCGTTTTCATGTCCACGCAATCCCCCGACCTCGATCGGACAGGAATCGAATTCATTGTCCTCGACACTGGGGTACCGCGGACGAAAAGGGGGCCGAGAATATCACGAACCGTGTAATACGATTGGTCGGCCACATCATGTCAAGTCAACTCCGACCTGTCTCGGAGCTAGAGCCGGTACCTGAGAGAGCAACACAATGAAAAAGGAGCTCCTGAATGCACGTTTCATGCACGTACCCAGCTATACATGGATCTAATTCCAATTGTCGATGAGCTGTGCCGCTATACTCCTAAAGCTTCCCAGCTTAGTAGCCAGCCTGCCAGCTTTCGGATGAGACCCGTCTACTTACGTCGCTGATTTATACTGGGATTCGACCAATGTGACTGGATGCAATTTTTTCAAGATATAAATTGTAGAGCATACGATTTAACATTTTTTGTTGCGAGCTTCAAGAGGACTACTAGACAACTATTCTCGAGCGTCGGGTTGCTCACGGCTTCTAGTCTCCTCCATCCAGAGGGTCTGCTCTTCTCTATGTACATCAATATTAGATATTAACGGGCTAGGTTTGCGTATTAGGTTGGGGTTTCTCTCCAACGTGAACCCGCCTGCTTTGTCGTCCTCGCTGGGCTAGCCCGCCCCCCCAATTGGACATTTGCGTCCTTCGACTCCCGACAAGTCCAAGTCTGACTGCTGAGCTGACGCTCTTTCGGCTGTCCTTTGCCACGTAAACGAATGCCGGCAGGATGATTTCTTTTCCTCATTCCTGCGATTTGCTCCTAGAACTCCATGAGGCCAGAAAAAAGTTACCCCCGTATCTAGAATGCCAATGCCGATGCCATGCATATCAACATCATTTCCTCTATTTACACACGCTCCGAGGAGCTATTCTTTCAAAAAAACTCGGAAAGGTCGCTTCGCTCGGTCTTCAATGGATCGGTAGAGAATCGAACGAAAAGCGCACAACGGACACAACTGCCACAGTCGGTCCGGACGAATATTATTAAATTTCACAACAGCTCAGCCGCTATGGCAAGACAGTCGCCATCAATGATTTGGCTCTTTGCCGGGTGACTTTTTTGCTGACTGTGTATACCAGATCAAGCGTCCAAAAGTGCATGACCTGCGCATGGGCGCACGGAATTGCGCCAAATAGAGGCGCAACGAGCGGCACCATGGTGTAGTCAATGCAGTTCTTCTTCACATTGCGGTGTGAGAAGCACATCCCCTTGGCGAGACCAGCCTCGTGCATCTCCCTCTCACGCGTAGTGACGCAGATCTTGTGGAATTGCTCGTATAAGAACAACAAGAGCGCGACTTCCATAAAGCCAGCAGTTCTCAAGACGTTACAAACGGTGAAGATCCAAGACAGCTCGTGGGGGTCTGAGTTACCATCGGTAACCCACACGTACAAGGTCGACGCGATAACAAGGATAGTAGTCTGAAGCGGCAAAAAGTGCGCCTCGAAGAGTCGGTGACATAGGACGACGATTCGCTTCCAGTCAGGTTCCCTAAGGGTATCAGAAGTAACATCGGAGAAAATTGCGCTTTCAAGAGTCTGTTCAGGGTTGATGTCAAGTTGAGTCTGCGTGATATACGAGTCGGTAGGATTGTTGCTGCTGTAGGTTAGCGGTCTGTTCTCCGAATTGACATTATCGGGGACAAGCTTACAGAGAAACGTGAAGCGGGCGGAAAGCTCTGGCGGTGTGCTTTCGCTCTTGCCATAGCTCTACAAGTTTCCTAAGAGCATAGCCAGAGTCCAGAGCTCCCCACATGTGTCGAAGCCCTTGCTTGTAACGGGCCATTACATCGCTGTAGAGTCCTGAGATACCCACACCCCCGTTACCCTTGACATTGGTTTGGCTCACCGGGCTCATAATAGTTCTTATAGTCAAGTTTCCGTTTAGCGCGAAGAAACACTTGAGGTACATATGCAAGTCCTCGCCAATAGCCTCGGAATCGCAATCCCAACCGCCAACTCTGTCGGCCAATTCGAGGGGTACAGAATAGACAGAAGTAGGAGGACCAACAGAAGAACCACGATAGAGACCAGAGAGACCAGCAGAAGCCCATAGAATATCTCCTACTCTGACAAGAGCAGGGACAGCGTGGGCATTGCGATCGAAGATGATAGGCGCGGCGTACATTGTGGTGCTTCTGGTGTCTGGGTAGGAAGTATGCATGCCAGTGAGCAGAGTGAAATAGTTGGACGAGAGATGGCTATCGGCTACATTGTAAAATATAGATTAGCTCAATACTTCAGGGGTTGGTCTATGAAGATTCGTCTTCTACCAATTGAAATATCGGGTGGTGGGGAATATGAAGTGTGCACATACCATCAATTCCAGTAACGATTACATCTTTTCTCTGGCTCAGGGGATACCTCTCGCTGAGTTTGCGCGCAGCCCATGCCAAATTGCTACCCTTTCCAGGAGACTCTCCGGGAATATCAGATGGATGCAGAGTGAAATCAATCGAGCGAAACTTCTTGACAAATTCCTGAATGAGATTCATAGCCTTGAGCTCAACGTTGTGTTCGCGTTGTTCCATAGCCAAATAGATCTGCACACCAAATTGATTAGTAGCTGCACGATGACGATTTCCAGCGCAACGTCAAAAATAAAAAAAAACGACTGCGCCACGGCCTCCACCGAGGGAGGTACGCAATCCTAATTTCCCATATTTTGTGGTCCAATTGTTCAACTTACATCGTAGCAATAGCGTGCTTGAGAATGCGATGCCAATACATCGAGCGTCTCTCGTAGACTATCGACCTCCTCTTTGTAGTTGGGAATAACAATAGCGTGGATGATATGATCGGGCTCCGCATCGCCATCGGTATAAAATTCGGGCTCAATATCGCCAGCTTCGCTGCTGGTGGCGGAGGAAGGTAGAGAGTCTTCTTTGGACGAGGTCAAAGTCTCGGAGCTCGAAAGGGAGGTGGACGAGCCGCGACGACGGTGCGACAGCTTGAAATCTTTAAGCGATTTGCTTCGGGCAGCTCTCTTTAAGTTCCTAGTTACGTCGAACATTGCCCAGATCGAACGCATCGGAAAGGCGAAAACCAGAAAGTGAATCAGGAGGCAGTAGTAGGCGAAAACGACGGTCCATATACCAGCTCCTCGTGATGTTGAAGTTGTCGAGTGCGACGGTCTGCTTAAGGAGTCGTGCGACATATACTTGTAGTCATACTGCGATGTAGTTGATTCCTTGGAGATAACCCAGTAGCTAAGAGCTATGGTCATCAACATGGCCAACCCTCCAGCTCTTCTCGAGCACCACGCAAAGAGGGACGACATGTTGGCGACGTATTAATTGAGACCTCGGAAGGGGGTATCTGGCCAATGCGACGGAAGCTTGGTCGACGGTAAAAAGGAGTGAGGGTGAGGTTCGCCGTAAGAGGAATGAGGAAAAAAAAGAGAAAAGAGGAAAGGGAGAGACCGTAGTAGTGAGGTCGAAGAAGATAACACAAGGACTGACTTTGGGTGGGAGTGGGAAGGGGGAGAGAGGGGGGCTGGGACGCTCTAGACAGAACGCGAGAAGTTCGTGCACTGCTGCACAATACCTGGTTGAATGCTCCTCTCTTGGGGTGGTAATACGGGGTGAAGAGAAAAAAGAGAAAGGAGAAAATCTAGTAATTAGACGAGGCAAGAAAACGGAAGGGAGCTGGGAAAATTACTAGGTTGAACCTCACGAAGGTAATAACAATTAGGGAAAAGGGGAGCCTTGTTTAGTACGACGAGAAATTAGATGGGTAGGGATTCTGCGCCCCAAAGTGGACAGTAGCTCTGACGACGGGAAGGGTTCCCAATTCCCAGATATTTCAAGCATGGGCCCGGACGCCTAGTAGGCCTAGCGCCGCTAGGTAGTTTTATGGTAACGAGTACCACGAGTACCTAATGGGTTTATTGGGGGGGGACGTAGGGAGGGGGGGTACTGGGTAACGGGGCTTGTTGCAAACATGTACAGTACATACTTCCTACGGTAAGTACAGCCCGTAAAGCCTAGGTATTTAAGGATTCTTTTCTTATTCTTATACGGCTAATAGTCACCCTGTCACCTCTTTATGCAAGTCAAATAAACGATAAATCAAGTGTTTGTTAACATGACAAGCATCACGCAAGCATCATTTTATTCAATTGGCCAGAGAAGCACTAACAAAGGATGTTAGGACAAGGTGTATCAAGTGTACCTTGTTACCACTTTTAGGTATGAGGTATCCACATGCACATACGCACGTACAGTACATCTTTGGTAGAGTACGATACAAGTACACATGAAGGCCAAATCGGCTCCATATTTCAACAGATTTCAGACAACAGACATCACCTGCAGACATCAGACATCAGACATCAAACATCAGACATTAGATATCAGACGCCAGACCCGAAGAAGGCTCGAAGCAGCACGGATTAGTAGAGAAGGGAGAAGTCAAAAGTAATCACTTATCATAGGTAACTGTACCATTTTCGAGGACGGTGCATAAAGCGTTCCTGACAATCTGGAAACTTTTGTCTTTTGTTCCCCATGCGAATTCCCAGCTCGACGAGGGCGAATTAGATAGGCTGCCACTTTTTGCTCCTTGGACTGCTTGATTCACACCTGACGCAGACCAAACACAACCGATTGAAGCCCTCTAATGACACGTTTAATTCCCTTGGGTTTAGGGTACGAGATGCATTTGACTTTCTAAACTCCTAAGTTCTATCGAGACCTTACTCGATACAACTCGTATGTGCGGTGCTTTGGTTTTGCTCACCTGCTCCTACAACCGAAACATCGGAAAACCTTCTTTATTCTACCTAATTACATCATGTCCGTGGTTGGTCCTCTGAAGTCTCAAACAGTTTGAAACGTACAGCGCTGTTGGAAAGGCGCCTCTTGAGAAAGGCAATGACCATGACCTCAGCTTCTATTATTGTCACTCAGGCCTTTTTTTTGTCTCGACCTTGTATAGTACATGCATTTTCGACAGAAACAGGCAGCCGTATTACCGTAAATCGATACAGCTGGTACGTGGGGAGTATCCTGCATATTGCATGCATTTCACAGCCCCCAACCCAAGGCTGATGATGGATTCTACGCCAGTCATTGTTGGCTTAGCGAGCCCATCGTTCCTATCGAAGTCCCTCTGAGCCTCTTTGATCTTCGAGAAGGCGAGAAATACGTAAGACTTTCGTGTGGCATTTCTCGGCACTGACGAAAGGGAGATAGAACGTACATACATTGCAGCAGTGTCGCGATGATGAGGTAAGGTATCGATGCTCCAAGACTCCTTTTTCATTATCGCCATCGAAACTACCCCTCAAACTGCCTGACTGCCCACCTCAAGGTTACAGTCGCACATGCAATACATTCGCCTGACTGGCCGGCCGCAGGAGTGGGATGAGATTGGAGTTGGGGATAACGGTTCTTGAAGCATCTGATTATCTTGCCGAGGGACCATGCATGCACCCAGCATCGGGTTCTTGGATAGTAGATGGTGTGTACATCCTCCCTAGTTTCGTAGTTTCGTCACCATCTGACTTTTGGGTGGTATAACCACTCTGCCACTATACCGTCTGACCGTATACATAGGTACTGCTGAACAACCTTCCAATCCCAGCCTCTGATCTCTCCACGACTCTGGTATCACAACTCCTTTTAAGAGACACCGCCCGTCAGCTGGGTCGATCAGATTCATGTTATGCCGTGCTGCATCTTATGTACGCAGAGAAACAAATTCCATGTCTGATGTCTGATCCTTCACATGCAGACGCATCATAACATACCTAGGTACCTATCTAGCGCCAAGGTGGGAGACACTGCTACTACAGTGACCGAGCTGCTCGAGGCTAACAACTCTTAACGGGCACAAATGAGAACTTTTCAACACTGCGCCCCGGGGCTTGCCAAGGGCCAAGATAATCGCCATGGCTAAACTACCTATCAACCCTATCAAGAGGTATTGGCGTCAGTCTTCTTTGTGCCGAACAAGCAGACTCGGGCGCGCTAATACGGCGCCGCTAAGTAAGCTCGCGCTGCTGAAGCTATCCTCCTGCAGCTCGACATCATTTGTGCATATACACATGTGCTGCGTGCGTGGGCCACGGTGGCTTGTTTCCTTGTTTAGCCACGCACTCCCAACCAGTCGTCATCCCGGCCCTCGTCATCGGTTCTGCGGTTCTGGCTGTGATCGGGTAGCCCACGGCAGGATTGCGGGTGAGAGCCTCTGCAGTCAGATGTGATATTTATCTGCCTGGCCTCGTCATGCCACGTTTCCAAGTTTGCTGCTACTCCTTCACTCCTTTATCTGACTGTCAGACGGTGAGCCTCGTACAGTAAGTGAACGTCATATGCACGAGACCCCTGAAAAACCCCAAAGACCCCAAAACCCCACGATAGCTCGGTTAATTGCAACTTTTTTTTTCTTAATCTTTGCCGACGAAGCGTAGCATTGATAGGTATTGCGATCCAAATGTACCGAGATTTTCGTGTTTCGGTACCAAAAGGGCCCTGGGCTCAATTTCTGGCGCACAGTGCAGCAAGGACAATCGACGCCAGTACTGGTGCAGTGCGATACTCGCTCGAGTGCTCCAGGCTCTAGCTTACAGCGGGATTTACCCCTCGCCCCATTCGCGAATGGAATTGCACAGTTTGAAGCCAAATTACCAAAAGTAGAAGCGAAAACCTACCAGTCCGCTTCTCAAACCGATAGGCCCCCATTTTCCGACTTGAAACCGCCTTCAGGATAGCCCCTGTTGGTGATCGCAATGATTCTCTTACATACGGCATAAATATCAGTCTATCTTTCATAACTAGCAGTAACCCTCGAGAAAGCCATCATACACATTATGACACACGATATACGCAAAACAACATGCAGGCCTGGTGGTGGGAGGCCGCCGACGAACGCCGTATCACGTAGTACAGTAAGGTACAGATTGCCCACAGCTAATGGATAGTGGATAATGGAGATGAGCTCTCTCTCCTTGGCTCGCTGGCTCGATGGCTCGATGGCACACGACCCCCGGTCTACATAGCGTCACCATGTTCTTTGAGAAGTGCGACGGCGCGAACTAATTTAACGTGCGGCTCGGGCTATTCTGATTGGCCGTCGCGGAACCGATAGCCCACGTTTATTTGTCAAGTTGAGATTACTGGCCCACCGTCGATCTGGATCCGTCATCTACATGTATTAAAACAGCTGGTTTGATCGTTACGGGGGGTTCGCCGTTGCGAGCTTGCCCCAAGATGGGCTCGTCCGCACGGACCTTTTCTTTTCTTTCTTTCCAACTCGACCCTCGCATCTGCTCGCTTAATAGGGGGTAGCCCGCTAGCTAAGAAAGGCTACCCGCGTATAAGAACACTTTCATTAGCCCCGTTGTCCCTAATTTTCTGCGATGGTCTGGGGTTCTGCTCGGGGATCCAGGCAGCCAGACCTGGCGAAATGTGCCTAGACCCAGATATTCCTTACATAGGGGTCCTCGGCAAGGCTTATCGAAATACGTGCTTTCTGCTTGGCGACGGGTCGGTATCAAACCCCCGTCATTTCGCGAGACGCGTCTTCATACAAATATATGAGATAGATTGCCTGTCCAGCGCGTTTCTACAAGCTCGTACAGGCTATGTAAGACTCAAGCCTGGCCAATCAACACGTCTGCGGGCAGTTTTCATCCCAAGTTGTGTAAAACCACTGCGCTGTTAGAACCCATGACTTGATACGAATCCCGCGGCACCTGTCATAGCTATGTATCATGGCTGCCTAGTAGACAACTCGGCTGATAAATACGAGGTAACTAAGCAAACTACTGTATAATACCTCCACCTCTCCGTTCAGATCTTATCTCGAGGACTTCGCATGCATAGGATATCTATAGGTGCGGAAATACTACGGCTCTGTCACAATCCGGGCGAACATGTAACTGTGCCACGACAATCGAGTTCTTCATGATCTCGCATTTATTGATACGTTTAGTGCCTCGAAGGATCCCGTTATAAAACTAGCACTTCATGTTGCCCTCCTCTCACAACATGGCCACCATGTATCGTTCGTTTTACCGTGGGTATCAACAGACAAATGAATTCATGAACTGCCTTCGTCGAATTAAGTTCCAATTCGCTTTACATGGTGGTTGATGAAGTGTACCAATCCAAGGCGAATTTGACATTCATAGACTTCTTAGCCAAGCCGTAGAACACCTCAGTGCCTACCTGTTAAGTAGTCGAAGACACTTCGTCTATGGGGCCGTTTGCAAACCCCTAGATATGTTTCCCTCCAACTCGGTCCATCGATTCTCCAAAGTAGAGTTAGCAAGTCCTCGTTCCTACCATCATTTAGGGTGCGAGGCAATGCGCATTAACCTTGTTGCGACAAGGAGCCCACATCCCTCTAGTTGACATGCGGAAAATAACCGAGTTCGATGCTGTTCTATGAAGGCGCAGTGTAAGATAGTAGTGTTTCCGTAGAGGTATGAAATGCCTCTTACCCCATGCCCATTGTTTTAGTCCCACCTAGACTCAAGTGGTAGAATAATCATTAGTAAGGGCTTCATGAGCCAACTTCTAATACCAAGTGGGTTAAACATTCTTGTCGAAGAGCTTCTGGATCGGTTTCGCAGCCTATTTGCACATGAGCATATCTCCCAAATAGTCATCCAAGACCGACGCACATCGATGAACTTTTCGAGCTCCTTATCGAGATTCGCTAGGTCGTCCTTCCTCTTCTTGTTGTCCGCGATCAGTTTCTGTTTCCGCTTGAGGAGCTCCATGCGCTTCTGTTCCAGGGCCTCGCGTTCGCTTCGTTCGTGCTCGATCCGCGCAATCATCAGGGCGTTCTCGTCGTCATCGGCGTGCTCGGGTTTGAGAGCCAGAAACTCCTCGAGAGGTACGAGCGGAAGTTGCTGGTAAGTATGGCTGAGTTCAATTAGCTCTTGTGCGAGGATGATAGCCGGCACGCTGTAATTCTTGTGGATCACTTTTTGGTTGAAGAAAAAGTGAAGTTTGGACGGGAAAACTTGGAGCTTGACTGGTGAAACTGGGTTGTAGTAGACGCTGGTCTTTGTGTAACAGAGACGTTGCTAAGAGGAACTTCCGTGGTCACTGACTCATATGAATCGCAGGCCTTGATCTCGCCTTGCAAATATCGTTGCTCGTAGTACAGGTTTTGAAGTTGTAGATGTAGACGGTCGACCTCCTGGCGCGCTTCGGATGTCTGTGATTTCGTCTGGCGGGCGCCGAAGTAGGCCGCTCGGTGGAGGCCGCGGAGTTGCGCAAGGTTGGTGATGAGTCGCTTTTGCTGTTTGGAAGTCTCTTGCTGAACTTCTAAAGAGGCATTGTCGCTGTGCTCGGCTGCCGCGATCTGATCGACTAGACTCAATGCTTGAAGGCGCGCATCGCGTGAGGCGTCCAATACAGTGGAGAGGTTCGGATCGGTTACAATCTCAACGTCAATCGTCATTTTGTGAGGGGAGGAATCTGTGATGGCAAGAGATTGGGAGCTGAACTTGAACTCCGGTTGGTGATGCAGTGCTTGGCCTGGTGGTTGATAATTGATTAGCAGGTAGGTATGTTTCACGACGTTTTTGTCAATGGTGCTTTTGGATGCCGGGGCTGTTGTAAGAATGACCAATCAGAAATGAATGTTGTTTTATCCAGCTCTCAGCCTTACCTAAAGGCGCTAATCGTTTAGGTTATGCTTAAGTACCTAGGTACCTAAAGAGGTACATGGTAAGGTCGCACAGACCTCCGAGCCGGATATTCCTATCGCCGCTTCCCCGATTTACCTCCTCTCGATCACCCTGCGGGATATCGTGATTGGTTGACGCGCATACCTATGTACCTTTGGTAGGTATTTAGGAAATTGGGTCCCGCTACCCCAAAAGTTGGGGCTCGTCCAGCAGTTCAGCTCGTACATGTACAACAATCTCGGCACAATCTCGTGAGCTTAAGTCAATCCGATGATACCGTAACGATTCCAGTTCGTTTCAATGTCGTCTAATAATATATCCCGATTCAAGTCCACCCGAAAAGCACCACGAATGACCAAGACATAGTGACGAGGAGGCAAGGCACGTCATTCTTCATCGTGTACCCCGAGTCGCGTTAGGTCCCCGGCTATCGGAATCAGCCCTGATCTTATCTAAACTTGAGGACCCTGCCCAGCCTGCCGTCTTGTCCGACTGTTTTGCTCCCTTGACTTAGCGCCCAGCCAATGGAGTTGACTATCCTCCACATGTGAAGATCGTCTCTCCGCCACTTTGCTTCCAGTGTCTTTCCATTATTGCCCATCAGAGCAGCACCAGGACCAATCTTTGCCCGGTATTGTGCATTCCTACAACCCAACTGGTTTTCTGAGGTGGCACCCGCTTCATGCAGGGACATCTGACAGCGTAGACCTGTCCGAGTCCTATCCGTCCCATATTATCCGCTGGCACCAACGAACTGTACTCTCTACTGTCCTTATCTTAGACTTCAACTTCCTCTTTACTTTCACCATGTCTTGCGCCTCATCTTTCGCGTTTGGGTCTCACCAAGACCAGCTAGACGCCAGTAGTTCTAGTACAGCTCCGCCGGAGAATAAGCCGCGACAGCGTAGACGCCATTCCTCTTTTATGCCTCGGAGACGCCATTCTATAGTACAGCAGATCATGGATGGAGAAGAAGGGTTGCTACTCAAGGTTCATCCCATACGATAGATCTCAAATGTCCGTGCTCTAACTATAATAGGTCGATTTGTTCCTGTCGGAACTAGAGAGACGGCTTGAGTACCTTGAAAACTATAGCGAGCTTATTGACATCGATGCGAGTATCGGCAAAACCTTCACGACCCTGCAAGCGGTCCGAGAGCGATGTTCGCAAGTTTCAGAAGAGGTTATTGGTGCTGGCCGCCGGCGGCTGCAGGTCATGGTCGAGACTCTGGATACGAGATACCACGAGGCTTTGGCTGCAGCTGACTCGATGAATGAGAAGGCACGGGTTGGTGTTGAGCTGCTCGATGGCATGCTTACAGATTTCGAGTCCCGAGCCGTTAAGATTCGCGATCAAGGATTTGCGGGTGCCGCCGATGCCGCCGAAAGCTTGATGGATGAAAGCCGAAGAGTAGTAAACGAAAGTCTGGAGCGCACTCGCAGTGTGGTGGACGACGGTATCGAGCGAGCCTGGCGTGCCAAGGAAAATCTCGAGGAAAACATTCAGAAAGCCATTGCTCGTGCTAGAGAGCAAGGACTGCTCAAGTACGAGGAGCTGCCAGTACCGTGGAGAATCAACCCCCATATTTTAAGCGGTTATCGATTTTCTGAGTCCAAGCTCGGCTGCGTCCGCTCGATGTTCGGCGTTTCCAATGAAATGGTCAACATCTGGTCTCATGCTCTTGGTTTGATGTTGGTGTTAGCTATTGCTTTCTATTTCTACCCAACATCTTCGAATTTCTCCCTATATACGAATACCGATGTATTCATCGCTGCCGTTTTCTTTTTCGCAGCTTGCAAGTGCTTGGTCTGCAGTACCATCTGGCACACTATGAACTGCGTCGCGGACCAGACCTTGATGGAACGCTTCGCTTGCATCGACTATACTGGTATCTCGTTGCTTATTGCCGCGTCGATTATGACAACCGAGTATACCGCTTTTTACTGCGAACCAATCAGTCGGTGGACATATATAACAGCAACTGCTGTTCTCGGTATTGCCGGCACCATTCTCCCGTGGCATCCCAGATTCAACGGCCAGGATATGGCATGGCTAAGAGTGGGATTCTTTGTTGGATTAGGAGCCACCGGGTTTCTGCCGATCTTCCAGATCCTTCTAACCCGAGGCCCTGCTTGGGCTTTCGAGTTCTACATGGGATCCAATCTAGTAAAATCTCTGGCCGTATATGTCGTTGGAGCCTGCATTTACGCAAGCAAGGTTCCGGAACGATGGTTCCCTGGAGCATTTGACTACTGCGGTAACGCTCACAACTTATGGCACGTAAGTATTAAAAGGGAATCTTTTTTCATCCTCTCAGAACTAACAAGGTACATAGTTTGCTGTACTTGGTGGAATACTCTTCCATTATGTTGCTATGCAAGAGTTTTTCTCCGGCGCCTTTCTACGCGCACAAGAGGGCTGCCCAAACTACTAAGCAGACCTTTCGATGACCCCCAGATAGCGCACCAGTAATATCAGCAACATACGATACAAATCTTGACCTCATACAAATATACCATTGAACGCCAAATAACCATTAATTGCGACGGCCACTTCCCATAAAACCTCCTTTTCAGTCTAGCCCTGTCCAGAATTCGGACTCGACTTCACCAGAACACAATCGACGCAGCAATCACCGCAACCATCCTCATCAACCCGACTGAAGTACAAGCTCGCCTTACGGCGAAAGATACTTCCACAAGGGGGTGGGATGGTGATGTTCCGTTCGTGTTCGATATTGCAGTCGGTACGCTCTGCACAGCTGCGGTGGTTGGTACTGTTAGAGTAGGTACCGTTGAAGCAGACAGTATAGATGGTGTAGCGGCTACTGGCATCATCATTGAGTTGGCTGAGGTAGCGAATTCGCAGGTGACATTCTGCATCACTATTGCTGTTGCTGTTGCCATTGCCGACGACGACTGCTTGAGGATAGGGATTATCGTCTTAGTGGGTCCAGGTATGGTCGTCACTTCAGGCGTTTGAAGGGCGGCCGGATATGTCGCTCTCACTGTCGCATTCGAGACGGAGATCGGAAGCTCGAACCCGGCATTCTTGGCGCATGTTTCCAGATCCTCTCCCTAGTTGCCGTTGAGCATATGACTCAGTCTTCTGGTCGCGATAGTTGAGCACTTACCTCGAGACAACAGAAGCCTGCCACGGGCGCGCAATATCTCCCCGCGTCGCAAAACCCACTGTCTATCGCGCAACACGACTGTTCGGAAGTCAGCATCTCTGGTGTCTTCGGTGGGCGTATGCTTTACGTACCTGGCCCTGGTTAGGACTAAAGCAAAAGCCACTGGCGTCACCGTCACCACCGCACGGCTCCGAGCCAGCCCCGTACGTCGACTCGCAAGTGGCCGTCTGTCTCTTATATCGCAAGAGGGAGTCGCGGGCGAAAATCCCTCGTGCGGAGACCGGTAGTCCGCATAGCGGCAGCAGCAGAAGCGAAAGGGCTAGCATTACGAATGTTAATCTGAATCGAACGGGTCACGAGAGGACGAATAATTGCGGTAGACGGAGTAAAGGTGTTTGGTGTTTTTATATCGGAAGATAGAAGGATAGAAACGAATGCGTTTGCGATAAAAGAGCGAATAGAGGATATAATAGATAGAATGAGTGTGGATAGAGAGCGAATATGAAGGCATCTCGAAAGGTGGGATAGACATCTATCTAATATTTAAATACTATTGCTCGCAGCCTCCAAGCAGCCCTTGATTGATCTGTGCATATTCAATTTCCAATAGAGAATTCCGCGTGTAGACCACGCGACAATGTGGTACGGAATGGGCAATACTAGTTGTGAAGTGTCACTCATACATGCTATCCGCGCAGTGACTAGGCCATGGTAGCCAGTTCGAATTCTCCCCTTTTTTCTCTTACTACAGCAGCATCATCTACGCCGTGGAATTGAACGTCGATATATCACGGGTACATGCTCCTTACCTGTACGTTCCTGGTTTGCATCTGGTCACTAGGTATGGCCCCTGGGGAAGGGATTGGGGCTCAAGGGAAGCAAGCTAGGTTCCAGGGGTGAGAAAGGGGGGACACAGCGATTTATCTAACCAGCCCTTGGAAGATCCCTTACGATTTGGACCGAGTATGGAGGCTCAATTATCGGGTAGCAAATTCCACGTCAGCGCATTGGTAGGCTATCGTGAGCGAAACCCCTGTAGTCAATACTACCTAGCATCGGCCGTACACAGCTCACAGCTAGAACGTAGAGACTACCACCCCGTCACCAAAGTATCACTTCAGAGAATCAAGTCATGATCAAAGTAGCAAGTCACAGCACGCAGAAGCGTGCCAATTATTAAAATTCATTTGCGCGTAACATCGCATCTATAGCAACCGTTTTCCGTTCGTAAAAAAAAAAAAAAAAAAACTTGGAACATGCAAGTTCGTAACGTCGTGACTCCGTGTGCCTGGTTATTTTGATCCCCGGTCGTCCATGGTCATAGAATATAAGTACAGGGATTTTTCCCCCTCTTTTCCCCTATGCAACCGTTCGTATGCAGAAAAGGCGTATTTTCCCCCGATCTCGTGAGAGAAACCTATAAGGGGACGTGTAATAGCATCATTAGGCAGTTCCCTCTTGAACCCAAGTCGTCAAAATCCCTTGGTTTGCCGGGTGGCGTCGCGCTGTGAAATCCTTAGTCCCCAATGGTTGAGTGTCGTAGGCTGTTGTTACAAAAGGTAAGTTTGTGGAAATGCATAGGTTTGTAGTATCGTCGTCTCGAGGACTAGCTTTGCTCCCGCGAGATAAGTAGATTAAAGGGCGTGCTTTACAATCTCCGCGTATACATCGTCGGGGATCATCTTAATGATGGCTAAAGCTGTTCGCTTAACCTGTTCCGCTCGCAAAGCCGGGAATGATCGGAGGAGTTTGTTGGGACTGTTTTCCTGTTAGCATCATTTCCAATATTTTCTATATAGCCATATCTAGTACGAACTTCATGGAAGTAAGGAGTTCAGTGCGCATCATGACGAGCTGTGCGACGATACACAGAATGTTCAAGTGCGGTCCGTATGCAAAAAGGAAATCCCAATGTCTCAACACCTCTGGTAGAGGAGGGGTGCAGGCGCAGAGCGTGAGGACCGACGGGAAAGCGTAGATCTCCGCCGACAGACCTTTGGTGGTCAAGTAAGAGCTCAGTCTAAAATCCACGATGGATAACACTTTGTCGACTAGCGCTAAGCCGCGATGGACACCATCCATGGCTCCTCTGATGTATCCGGGGCACTCCTTAGTAAGGAGCGTGTGGAAGGCCGAGAATGCTTCGACTTCGCTTCGAGCAGCATACAAGAACGGCGCAGCGAGCACGTTCATGCCTTGCACGTAGGTTCCCGGTTCCGACGCAGTGGCATCGGAGTTTTCCGTTGTGAGCGTCAGGGCGCGGGCGCGATTCTTGGCAGCGGAAGAAGAGGTGTCTGTCTGGGAGACATCGCTATGAGAGCTGCTGATGCTATCGGCCGGGACAAGGGATTGTCGGCTGCTCGTCGGGCGACGCTCCTCCTTTGCGTCGTGGAGCTTCCAGGCGATGGCGTTGAGAAGACGGATCAGACTCGCTTCGCTAACGCGGCGGCGGAAGAGAGGATCGGTGGTTAGAGTTCGAAAGGTGTCGTTTCGGATCTTGGCGTAGGCTGGAGAGGCGCCTCGGTGTATGAGACCGAGATAATCGTCCGTGTTGAGGATCGGTGCGTCGAGGAAGATGAGCCAGACGTAGATTCTGGTTCGGGACTGGTCAATGTTAGTTTAATCGCCAAAGATTCTTAATAGAAAGTGTCGCACCATGCCATCGCCATCGCTTCTAATGCCCTGGTCCAAGACCTTCAGGCGCGCGCTCTCCAAAGCGCCCTCTACATCTCCCTCGGGAGGTCCTTCTCGAATCAATCTGTCCAGAGACATCGTGTCTACCACCTTTAAAGTCCTACTTAACGCGGATCTCTTGTTGTTTAGGGACACCAAAATATTATTAGAAAATCCCGACGGGACGGCCGGTGGTGTCGCTACATCGGAATTCGCTCTGTTTCTTTGGGGCGATCGGTTGAGGGCGCCGCGTAGTGAAGGCGACGGGGTACTTTCTTGGAGGATCTGCTGGGATATTAATGAGCTCTGACTCGAGTTTCGGGCGGCTGCACCGAGGTTATGCGCAGATTGTAGTTTGCGCAAAACTCTATGGGTATGAGGCGAAGGCGGCGCGTGGAGTTGGGTGGTCATGGAGGCAGCTGAGAAGGTGTTGTAGGGCTGCAAGGGTTGCAAGTGCTGCGCAGCTGGCGGGATAGAGTCCCGCGATGGGCTCGTCATGGCGACTGGCGGGCTAGAAATGGCAAGTATAGTAAGAGCGGAGGCAATGCAAACTGAAGCTATTGTCGAGGGCGATATAACATATCGATGTGGTTCGGCGTTGTAGATGCGACGATCAGGTACAGCGTAAAACAAGGCAAGGCACAAAAAAAGGTTGGTTGGGGCTGATTGGCCGGGTTAGCCTGGACAGCCTGGACAGCCCCCTCATTTCACCTGAGATTGAACGCGTTCTACTCGCGTCAGCTTAGACTTAAAAGGGTTGTTTATTTAGTTGCACGTGTAATGATATTCATGGTCTTTTTTTTTTCTTCCTATAATAATAGACTGAACAATGCTTTGTTTGTTGAGAGAACTACCTATTCAACTAATACCTAATCTTCATATTGACATCATCCAGTCGCAGGTTTGCCTTGATATCAAATCCGGGGTTTATCTCACCTGCTTAACCCAAGGTCGCAGTGAGATGTCGGGTCTGTAATCTGTAGGCGGTCAGCGGCCCTCGACCTGTCCAGCTGTGGTTGGGATTGGCCTAGATTTTCCCGTTGCTACTGACCCCGGTGCCTGCAGGTACTATCGCGTTGCATCTCTTTGTGTGCGAGGATGCTCGTCATATGTAAGGGAACCAACCTTGGACTGCTGACAGCCTACCTTACAATGTACCTACATCCTTAGGTACATGTACCTACCTGGTAGGTATGTACAAACAAATGAGGTCTGATCATAGAAAGATCAAAACTTCGTAAGCCAGGTGATGGATCGGCCTCGCGTCTCACGTCCTCCGATTCTCCTATTCTCCCGACTTGTTAACGAAAAACACCGAGAGAGATCGGCAACAGTTCATGATAAGTGAAACGCCCTTACAGGTATTTCTGTCGTGACATAATGCAAATTACCACCTTACCTACCTACATGTGCAGGCAACCTAGCAGCTTAGATTATCAATCTGTAGGTACCTTTCTCCGCTTGTATGCGGGTAAATGAGATTTATAATGATGGCATCAGAAAAAGAATAAATCGCGTCATCGGAGCACGGGCCACTAACTACGCTTTCAGGCGACATCATTGGTTGCAGAGGCCATCTCCTTGCCTAATTCGGCATGTCCACTTTTTCTTAAGCTTCCATTTTTATCTTCAAGAGAAGAGCTTTTGTGGATGGAAGTGTCACGTTTCCATGTACTCGTCCACCATTACAATACCCAAATTTGCCAAAAGGCCTACCTACCGAAGGGCTATCCATCTGCATATGCCTCTGCATATGCCGTGCTCTGAGAATCCCAACTACCGGCTCTCTCTCCCCTTTTACGTCGCAGAGGAATGGAGTCGTCACGAGCGGGTATTGAAAGAAATCTCGGCCACATTACATTAGTTTCCATTCTATCAGAAGTGCAAAAGCTTACCTGCTTCATCGGTACCAAGCCCGGCCGCTAAGCTATGAATGGTATAACTCGGATTGCGCCATCGAACGTCTAGCCAATCCATAGAATACTAGAATGGCTTTGTATACCGGCAGACTGTTAGACTCTAGCTAATACCTACTGATCATGCTTCCACCATTGTCTCTTCTCCATAGTATAATTGTCGTCTCAACTTCAAATACCTAGTCCACATAGATCTCATTCTTATTATCATCTACCAAGACCACGCTCCGATCCGCCAACTTCATCGGTGGCGATCTAGGATCTTGAGGTTCCATCTTAAGAGGTATCCACTGAGACTACGTACTACGGCTCCCAGCTCTTCCTACGTGGATAAAAATATTTCACCACCTTTCTCGCAAACTCGACTTATCTACCTGCAAGACAGCCCTTCCGGCCTTGCATCAGGAGTCCTCTGTGGAAAGCAAACCTTGGTCTGTGGTTCGAAAAGCTACCTAGCCCGACTACCGCGGCGAACATAGCCATTTGGTGAAGTCCCGAGGATTCTATTTACCGAATTATTGTGTTACTCGGTCTCCCTTCTCATATCGGACTTATACGGTTTCTCAACAACTCACTGTGGGCTCTACTCGTCGAATCGAAGCTCCCATCTTCCTCATCTGTTGGTGACAACCTGCAGCTTCTTCACAACAGATTTTTCACTCAGACTAGCCTCTATCCGATGGATACCCGCATCTCTTTGTAGCCATATTTGAAGGGGATATTTCCTAGGCCGGCTCTTCATTGTCGTTAGGTGTTGAATACATCATACGCTATTACCAGTTCCAACTGTACAGCTCTACCTTTGCTTCGCCAACCCCTGGGCCGACCGAATCCAACTCTTCTGTGCCTCGTCGTCACGAGATAATCGCCATAATGCCTTATACGAGGCAACTCGGCCACAATCTGGCAAAAGTTTTGGGTATCAAACTCGAAGACCCAGATTCGGACAATGTAACTAGGGGAGAGTCGGTCTTTTCCACGAATACTGCAGATACATTCGTTGAGCAGCAACCTACCAGCAGAGAATGGCTAGCAGAGATAACGCCGTCAGGACGGGACATAGCTAATTACCTCAAATCCCTATTCCCCTTCCTGTCTTGGATCGGCTTTTACAACTTACAGTGGTTCCTCGGCGATCTCGTTGCAGGTATGCTATCTAGATCGAAAACTAAGTGTTTCATAGCTGACATCGTTCAAGGTATAACCATCGGTGCAGTTGTTGTGCCCCAAGGCATGGCCTATGCCAAACTGGCCAACCTACCTGTTCAATTTGGTCTGTATTCATCATTCATGGGTGTGCTGCTCTACTGGTTCTTCGCAACCTCCAAAGACATCACTATCGGGGTGAGTCAACATCCAGCCATGCGTTCCAAGGGTTTCGCTAACATGCTATATACAGCCTGTTGCTGTTGTGTCCACTGTTACCGGGACTGTGGTTGCGAATGCGATCGAGAAATATCCTCAATATGAAGATACGCCTTGGGTCATCGCAAGTGCACTTGCCCTCATTTCTGGTGCCATCGTGCTTTTCATTGGACTCATTCGGTGTGGATGGATCGTCGAGTTAATACCTCTCGTGTCCCTTGCTGCTTTCATGACCGGATCTGCTATCAACATTGCTGCTGGTCAGGTCCCTACGATGATGGGTATCACCGGTTTCTCAACTAGGGAATCAACGTACCTGGTGATCATCAACACCTTGAAGAACCTTGGCAAGACAAATTTGAACGCAGCTATGGGCTTGACTGCGCTCACAATGCTCTACCTGATCCGGTTTTCGTGCACATGGGCAGCTAAGAAGTTCCCAAGTCACCACAAGCTATTCTTTTTTCTTTCAACGCTGAGAGCTGTCTTCGTCATCCTTCTATACACCATGATTAGTTGGCTGGTCAATATGCACCGTCGCAGCAGGCCAGCCTTTGCGATCCTTGGAGAGGTTCCTCGAGGTAATCGTCTTATGTTATACCCACCCTTTTGATAGCATTCTCACATCCAGCAGGTTTCCAGCACGCCGCAGTGCCGACGATTAATTCGGACATAATCAGCTCGTTTATCGGTGAATTGCCAGCCACGGTCATCGTGCTACTTATCGAACATATCGCAATCTCGAAATCCTTTGGACGGGTTAATAACTATACCATCAATCCATCTCAAGAGATGGTTGCCATTGGAGTTACCAATGTTCTCGCACCCTTCCTCGGGGGTTATCCATCTACGGGCTCCTTCAGTCGAACTGCGATCAAGTCAAAAGCGGGCGTACGGACTCCCTTTGCTGGTGTCATTACGGCGGCTGTAGTACTCTTAGCTATATATGCGCTCACTGCCGTATTCTTCTACATCCCATCCGCGTCTCTCGCTGCTGTCATTATTCACGCCGTCGGAGATCTCATCACGCCACCGAATACGCTCTACAAGTTCTGGAGGGTATCGCCGATTGAGGTTCTCATCTTCTTCGTCGGTGTCTTTGTTACTATCTTCTCAACAATCGAGAACGGAATCTACGCTACGATATGCATCTCGTTCGCCATGTTTATGTTCCGTGTCCTGAAGTCACGCGGCAGATTCCTTGGTAGGGTTCAGGTGCACTCAGTGCTCGGCGATCATCTCATCGGGAACAACAACAATGTTGTGGGCGAATACGGGACCTTCGATGTATCGGACTCTAGCTTATCCCCACCCACGCGCAATGTTTTTCTACCAATTGATCACGGCGACGGCTCTAACCCAGAAGTCGAGATCACCAGCCCCTATCCTGGTGTCTTCATTTATCGCTTCTCTGAAGGATTCAATTATCCCAGCGCTAGTCATACTCTAGACTATCTCGGAAGTCACATCTTCGCACATACACGTTGTACCAGGACAGATACTTACGAACGTCCTGGTGACCGTCCTTGGAATAATCCAGGGCCCAAAAAGGGCCAACAGGAGAACACGGCATTGCCGACATTAAAGGCCATTATCCTCGACCTCAGCTCTGTGAATAATGTTGATGTAACATCGGTACAGCAGCTCATCGACGTGCGCAACCAGCTGGATCGGTACACAGCACCGGAAGTGGTAGACTGGCATTTTGCCTGTATCAACAACCGCTGGACGAAACGGGCCCTTGTCTCTGCCGGCTTCGGTTACCCAACTCCCCGGCCGGACGGCCTCCACTCGCGCTGGAAGTCCATATTCAGTGTCGCAGAGATCGGAGGCGCGGATTCAGCGGCGGCAGTCGCTGAGCAGGAGGCTAATGAGAAAGAGCAGACGCAACACCTGCACTCGACGATCAGCAATGTTAAACCGGATCCCGAGTCAGACCCATCGCTCTACCAGGGCACCCCTGGACGGAGCGCGGCATCGAGTATAACGCAGTCGGCCTCGGGCCAGAAGAATAAGGCGCCCGAATTCAGTAAGAATGTCGAGACCAGAAGGGTTGCGGTACACGGGCTCAACCGTCCGCTGTTCCATGTGGATCTCACGAGCGCACTGCAGAGCGCCATCGCCAACGTACAGGCGAGGGAAGAGGTCGAGGCCAGAGGAGGGCCTGATGTTGGCGTTGCCCCCTGAAGCAAATGAGCACAGTCGGGCCTGTTTGGTATGTCTGTCTACCAACCCATCCTCGCGGCGTATATGCATAATAGGGGCCAGTTAAGTTTTGGGTTTTGATTATACGGAGCGAGCGGAATTAGGAAAAAAGGATTCTCTGCATTGCAGGCGGTTGGTTTATAAATGAGGAAAGGGATAAAAATCATGGTTGGGTTGGAATCTTTGGGACCTGGTATTGTTGCTATATCGAGAGAGGCAAGGCATTAACGTGCTCACGGGGCCGCGCTAGACGTGTTGGATATGTTGGATATACCCCAAATAATAATCGCATGCAAAACGACGCTGAGAAAATAGGATCTACGTGAAACCTGAAACAGCTGGACGGTCTAATTCCGCCATTCCTTTTTTTTCTTTTTTTCTTTTTGGTGCATGTGTGCTCATTTCCATGTGGTATGGGATGGATTAGGGCGTGGGATCCTGGGGCCGGAATTTGAGGCCACCACGAGCCAGCATCGCATTGGTGTCAATCCCGCCGCCACTGTAATGAAGAATTTTAGAGCACACCTATATGCACACTTTGAAAAATTCCGCTCGAATATTTTAATAAACTGCCCCCAAGTTGTGTCTCCCCCTTTCTACTTTTGGAATGCTCGAAGCCGCGGATACATTGGGTGTTCTAACTCAACCCTACCTCGATCCTCTCCCTACCATACACGTTTGCAAAATCTGTCGGCTATATCCGGCAAGAAAAATGACGTGTGAAATTCCGGTTTCAAAGAGACAGGTACCGTGCCTAGATAAGTTAAAAAGCGAGAACGAGGCGCAATAAGATTGCCGGATGCAAGGTACCCGCACGCTCGCACGACCAGGCCGGGCCCGGGTCCGGCCACGGTCAGATTTGGGGCGGCGGCTGCGGATCGCGCTCCGGGAAATTACGTGCCCGTGTAGAACCGTGACGACCAACGAGCCTGACGGCCTGGGAGGTTCGGTGTGGTCTTCGGGTAGTCGCTATGAGGAAAGGGGCAGGCATGAAGATGCGTGCGTCTGGTTTGATTAGATAGACCATGATCGCGTCCGTAGAGGCCAGGCTACGAGCTGAGGCGGCGGTGGATGTGGTTAGTGACGGGCCGCGCGCAATATCCAGGGGAGGCGGCTCTCGGGAAGAGAGGGGATGAGGGAGAAAGAGGGCTACGAGCGCAACGAGAAGGGCTGGAGAGAGAAAGATGTCACATAGATCCTCAGTCAAGGTATCAAAAGCAAACGTCAATTGTAGTAAGATATACTATATAGGAATTTCATTGCTGGATACAATTTTATCTGTATATGCGGTTTTATAACACTGTATCGTGAGAATTGCCAATCTATAACTGTAACATGTAAACAGCAAACCTCCGCGCCGTAAGATAGTTTCGAGAAGGCAAGTAGATCAGAGACAAAAAAGGGGGACCTCTAAAGCTGTCAAAGCTACATAGCTAGGTCCCTTACAGGGGTAAGAAATAGGAAAAACGAAAGACTAGAAGAGAAGAATAGTTGAGACCCCCCCTTCAAAGGGGGGGATAGCCCGCCATGAGAAAACAAGGCAGAGATGCCATGTCTCTCTCATACGTGACTGTCAAAAACGAGGCCTGCTCGCGCGTAGAGGAGAATAGAATGACGAGTTGGAGTGAGCCCAGCTCACCTCGCGCGCTTCGCCCGTCGATCCTGCGTCTGCGCCTGCCCACCGCGCTTCGAGCCCGCGCCCGGCGAGCGAGACCGCAGGTGGCCGAGCAGGGAGCGCAGCCTGGCGAGGTACGCAGCGGGGGCGCCCTTCTCGGCGATCCTGCGCTCGACGGCGGCGAGGTCGTCGACCCAGGGCGAGAGAACCTCGGGCGGGATCGACGCCAGCACGTCGACGACGAAGTCGCTGTCGCTGTCGTTGTCGTCGTCGTCGTCGCGACTCCCTATGAGCCGCCGGTACAGGTTGCGCCGGTCGCTCGGCAGATCAGCGGGCCCGACGTCGCGGTCGTGGTGCATGACGACCTGCTCGAGCACGTGCACCGCCGTGCGCGCGGCGGCGCGCAACTCCCGCCGCTCCAGCGGCCTGTCAGTGGTGTGAATCACGGCGCGGATCTGGCGCGTGACGGCCTCCAGATGGCTGGCGCACCACGCGACGTCCTTCGGCCTGGCCACCGTCTGCAGCGGCGGCGGGTCGTCGGCGTAGCGGCGCAGGCCGGCGAGGGCGGCGTCGGCGCGCAGCAGCAAGCCGCGGAAGCGGGCCTCGTTGCGCTCGCCGGGGCGCGCCGACAGCGCCGACAGGAAGTAGTGGAAGAAGTCGTCGCTGCGCAGCAGCATGCGGAAGACGGTCTGCTCGAGGTCGCCGCGCGCGACGGCGCGCCCGCGCCCGCCCGTGCCCGCGCCCTCCCCGAGCAGGTCCGGCCGGTACCCGTCCGCCGGCGCCCCGTGCAGGGACGCGAGCAGCTCGCACGCCTCGCGCGCCCGCCGCGGGCTTGGGCTCGGGTCCGCCGACGGCCCGACGACGCCGCAGTGCAGGCTGTCGGCCAGCGTGTCGAGGTGGAAGTCCGCGATGGCGTCGTACGGGTTGCCGAGCTCCGCCGCGTACCCGTGGCGCGTGAGCCGCAGGGGCCCCTCCTGGGCGGCGCCGAGGATCTGGCTCGTGATCTGGTCGAAGAGCCAGAGCATGTGGCGGCAGGGGGACCCGCCGCGCGAGCCGTCCTCGCAGGTGCAGCTCGGGACGCCGTAGCCGCTCTCTTGGGATCCCGTCCGCACCGTGTACTCGACCGGCTCCGTGATGAGGAAGAGGCAGCGCTCCTCGCCGGCTTGGCAGCCGCGGAGGACGAACTGCGAGGGCACCTCGGTCGCTTTGATGATGTTTTCCCGCGTGTCGTCGTCCAGGAGGTCTAGCGAGTACTTGAGCCTCGACGGGGACACCATGTGGTCCCCGTCTTCGTCGACGTCGAAGTCCGGCTCGGAGCCTGCGTCGGAGGAGCTCGACGAGCTCGACGAGTCTTCTTCAGCTTCTACCTCGACCTCGACCTCGACCTGTTGCAGCCGGCTTTGAAGGCGAGTTGTGGGCGGCATGCTTTCGAGTGAAAGCTTCCTGAAACGCTCTGTCGGGGGAGACATGGAGTGGTGGCAGGTTGAAACGAAGGTGACGCCAAAAGGATTCATTGCCAATCCATACTGGACACGGCGAGACGGTTATATAGAACATGATCGTAGGAAAGCAAGGCTGGCAAGGGGTAGCTCCCCGACTGAGTCGGTATGATGAAAGAAGGCGGCCCAATATCAAGACCACTCGGTCCGTGTTGGTTCCATATCAGCCCTGGGTACTTTACCTAGTTGGTGTGAGCTACGGTTGAATCGGGAAGAGGCGTAGGGGAAGAATTACGGAACAGGTACTCTCGACCGCCTAACTTCCTAACAGGCCCCAGTAGACATAAGAGAAATGGGGATTATCTGCTATAGGGGATTATGTCGGCGAGATGAGTAACTGGGCAATCCGCTACCCTTGGGTCTTGGGATGTAAGTGACTTGAGGCGCAAAAGAGCACACCAACAGAGACAAAAAACGGCCCTAGGATGACACGTCGACGGTGCGCAGCCAGTGCGGTAACTGGAAAAAGCAATCCACCGGACCCGAGGGAATGGATGACACTGGCGACGCCGAATCTCATCTCGACGAGTTCGAGTTACTTGACTGCCAGGTGGACAGAATGGAAGATGTCGACTATCCGGAGTCGTAGCGATATAACTGCAGATGGACGGAGCGCGTCAGCCACAACGAGGAAGAAGACAGGGGTTGTGATTGGTGCGTAAGCGGACCCTTGTCGCGAGCGCGGATATTTGTCCATTTCCCTCAACCCTTTTTCTGCCTTGGGGGGACTTACTACGAGTCTATGTGAGCGTACTAGCATTATAAAAGGGCGGTCCTGACCTCCCATGCGACCGTCTGCCATCTGAGACCCGATTTTTCATGGCTCGTTATGTCGACGGGCCTCGATTTGGGCCCCAAAGCCTCGAAACTAGGCCGCCTCTTGGCGCGGCCGACCCTATCGTCTTCAACGAAGTGCGGCCCATTCTGGCGGCCAGCGAGGCTTCTCGCTGTTCGTTTTTTTTCTCCCTCACCTTACCTCACCTTCGCTTATCGATTTGGGCTTCGAGAAGGAAAAGGGGTCATTGAGGACTCCCACACAGATCGCGCACGCCTTGAGGTCCCAACCTGCCGGAGACCCTATCTCGAAATTTGTCCCAACTGTACCAGGACCTGATGATCTAGGACTTCCCCGACATACCCCAGGCATTTGCATTGCCCATTCCAGGTTTCCCGGGTCGGGATAACGTCCCGGACCCAGAGTGTTGGAAGTACCTCGACATCAATCCCTACCTCAAATGGATAACTCGAGACTTATCCCGACTTAATTGTATAGCCTCGAAAAAAGATACCTACTGACCGCATCGTCATGACGCATGAGGTATAGTTCACCGCCGCAATACGGATGAACAGGCATCAGCGGGGGATGCCGACCACGATGATCTCGGCGGAACGGGTGTATGATGCTCTGCCTCCTCCAGAGTCTTCAAGCTTCGATCCGATTGGCTGTCTTGGCTTGTCTACTAGGCTCACCTCTCTTAGATGGCATTGATGCCTACCTACCCACCTATTCTATGCTGCAGGTATGGGACGACAGCATCTGTGATGGTGGTTTACTGCGCCGCTTTGATATATCTCCTATTTCCTGATACTTTGCCACTCTGCCTGGCTCGATGGGGGCTCGCAGTAGCGTGAGCAAGGAGTTGCGAATGCATCTTCTAAGGCAGCGCGGGATATTAAGACTGCTAACAGCAATCGCTTCGTCATCTGATGTAAAACGGTTTGTTCCGCTGAAAGGTTTGCTTACGGCTTTGACATCCTGCTAGACTTCTCGGCAAGGGTTGCTGTTGGATCCATCGCCCAATCCGTCTTTCGTCTCCTAGGGCTGAGTACCTTTCGGGCTACAACTTGGAGTCGGATGTTCTCCCATTTTGGGGTTGGCAGCGTTGAGGGACATGTAAGCTGCTTTTAACAACGGCTCATTGGGTACCGACCGGTTGGTACGGAGTCGGTGAGGACCAATTCGTGTAGCCATAAGCAATGATACATGTTCTCTAGCACACAAGGCCGACATAGCGTGTGGTCCTCGAAAGTCTGCCTTACATCGTCACGGAGGTGATGATCATGTTCTCGCTCGCCGACTCGCAATTCGTTGACTTTGCCACATAATTACCAAAGACAATATAGTTCAAGGTAGAGACTTTGCGGTAGCCGTCTCATCCGTGATGAGTCAAGTCGGAGACTACCCAGGTCAATGGAGGAACGAGGACATTTGCAAACCGCTCTGTTGAAATGTAATAGCATGGTGTCGGGGGAGGATAGGTGCCACCCGACTCAAAAGAATGTTCCTGATCCCCTGAAGTTCTTTTTGGTCCTTCTCAAATAACCCCAGCTGCCCTGACGCAGTCTATCAAGATACGTAACTGAATTTGGCAAAGCCGAAGTTCCATCTATCAATGATTATCTATTGGATAGGTCCTTGTACTCACTCTGGGCTTTATTTCTCGCTATGTCGCGGTGTAACAGCTATACCTCGACGACACCTGTATTTCTATAGGTGTGAATGGAGCGTGATATGAAGCGATCTACTCGAGTGGTGCAATATCATCTAGTCTTGCCCTTAGCCCCCGCGGGTCTGCTAAGAGAGCGCATTGAACTGCGTATTTCGTGACTCGACTCGCACCTTTAACCCCTCCCTATTCGAATCTTAGGGCTTTGGTGGGGAAGGGACTTCATTCCGAAATGCCTCCAGAGCTTCTAAGACTTGGTTCAGAGTCGGACGACCATAGTAGTTGTCATTCCATACTCCCTTCCGGCGCTGAGCATTTCTGAGACCCAGGAACTTCTCTGCTGCGTCAATCTCAGCAGACCAGAAAGTTCTCGCGGCATTCTTGACGTCATCGGCGGTTTGCTCATTGACGGCCTTAGATGTTAAAAGAAGTCGGCTGTGCCGTCTGACAATGACCTTACTCAGTGTCTCTCTTCTTCCTCTTGTACATCTGTCTATCAAGTCTCTCATAGCCTGAGGGGTCCTTCTGTACTGGGGAAATTCGAGGTCGGGCTCCCACCGATATGACTGCCACACGGCTGCTTTCTGGGGACCACTGACACCCTCAAAGATGCACCAGAGAACTCTCCCAAGCATGTAAACTTCGGCGGCTTCTTGCTCTATGGTGCTGAGAGCGATCCAAGGTATATTGAACCCGAATTCTGGGTTTCTGTACCGTTCATCCTCGAGACTTTCGAAGTCCGAGACCAATTCTTCCAGTATCTCACGATATTTGTCGCTTATGGACTCGGGAACGTTCTCGTCTGTTGCAATCAAACGGACATACTCGATAGCATTGATTTCTGGAGCAGCAAACTCGCACCATACTCCTCTCTGTTCAAAATCAACCATGACAACGTCCGAGCTCTCTGACAGGACGATGTTATCTAGACGCAGGTCAGGATAGTACGTCCCTGACCGACTCTTCAGATCCTCGAGGGCCCTCGTCAACTGTATTGACCATTTCAACTGATCATCACGTCGTAGCCGACCATGGGCGCGCAGGAGGGGCAGAACGTCTCGGAGGGTACCTTTCGAGTGATAGAACGTGGTGAAGCCAGCAACGGCTCTCTTGGTGCCAAAGTTGCACCTCTTCGTAACGAGATGGATTGGCCGCGCGATGATATTTGCGTGTGGCTCGAGTGTGCAAAGCATTTTCAGCTCGTGATACAAATACTTGGCACCACTGGTCAGGGCTTTGAAAATGTAGAGCTGCTCGTGAATTCGGACGAGGCAGACGCTATCGTGCAGGACACTGACAACATGGACGTCGAAGAAGTCAATCACCTCGGGCAATGGAAACTCCGGCCCCCAAAGGTATTTTAATGTCGAAGGGGGTAGCAGCTTATGCTCCAAGTTGTGATTAAGCCCAACTCGAAGTCGAATTCGGCGCGTGTCGAGTGCCATGTCCTCGATGACTATACGTGATCCGAATGGCACGCGTTTATAATATTTTTCGAAAGCATCTAGGTCCTGGAAATCGTTCGTAGTCCAGGCCTGTAGGATTCGGATAATATGCCTGGCAATGGCGAGCCTGGACAGTCGAGCAGCGTCCTTCGTGTGGAATGCTCTGTCGAGTTCGAGCTGCTCACGAATGAGAGGCGGTTGCAGGTCGGATACAAAGACATCCATCCGCATAGGGGGAATTCGCTGAAGGAAGAGCGGGAGGACATAGTATTGAGTGCCCAGGCCAGCACACCCATCGACACGCCACAGGGGGTTTTGGGGTAACTCAAGGCTGTCTATCCGGTTCTTTGGATTCAAGAGAGAGCTTTCCCAGGAGGACTCGGCAGCATTGTCTACGGTACTGGGTGATTCTGGAGTTCCTTTGGTTTCCGGGGGAGGACGATAGAAAGCTGCGGTGGGATGGACAACTTCGCCTATGGCTCTCGTGGAAAGATCCATCTTTCAAGCTGACGTTGCTCTCGATAGGAAAGCACCCTAAAGACCTCTGGAACAGGCAGGCGCAGTGAAATGAGATGGTAATTTTGCAATTTGCTGTAGAGAAGCAGCACGGGAGATGCTGGGGAGCGGCGTGGGTTCGAAAATGCAGACACCGTGCTCAAAGTTGCCCAAAATTCAGCCGATTCTGGGTTCGTATTAGTAGTAGAGAAAGCCCACTTGACACCCTTAAAAACCAACGTCGCACAAGCCATATCTCTAGTATTTTCGTCGAGTTTTCCTCAATCGCAGACACGAGCCTCTGAGGCAGCGATCGCAGTACCTGACTACTTTGCCCGAACACATCGGTCAACCTACATGCTAGGTCAAGGCCGGATGTAGCAAGCAGATACCCGGTGTGCGAGATAGTATGGGGAGCGATGGGGATATAGCGTATGAGAGTGGAACGAATCTCTGGGTTGACTCTCGCTCTTGGTCGCTGAGCGGCAGCCGGCAGCTGGGCTTTGTTGGTGGGCCTTCCCTTCACCATCTTGGGCTCTTCAACCACGTGAGAACTTACATTTCGAAGCGGTATGCCTCGATGGACATCCAATGAAAGGCGAATTGAGTAGGGAAAAGGGAACGGTGGAAGGACGCAAAGGTTGCTGTTTCTGGCGGGCTACAGCGCGCCTCAAGAGCATTATCGACGGGAGAGTCGGGCTTCCACTCCAAGCCACAATAGGCGTTAGCACCCTAGGTTTAATCTTCCAATCTCGACGGTTCGCTGGTGCATGGTCTGGCGGCCCAGAAAATTCAGCGTGGACGAAAACCGAGTGGGTAACCAAGATCGCGATAGGCTCTCAGCTTAGCCATTGAAAAACAGCCCCGGCTGACCGAATGCTTGACCGGATGCAAGCGGCAAGCCATTTGATTTTGTGCTCAGCGGTAGTCGGCCCTAAACGCGAAAAAGCAAAATAGGGGAAAAGCAAGTTACATATCTGTCGGGCTCGTGATTGGTCGGACGCTGTCCAGCTCCGCACTGCTCATACAGCGACCTACCTAATACCTGTGAGTTTGCAACCTACCTACCTTAGCTAACGCATGTGTTGAGGGGATGCAGATGAGGCTGATTTGAGTGGCTAAGCAATGCCTGCTCGTTAAGGAAGATGTGCTGGCCGAGCTTCTCATCTCATTCCTTCTAAAGAACCTTGTAAAATTTAGAAGCCATCGGATTAAAATGGTACCTTTATCATGATGATGGCATTTGGATGGTAATGGCATGTGAAGGGGCTAGGGCGTTGAGTTGACCGACGACAGCCACATCGAAGCTGGCGAAGGACGGGAAGGATCAAAGTTATGGGTAACGTAGTAGTTAGATTGAAAGACTAAGCGTGCCTTTCTGCCTTTCCCCGGAGTATCTGATTGGCCCATCTAAGATTCGGAATCACTAAGGTTGCCCATGGCCTGTGGCAATACCCCAAGTTGTCGAGAGATTCCATTGCGGTGAGTTGAAAGATCTGGACGATTGTGATTAGTCAAAGTGTGAGGGTGGGTTCCGTAGGGCTGATATAGGAAAGCTTAGCGTTCCCTATCAGGTATGTACATGCACCGCTTTCCATTGCTAACTCGTGAGACCTTCCTTAATACGCCAACACGATACAAAAAAAAAAGACGATTCAAAGAGAAGGTAACCAGGTCTGTCCTCTTGCGAGCAACTGTGACAGTACCTAATGGAGAAGATCTGTTGAGGGTAAAGCTAGATCGAGTCATGATGTCTGGCCATATCGAGTATCGAGATATTTGTTTAGGACCGGCGATTTTCACCCTTCGGGATTCGTAACCAACGCCCACACCGAGTTTTTGCTTTTCTTATAAAAAAATAAAATAAAAACAATAAAACCCCCAACGAGCTGTTAACCAAGGAGAAATATGTGCAAGTAAAGGGGCGAAGGTAAATAGTAATGAACAGTATGTATGAACAAGTAAACATCTGATCAGTATCCGCCGCGGTGAGGTCTTGGACAAATGGAGAACCCTGTATCTAGATACCTACCTACCTAGGTATTGAACATCTCCGCCACCTCCGGGCTTGCAATCGGAGGTATTCGTCAGTTTCACGGAAGGCTGTAGGCAAGGCTGTCTCCATGCCTGTAGTCGACTCAGTGATCTTCGCCGCGGAATGAAGAGCTACAAGGAAGCAGCATTTGATGGAAGAGTCGCCGGTAATACAAATATGAATATGAAAACGGTGTTGTCCTTTTTATCAACGGGTCAAGGCGCAAGCATTACTAACATGCCAATGACTCGTCACTTGTAGTATTTACTTGTTTCATATCAGTTTTTCGAGATCATATATGTAAAGTTGAGTCTTTGGACCAGTCCAGGTCTGGATAGCCCACGTGGCCCGGCCCTTCGAGCGACGAGTTTCAATGTGGGGGATTCCAGTTTGATTATCGATTACCAGGTAGGTACCTACATCCTATCCATTGTCCATAATATCCATCACCCCTGGCCGATGATGTCAATCAAACGGGAGAGTAGACGGCTGTAGAGAATTCGGTCCTATACCGTAGGTGGGGTCCTATCAGCGCACCACAATGCAAATGCCAATGCTAATGCCAATACCAATGCCAATCAATGCCAATGCCAAATGCGCTAAGAGTAATATGCGGCATCGGCCGCAAAGGCATGGTCTAAAGGCATGGTCTTCTTCCCCGGTCTAACCTATCTCTCTTGAGAAATTCTACTACCTACCTGTGCCTAGTAGCGGGACGGATGCACGAGTCCCGAACTGAGGGCGCATACCTATTGCGAGCACCCTTTTCAAAACTACCAAGACTCGTGCATGACTTGCGTAGGAGCAAAGATACGTTTGAAATTGCAATACATCTCGAAGAGAAGATGCGTCGGTCAGCAGGTACTAGGTAGGCGTTTGCCGATTGACACGCAGATCTTGCAAGATGCACTAATGCTTAATACCACTTCCGGACCTGTGATAAGCAGTACCGTAGAGGCTCAAAGTAAGGAATCGCGTGACTCGACGACAGTGAAGCACACGAAACGTCGAATATGCTCTTTGACCGAGGTGCCCCGGTGACCTATGTCGTCTAGCCAGCCAGCCAGCCAGCCAGCCAGCCAGCCGGTATGCCGGTATGCCATGATCGTCTATGCTGTCGCTTAGATGTCGATGAGTATCTCCAATTCAGCCGTACTAATCACAAGGTCGCACGACTGGGGCATCTGCGTAAGCTCACACCGGTTCTGGTACGGCTCTGGGCGTATGCTATGAGCGGTGAGGTGAAGATGGTGCGCGCCCTCTCGAAAGATGTGGACGGAACAAGTCTGTGCGCCCATCACGATGCTAACCTACAGATGATGAATAGAAAAGGCACCGTATTCAAAGTACTGTAGCAATTTATGAGTAAGGTATCAATAAGTAAGCTTTACGTGTACGCGTATGTAGGTAGCATGCCGAATTGTGACGGATGATGGTCTAGGTATTGCAAGCAAGTAAAAAAATGGATAAAACGAAATTACCTCAATATACCAAGGTATCTGAATAGCATAGCAATGCGAGAAAGAATCCTTGTAACTTGCTGTCTACCATCCCGTACGGGGAAAATTTTTGACAAAACCTCCGAGGCGTTTCGATGCTGATGAGGCAATACTGTACTTGTACTTCCAGTATCACGGTAATAATGAGAGGAAGAATGTACAGATGCAGTAGGAAATATCGCACGCGTAGTCCTGCTAAGCTACTAACGTATTAGCGTAGCCTCGCTGCCGGCCCCACATCCCTTTCGGGTCAATATTAGGTACATTTCATTGTCAGACACGTGTGATACCTACCTAAGTACCTAGCCTCTGGACCCCTAAATATGCCTCGTACTAGCTTACTTACATACCTAACTTATATGTTTTCTCTTAATGCCGCCGTTGCCGTCTCTACCGGTAGACCTTTGTCGCCGATTATAAGAATCCTCATGAGCGACCTGCGCTAAGGGGACTATCGCACGGTGTAAGTCACGAAAGCTCTCTGTCTGTTTCTTCTTCAAATCTATGTCTATGTTCCTAATTCGGGAGGTATTACGTCGCATACACGTCGGTAGACTCGATAAGGAAGTGCTTGTCAGGATTCGTCTGCAACGTTAAGGTACAGCTCACCACCACACTCCTTTCTTACCCCATCCAGTATTACTATGTATTTCACGTGAACGTGTGAAGGCGTCCCTTCGACCCCTGTAGTCACGGGGTGCTGCGGTAGGTGGTAGGTGATAGGTGATAGTTGAGGCTGGAGGTAGACGATTACTTGCCGATTATTAAGATCCGCCGTAGCGGGTCCAACGAAATAGGAATACTGTGTGCACTGGATTAGGAGTTGCCCTTTGGACTTTGGACTGCTGTTGGCTCGCCAAGTTTGTGTATCCCACAAGATGCGATCTGATATGTATGGATTCGCTGGCAGTTGGGTCAGTTGACACGGATAGTAGAGACATCGCCGTTCCTGATTTGTCTGGCCTCGAACCAAACTCCACCATCCGTTCAATATGCAGTTTTGGGTCGCCGCAAATTACTTATTACATAGTCGAGGGCGTGCTATCTTACGCACGCTGGCTCTTCCCGTTTGGGCGTCGATTGGGTTCTCGATGAGAATGGGTTGCGATGGCAGCATTGACTTACCCTCGACTCCGACATCGCTTTGTTACGTCGACGAGAGTATTTATCGTTAGGAGGGTTTTCCGATGTGAAAAGATGCGATCGACCAGATGTGAAGGGGGAAAAAAAAGGAGGCAAAGGTGGAAAAAAAAAAAAAAAAACTTAGTGCGGCTTTGCTGGCATGATGACATCTCTGACTTGCATTAACTTACATCCAACGTAGCATGGCAAAGTAGCACCAGATCCCACTGTTGTCCGAATTGATGTCCCCTTATCGATACAGGATGTTCTATGCCTATTATGCCACATGCAAGTCAGTTATGCCCCCCCCTACCCTCTCCAACTTTACCCCCATGGAACTGATCAATTCACAGGGCTGGCCCCGGCTCTCTCCGTTCTGGTTTCTGGTTATGGTTCTGGCTGGGCCTGTTGGACCTTGACCCCTTGCTTCAAATGACTTCTTTTTTTTTCTTTCCTTTCCAGAATCATACGAAATACGGAGGTACAAAAAAAAGTTTTTTTTATCCCTGTTATTATTATCCCTTGACGCCCCTTCGCCTTATCGCCCGTCGCCCATGGGGGGAGACCTCGGAGCGTTGGTCAGCACGGAATCGGATTGCCTCATTAGCAAGCCATTTGCCCAGCGACAGTTACACAAAATGATTCTCCCCCCCTCTTTAAACCGGTGAAGGCGCCGGCTCAACGGCCATAGCAGAACTTCTCACCGAGTTGTCTTCTTGTTCAGTGCCACATCCTCTTCTTCCAATCAACAACCCTCCCGTACATCTCATCGGGCGGCGGCATAGAGCCGTCCTTCCTTTTGATCTTCCCTCGGGCTTCCTCCATATTTTCCAAACACTCCACCTGCTGACTGCTAATTCAGCCCCCTTCCTGTCTCTACTTACCTACCTAGGATAGGTTCTTCAAAGACAAGACCCATATAGCATTGTATAGCACAATACAGCACAATACAGCACAAGCGCAGCACAGCACAGCACAGCACAGCATAACATAATACAACGCGACACCGAAACACTGTCGCATTTACTAGTTGATGATCCCGGTAGTCGAATTAGCGGCAATGAAGCTCGTGAGACCTTGACCGTTGACGTACGGCGCCTTCTTACACCCTACACCCCACAGTTCGTCTGACGCCCGGTGAGGCGCAAAACTACCTAACGCAGAGCTATTGTTGCTGCCGCTGCTCTTCGTGTACATACACAGCGAGCGACAGACGCCCCAGCACACACCCTGTCTCGTGGTCGTCGTGCTGGGATTTTGTCTAACACACCTCCGTCCTCATACACTCCCGCTTATACACAATGGTAAGACTTGCTATGCCCCTTTCCTGTCCCATCTCTAGCCCCAGTCCCAGTCCCAGTCCCCAATCCCAGTTTTCCTGTTCTAGATAGCCAAGTAGTGCATACCCGGTCTGTCTTCTAAAGTGCGGTCCGTTGACTTGCATATAGAATAATCCTAATATCAGAAAACGAAGGCCGTATGGCCACGGGGACGCCCCAGCGGTGCCCACGCACCAGGATCCCTCGTACTCATCTTCTGTCTCTGCCCCTTCGTCTTTTTCAGAGGACTTCTCCGCTCAGGATCTACAAATACTTCGGCAGGCTGCCTCTGTTCTAAATTGCCACATCTCCCAACTGCTGGTCCTTAATAATAGAAGTCCGCACCTGCAGCAACACCCAGCCTCATCTTCATCGTATTCTATTTCATCAAAGAGACAACGCCTCAGTGCAGACATGGCGTCCTCGTCTCCAGAGAAGTCCTCACCGCCTGCGCTGTCCGGTCAAGACGCCCCCGAACGCCCTCATGCCCCTGAAACATCCCATAGTGGATTTTTCCAGGGCATAGAACGTTCTCGCCTGACGCAGTATTTCTCAAACATCTCCATCTGTCCGCCGTGCACGACTTGCGAACCCCAAGGTTTGCTTCCTGTTCCACTTTGCATCTCAGCATAACATGCTAAATGTGACTTAGTCTATACTCCAGTCCCGGCTACTTCGCCGTACCCTTACACCCCATCCCGGCAGTACTTTGACGACAGGCCGTCATCTCCTGGATCTGTGCCCGGGACCATATCTTCAGGCCAGCCAAATGTTTTCTCTTCTAATATCCCCTCCACAGCCCCACCGGTGATGCCCAATTACCCTCTTCTACAGCCAAATCGGCCTATGACCGTCCAGCCTACTACTAGCGGTGAGGGCATGGTGTACCCAGAGACCTTGGCTGGCCAGCAGTATTATAGTCAACCAGAGCTACATCACGGCCTTCCAAACCCCGTATCAAATCCCGGGATGGGCCCTCAGTCTTACGGCGCGCCGGCCCCAAGACAGAGTAGTATGAATGAAGGCGTCTTTCCCCAGCAAGTAGATAGAACCCCGCTTGCTAGTAAGCCACGTGAGTTAGACATCGTCCAGCCGCATCAACGGCCACCGCCTGCGAGGAGGGGACCATTCAAATCGAATGATGACCGGCAGAAAACCGCCGAGACGCGGCGGATCGGCTCTTGCATCCGGTGCCGGATGCAGCGAATTCGCGTGAGTAACCTGACTGCCTCCTCCTAGTAGCCTGTAAAAGCTCTGCTGGCTAACTGAAGTCGCTAGTGTGAAACTAACCCCGTGGACAAGCAAGGTGCATGTCTAACTTGCATTAACTTGAAACCTAACAATATGAAGATGTGGAAGACGCCATGCCTTCGTTACAAGATCACCGACGTGAAGCTCTTTAAGCCAGGTAATGTCAAGGGTTACGAGTGGACTCGAAGGTGGGTGGAGGGCATCCCTGATGATATATCGCAGTGGGCGTCACTAGAAACAAGAAGGGTCAGAGTCACCGAGGGGTACACGGAACAGACGATCGAGCTTCGAGTCCGCCAATTTATTCCGCAGGACGGTGACAGGCTCGAGCGAAGTTGGTATCACAATGGTACTCAGAGGAGAGTCAGAATCCCTCCGTACGCTATCGTGAACCTTGAAGAGGCGAAGAGGACCTATGACAATTACATCAAGCAGCGGCTGCCTGAATGCTGCAAGAAGGTCCTAGCTGGCAAGGAGAAATTGCTCCTCGCAACATATGCTACAGCAATCAGAGCTTCCAAAGATACGTCGACGGACCCTAAGGAAAGTGCACTTCTACGGAAGGCGCTTCAGTTATGGATGGCCATTCGCTTGACCACCAAGTCTACCATCATCGTCGGAGAGGAGACCCTGGGAATGTCTCCTGACATTATGGATGAGACAAGCCCCCTTCGGGGATGCATCCCCTTGCCGCCCGTGATGGGTGCGCAAATTGAGCTGGTACTGATTCATCAAATCCAAGCTAGCCTCCGCCGGGAGATGTTAGAGAATTTGCAGGCCATGACACAGGCCAACAAGCAAAAGACTTGGTTCACCACGTACCTCATAACTTTTATCCTGCTCCACAACGTAGCTCTTCTCTGCCAGCATGACGCCGGATATGCTCGGAAGCATGGTATTAAGGTGTGTAATGAAAGCTTCACCCGTCGTTCATGGGGGCCATCTGCTTACTTTTCAAGTTGCAGAGTCGATTTGCGAGGGAGGAGATGGTGAGGGAGTATCAAATGGGTAAGCCGTGTGATTTTTTCTAGGGAGAGCTCGACGTTTCCATGTCAGTCTTGTAGAATGCAGCATCTGACATATGGCCGTCACTGAACAGGAGCAAACATTTTGCTGGGATACTTTCACTACATCAACAAAGGTAAACATGACCCATCTCCTAAAGCCCGAGGAACGGACCGTGCTGACTGCTGCTAGGCGTATATCCATTCTCGGCAGAATGCAAGGACAAGGAGTTGAGAGGGATGGCCGAGCTGGACGAGTCCAAGATGAAAATAATTGAATTCACAAAGCAAACCGCCGAAAAATATAGTAAGCTTCCAAAATCGCTCCGTGTCCAATTCTCGAGATAGTTGCCACAGATAGATTGCTAATCGGACCTGGGCAGAGAAACACTGGGAAAAGGTACGGCAGAGCGGTGATTACGAGAACGACTTTTACTATATAAGTCAGCTCTATGAGGAGAACTGGGCGCCGCAATCGACCATCTAAGATTCGCGTAATAGAGACGCGTGAGAAATGTGCAGGTTGAGGGAGCAGTTGGCGGCCGAATGATTGATGCGTGCGAAGCGGTTAAATATGTTTTGTATTTATTCGCGTAGACGGCAGACCTGATGCATGCGCGTAGGGCCATTTCATGGTGCTTGCATGCATCAGGCATGAAGACCGATGCGTTATTGGTGTCTCATTCTCATTCGCTGACCACTAGAGTAGCAAGCTCCGTGGCGTCGAGACAGGTACTTAAGCAACCTAGGTAGGGTAAACTAACTTACGATGATCTAAAGTAGTCCAATGCAGGTTTCCCTAAAAGGGGATGAACGAAGGTCCAGTACCATGTCAGTACCATGTAAGTGCTCTGTCTAGATAAAACTACCAGTGCAAGACACTGGGGAAGCTCAAGCCGAGTGAAGATACAAAAGAAGGCATCCGATATGGATCTGCAGGTCTCGCACACACCTAGGAACATGGTTCTTGACTAACATGAGCGAACAGATTCAGGGTGAGCTGGCCCTTTTGCGAAGAGTCGTTTCGTCACAGTTACCTATTCTCACAGGAATAGGCGCCAGAGTTGGCCGCTCCGGCCATTCACAACCTCGGCAAGGTATGCTGTCTCCACTGCTAGCATACGAGCTACCTCATAGGCCGCCAATCCAGCTTCGCTTAGAACATCGTGGACGCCTCCCAAGATGTGCTTCCGTCGCCATGACAAAGTAGGCGGCAGGACAATGAGACTTCCCTACTCCAATCCGCGGGCCCGCGCAGACCTTGAAGTTAGTCGGTGTGAGACAGCTGCCTCCACGGGTTGATCCTAGCTCTTCTGAGAGATCTCCTAAACCGACCTCCTGTCCCCCCATGTAGCACATTTCGATAGATACAGCACATCTGCAAATGCGGCTCAGAGACCCGCATTGCAGGCCGGTCTAGGGACGCATCTACACACATGCAGCCATCTTCCCCATTACCGGGTTAAGGCCCTTGTCGAGCGAATCTTGCAGGGATGCGGGTTGTATAAGATGTACAGGGGGGGATGCGATGCAAAAAGCAAAAGCTCTCCGATCGAATACGCCTGTCTTCAACTACGGTCGTTAAACTGTGACAAGTCAGGTCAAGGGTATACCCCAACTCAGAGACATATTCGACACCCGGGTGGGTTGCTGCCGTTACGAGCGTATGGCTCACCACGCGGGCAGCATATTTGTTACACCTACCCCAGACTACGGACTTGGACTTTATACAGGTCGACCAAGACTTGCTTCTTGAGCATGGTGTCATCTGATTCGCGATTATTTTTGTCCTCTTCCATTATCATGCAAGCCTCACTCGGGGGAATGAAGCTTTGCATCCAGAGGCTTGCTTAATCCCTTGACCGGTGGTCTTAACAGGTCATTCCTTCATCCAGAGGCCGGCCAGAGAGAGGTATCTTTATTTCCGCGAAGACTGCTCCTCTGCCTAGGAGGTATTTATGAGGTCGATTCCGCCGGAGTTGGAATCCATATTCTTGACTCGATCATCTCTGCTAGATATTTCTACGTCTATCGTTTCGCTCACCAAAGGGACGGTATATCTTTCCACGGAACCAGTAGAATCTCTTGTCGACTCAAGTGTGCGGAAACACTTCTTAAAAAATCCACGAAAAGTATGTCAACGACGCCGAGTCCCATTGGGTGCAGCTAACCTGTCGAGCAACTCGCAGTTATGGACTTTATGAGTGCGGGCCCGGTCCTGCTTCCTACTTTGGGTAGCGCGAGCCTCTCGGCTCCCGATTATGGCTCGTACGCCAACTCCGAAGGATTGTCTGGACTTCCCGCCGGCTATCCCAGTCACCTGGGTCAGGGGACATTCGCTTGGACAGGCAAAGAGTTCGACGACGATGGACCCCACCCCGTTTACAACCTGACCGACAGTGAGCTGGCAGAGATACGATGTGGAAAAGAATACTTTAAATGTAGGCCCACCTCTCGATTGCGAATCTTCCGCCACCTCCCTGCCCTGGATATGCTAACTCTCGTGCCAGCGCTGGAACTGGATGGAGATCTAGTTAACCGAACCAACTTCCCGCTGCCCACGCTCGGTCCCAAATTAGACGAGCTTAGTCAGGAGATTTACAATGGCAAAGGGCTCTGCGTTATTCGTGGAATCAAACCCGACGAATATGTTGTCGAAGATCTGACCATTATCTGGTTGGGGATTCAAGCCTACATCGCGGATCAACGAGGCTGCCAAGACCATCGAGGAAACATGCTTGGTTGGTGTGCCAGTCCATGACACCAAAAACACGTCGGCTGATCTTATTTTTAGTTCATATAGTTGCAGACAGCTCTTCAGATGTTAAGTTAGGCCATCATCGCCACTCGACCTCCGCCATCGTAAGTCACATCTCCGTTCAAGAGCGTTCACTTGCGCCCTCGCTGACAACAAATTACAGTCCTTTCACAACGAGGAGGCGGGCGACGTGGTTGCTTGGCTGACTCGTAGCAGCGCAGCAAAAGGCGGGAAATGTATCGTCTCCTCTGCTTATACAATCTACAACATCCTGGCGGCCCATCGTCCCGACATCATACGTACCCTTGCAAAGTCGGATTGGCCATTTGCCCTGTAAGTTTCATATCCTGATGTCAGCTCTTTGGAGGGGGGTGGCACGGCACTAACATTCCGATTCAAGGCCACGGTTCCAATGCCGACCACTGCTGTTCTGGCATGACTCGAGGCTGGTCATGAATTTTGGTCGTACTCCTCTTCTGGGGAATGCAGTCCACCCGCGGCCAGATCATCTCCCGAAGCTCAACGAACGTCAGCGTGAGGCGCTCGATGTGGTGGAGGCGATTGCCCAGGCCGTCCAACTCGAGATCAAGACCCAGCCTGGCGATATGCACTTCATTAACAACCTTGCCATTCTCCACAGACGCGAAGGATTCGTCGATGGCGAGTCTTCCCAGCAGAAGAGACACCTAGTCCGCATGAGGCTACGTAGCACACGTCTTGGGTGGGAAATTCCCGACGATCTGAAGCAGGAATGGGACAATGCATTCGACAAGGACGCTTACCAGACGTGGCACCTCGAACCGATGCCCGGAGACGTGTTCCCCCTCCGCAAGTACACCAATTAATAAGACGAGTCCAGGATATATCTAGAAAGGGGGCACTTCATGCAATGCCGTTCGGGGAAGCAACTTGGAGAGATAGAGAGATCTCCAATGAAGTTCACGTCTGCGGAGGTTAATACTGGGGGTGGGTAAAAAAGGGATTTTTTTTTTTTTCCTTAGTGTGCTACATGTGGTTTTTTTTTTTCCCTGTCACTATCACTGCGGTGGATCTAATAATGATTCTCGGAGCCGTCGGGATTCGCGAGGACGAAGTAGAGGCGCCTATCCTGTCCCTTCTGATGTATAACAAAACCAATCCAATCTTTTAGGATATCGACAACGCCTAGAATATACAAGCGAGTCAACCTAATTACCATCTACCCTACACTACTACATGTCGTTCTGATATTGCTGCCCCTCTTATCTCCACATGGTCGTACGGATTGGCCCCTTTGCATCTGAGCGTTAACTTGGCGACCTTCGATACTACTGCGTTCGTTCGAATCAAAAGTCGTACCATGATGCAGCCATCCGGGAATTAACATACATTACGCGGGCGACCCCGTCGTGTTTGCAACGAACTTGTTTCCTTGTGAGGGGGGAGTAGGAACCACTACAAGGGGGGGAAAACCACTATATTATGTGCATAGGATAAGGCAAGGGGGAGGAGGTTCGGACTCTCACTGACTAAAAACGCAATTCGTAGTGTTCGAACTGGAATTTTTTTGGTTTGAGCCTAGACTTCGAGCCGCTGATAGGGCTATAATGCTTCGTCTACTGTAGCTACTGATACTACATACTATATCCTACATCCTACATCCTACATCCTTCATCCTACATGCTTACGCGCCATACATACATACATACATACGACGTAGCTACCCATCTAGTTAGTATACTACTACTACCTAGGTATATATGCATATGTAAGTTCTGATACCTAAGAACCGTTATAGACCGATATACGTAGTGGTCATCGATATGTAAGACTTCGTGGTGACACTTTCGCTAGTAGAGAACCAAACGAAAGCGATCCGTGGTCCCAGCCCATCCACTCACCCTCCCAATGCCTTGGTTTCGTGCGCCCCAAGAGCTGCTGAGATCGGAGATCATGACATGGGAACCGTATCTCTACAACTTATGGATGTGCAATTTTTTTTTCTCTTCATGCTTCCCCCCCTACCCCTTACATATATCCCTTCGACCTCGTGAGATATTCCTGCTCTCTTTCTTTTATCATCTTTTCGAGATGCAGCTAATCCCGACCGCTTTCATCAATGTGCATGCAGCCGGTGACTGTGGTGAACCACATAAGATACCCCCAAGAGCCGGTATTATATAGCGTGATTGCGGAGCGAGAGTTGTGCTTGGTCGGCTATTATAGTGGAGCAACTATCTAGAAAGGGCTACTAGTGCTACGACAGCATTTTGCAGTAGACTATTCTCGTAAACACCTACATATACTACATATACTACATATAGTGTAATAGAGATGTAGCTGGTTTTTCCTGATCGATACCTCATTTCCCCCCCCTTTATACCCCGGTCCCGCATACCGCCCCGTGTTAAACTGGCCTGGCTCCACCGCGAGATTTCGATATCATTCCAGTATTACCTCGTATAGGCCCTCGGGCTACGACTGTTCCGCCTAGTCTTGCTGTGCGTAAACGTACGTAACGTGTGGTGAGAAAGCCTTGCACCTTACCGGCCTCGAGTCTCCGCGTCCGCGTGGGCTGATGGTCCGATCCACTATTCGCCACTCCGGGCTACTGCACGTCGTCCAGCCCGACTAGTCCCGGCTTGTCCAAATCTCCTAGGGGGCCATTGCTCGACAGCGCCATACCAGGGTGACAGAAACGCCGTCGAGGCTGTCGCAGCCTCAGTTCTGTAATCTGTAAGGTCTGTAAAAGAAAAAATTAAAAAAAAAAAAGGAAAAAAAAAAGGGTACCGTCTGTCGTACAAGGCAGGGCCCGTATCTGCAGCGTCTGTGCTGCATATGCAAACAACACAGGCGGTTGAGATGAAGATTGTCATTATGATTATCTACCTGTCGTCTACCGCACGCACGCTTTGTACTACGACCTGTGCGACGTAGCACAACATCCCGCAAAGCCACCCGGCTACTTTAACCCGGATCCGCGGCGCCAAGATCTCAGCCACAGCACGGACTGACCTGGTTCTCGTCACACATTGCGACTCACTCACGTGGCTCTCCTACTACACTTTTTTTTTTTTAATCTGCGAGTCTAGCCAACAAGCACGGGAGAAGAAAGCCATCTTCGTCAGCCCGAGATCACATACTGCCCCTGGGGGTATAAACCATGTCCGAAAAACGGGCAGTCGGGATTGGGTCTTCACAAGACCGGCGGCGATCTGCGAAAAGCCTTTGATTGAGGATAGTCCATCCTGCAGATGGAGAGTAAGGGTCTGGACTCCCGTCCATCATCTGCGACCCACGGTATGCCCACGTCAGAATTCTGTCACTGCTGATTACGATTCGACTCCGAGTACAAACTTCAAAACCACAACCGGGGCCAACTGCTACTGGGTCCGGGGCCTGCGGAATTTACAACCGGTGACCTTTTGGTGCCTTATGTGTACGTATTATTTGCCCCAGCACTAAGGGGACACTATCATATCTCATAAAATGTATCGTGCAGATGTTAAAACTGTTGAGAGGGGAGAGAGGGGGCTTGGGGGTGGTGGTAGAGAGAAAAAAAAGCAACAAAAAAAAAACACCCCGTTTTTGGCTGTTCCTTCGAAATTTTTCGGGAATTTCAACTCTCCCTTTTGTGTGTCTTTCTCTCTTCCAAATTCGCGGATTCGGAGCCATGATCAACTTAGTGGATCTCCGCTTTTGCAGCTCAGATCTCCCGAGAAATTACAGATGTGCCGACTACGTATCGTCTACGGAACCGGTTCCCCCCAACGACTGGAACACCGTGCCGTCGGATACCTACACTTTGGCCCAGGGATGCAAAGGTACAAGGACGGTACGGGACGGAAGATAAGCCCAGCTAACCCTGTTCAGGTAGTGCCGAACGCCTCTGCGGGTACTTCACTGTGCCGCTAGCGATCGATACTTGGCTCCAGTAGAAAAGCCAAGCCGGCCTCAGACATGTGTGCTAGGCCTGCATTTGCATACACCCCTTTCAGATCTTCGAAAAGGGGGCGGAGGCCAAAGCCAGAGCCAGAGCATGGGTATGAGTATGGGTATGGGTATTTCTGCAAGGCGAAGGCCTCGAATTCTGTGACAGGTGCCGCTAGTGCGAGACGGTCTACCGGGCTGCCAGGTGTTGCAGAGAAAGGTGTTGTTCTTTCCCATGCACAGATGGTCACAGGGGCTGCAACCTGTCGGGACTTTCAATGTCCATATGTCTGCTGCGTCACCTACACGAGGAACAACGAGATAACACCTCACAGCTTTGCTAGAGACACCCGCGTTCCAACATGAGGGACACGGGGGAGGCCAAGAATCGTTGTCTCGTCGTCGGGGGCCACGACGCAAAGGCAACGAAAACGCACGATAAGAAGATCGTATGGGCATCAACCCCCATTACCTTATGACAACGCAGCTGGTGAAGAAAAATTGTCGATTTCGGAAATAAATAATGAAAAAGAGAGAGAGAGAGAAAGGATCCACGAAGCGTGGCAATGAACAGTTGTCTCCGTATCCGAAAGTGAAGCGCTGCCGTCCCCTTACCCAAGGGATAGGTGATCTCGATGAAACATACTATTCAATATAATAATACTCTAGGCAGAGCTTCGAACCAGGGTTTCAAGTGGTGTGGCACGGCTATGAACTCACGAACTATGCGCAACATTGCAGTTGGGTTCCCCAATGATACTCTAAGCGCATTGGGTACGGCATTTTGCATGCGTCGATCTCTGTGGAATCATACCTTCGGAATGCGGGATGCCGGCTTGTGTGAGAGACGAGACGCGCGCCTAGGGTGACCGGCAGTACCTAGTCACTGATGAGACGGCACCATTTTCGTCGCGTGACCCTTCGTCAATCGGTGAACCGCTTTCCAAGCAAATATCTCTTGGGGAACTTTTGCGTTATGACGAATCGCAAGTTAGTCGGTCCTCTCGACGGTTGAAAGACGTGGGAGAAGACGTGAAGGAAACGTGGAGGAAACGCTGGATGGGGATCACGTAGGTACCTGGTAGGGGGAACTACGAACATGTACATGTTTCCGACAGCTTGCTATTCCTGCCCAACTTCTCGGAGAGCTATGCGATGACAGCGTACTGGCAGGATGCATTTGGGGGCTCAAGGAGAGCCCGGCCTTCAGGACTGGGTTTGTCATCCTCATGCATGTCTTAGGCGTCTTGGGGGTCTTGGGTGCGGTATCTTGGGCGCGCACCTAACAGTTCGGCTAATGCTATCGGGTAATCAGGGGGTCAACAATGTGCACTTCAAAGGGGGGAGCGGCAGTGAGTGGTACCTACACATGGGCTGCATGCACGTATATGTACCACCTGTAGGAGGTAGGTAGACAAGTTCCACATCGAGCAGGCGAATGACCGACTTGCCATTGGTGAGTAGCGGATGAATGGGTGAGTGGAGGATCGAGGCAGGCAAGTATTATACCTGCGTCAGTTTCGTCAGCTTCGTTTGGTTCGGTATAGGCATACTGACCTCCTACTGGTAGCCGCTGTCACCTAAAGTAAGGTACCTATTACCTTCTTGCCTCTTGCCCGAGACAATAGGGCCCATGATCTGCTGATGCATGTGTGTTCGCGTTGCAGATTCAACTCCACGAGAATATATGATCCAAGTTAAGGGTAGACAAGAGCACGAACCCACCCTCGCCGAGATCCGTCGAATGGCAATAACCGGTTGCCCACAGACGCTCGACCTGCATCGGAGGGCTTCGGATATGCACGGTTGTTTAAATTATCAACCATCGTCAGCCGGAACCTCCACATGGACCGCATCCTACTCAACGTTTCCCCCCTTCCACAAGCGGCCCATTTAACTAGGTAGACACTCGAAGCTCCGGTGTCTGAAAGAGGTAACTTGAAGAGTTGACCAAAGAGAGCATCTTGTTCGTCTTAGTAAGTTCGAGTTGATGAAACCTAGATGAATTATTAATCCACATGGCTCGGTAGATTCAGAATGGAGTATTCCCGCGAGGTATACAGGCTTCACCGCAGGACACTCGGGGCACCAGATGCATTGGGACCTCGGTGTGCCATCTTCACCTTGAGACTCTCTTCAGCCAGATCGTACCCATCGCTCTGTAACCAACTTTGACGCGGAGCTAGAGTGTATCTCACATGAAGAGGTACGATGGGACTTGACGCTAATGAAGGTGATAATCAACGGCTGTTTGGGGCGAGTTATAGGGAGAAAAAAAGCCGGTCCCAGGGTTCATCTCCAGTTGTCAGTCCAGCAGGGACTGGCGGCTGTGTCCGTGGAAGCTGAGATGAAGCGTCGTCCAGAGAGGTCTACTTAGACTTCTATCGGCCCAATAAATGGCTCCGATTGGTATAAGTTCTCTGCGCGGTGCGAAATGCGCGACCGTACCTCCTGAGAAGCAAAGTCGGATAAGTTACTGTGTGTCCGAGAGCAGCCACAACACTACACGGGAGGAATGGTGAGGCTATATACTAACTCGATGGCCACCAATGCGACGGTTGGCCGAGTTGCGGACGCGATCTGACCACCGTCGGCTGGTACGACAGTCCCATCTAGATCATCTAGATTTTGATGCCACCCACTCTAGATCTGCGTCGTGTTACGATAACCAGGTCGGCGGGTCGCCGTAAGCACTAAAACACGGTTAGTTCTGACATCGGGGGGGCACGGCGTAGCCACTTGAGCCGCACGGCCTGTTTCCGCCGTGCGGCTTCGTTGCCCGAGCACGTTGGCTAGGCTTGGGCAACTATTAGGGAAAGTTTATGTATGTTGGTTGCACCGGGCTAGATTCTTGGTCTGTATCTGCCTTTATGGACGAAAAGGCGCTACGAGAAGCTGAGGAATCGGCTTTCCCGGTACGTTCTGAGATTCGAGATGTTCGCGCGAGGTGAAATGAGCGACCTGTCTGTGTGCAATGGCCTTCACGTGCGCGCTACGTGTAAGGGCGTGCCTTCGACTGGCGAGGTCAACGGCATGATGGCCCCCTAGTATGGTGTGTACGCACACATACCTACTGCTGCTCCTCGGATGGCACGTCAATGGGATAGGACGATGGGACAGCCAACGGGCCGGGCTACCTGGGTAAGATTTACCGTATTGGGGACCCTTCTGGCCAATTCCCTCAACCACACCAACAGCGGCGGTCCGTTGCCTCGGGTTCTCGGTAATGAGAACATTATGACGTTTGCTCTGTTCGAGATGCGGTGAGAACGCAACCCAGCCGTGGCAGATCAGGGAGAAGCGCTCTCGAAGGAAACTCGGGATTCGGGAGACGACACCGAGCTAGCCGACTGTTGTTGTGCCTGGCAAGGCTGAAGGAGGTACACAACTTCGTCGCCGCTCGCGGCGTTTGCTCCGAGATGGTTGGGCATCCACTCGTAAACTGATAGTTATATGTTATATACATGCGAAATCCTCTCGTATTTGTACCTAGAAAATGCCTCATGGTGTGCTAGAAATCGCCGAGTTCCTCTTAAGTCTCGCGCTTGTCGCTTTCGTCCATTCATACATGGTATGCTACGGGGAGGTCTACCCCTTAGGGGGTCCTTCATAGCTCGGCATTTATCGACCCATCCTTCCACTCTCATTTTCCTCTGAATTTTCTGCTTGCTAGTGAAGTGGATGTAGCCATCAATGGTAGATGCTGAACTGCTTTCACTCCAATGGATCCATCTCCCTTGGGCTCTACTTGAGACCGTCTTCACCGTCGGTTGTTATGTTCAACTTCGACCTGAAACTTGCCCATATTGATTTTAGTTGACGTGCAAGTTCCACTCTACGTCTTACCGGTCAGCACAAGTCTCGACGTATTATTGCAACCATGACTAGGGCTTGTCCTTATCGGAGAGGGAAGGTAGAATACACGCCGTGAGCCTTCTACCAAGCACAGGCCGGGTAGGATGGGTCGATCAATGTGACATTTTTCAAGTTATTAACTCTATTCAAAGTGCCCGCTAGTGGAAAAAAGAAGAAGAAAAAAAAGGCACGCCCAAGAAATAAAGTCAGACAAATATCGGGTTGCCTACCTGATAAGGCAACACACTAGCAATGCGAGGTGAGGCGATCGGTTACTATTCAGCCTATAATTAGATGCCGACGTTACTTCTATCTAGGGGTCGTTTTCTATAAGAGGACTAGACACGTTACTAGAGGAGTTCTGCATGGAAAATGTATGCAAACAAGCTAGGTACCTAGGTAGTTTTCGAAGTGGCATATACCTGCCAAATGAAGTTAATCAACGTCACCCTCGAGCTGTGTGGTGTTGTCATCACAAACATCGAGCCTACGAGGATATAAGGGTCAGAATTGCCCCCGGAGCTGAAGACCATACTGCTATAGGATTCAGGAGCGAGCAATGTAGCTGTGGATTAACTGAAAGCGGGTGTATTATTTTGGTGCTATAAACAATGGTTATGTATCTAGTTTGCCCGGCATGTTTGTACTTGTATGCTGGAAGGTATGCTTGCCTGGCCACAATAAGTCAGATCTGGCAAAACCTATAACGTAAAGAAGCTTCTCGAGACGTGATCAGCAGCCCGATATAAACTGGCTATGCTGAGGAAGTATGAAGTTAAGAGAGGGAGTGTATCGAACTGTGTTTCATCACTTGCAAATATATATGTTATACCTGTGAACTGGCATGTGAGACGATGTTGGAAAATATTGGGCTTACTCATGATTGTAGGTAGGAAACCAACTGCATTCTAATCCATCGTGTAACATAGTGTTAGCAATGCGTAATGGTGGAACATGCTGACGTTACCCTTCTCGCCGTCTCCCTTTGTCATCTTACGGAGTTGTCTTCAATCGAGACGTATATATCTAACCATCATCCGGTGGAAAGTGTGTATTTCAGCTTGCCTTAAGAGTGCTTGCATGAAGAGGAATGGTCCTCCTTGTGATCTCCAGGAATTAGCCTAGATACCTCCCCTGTGCCAAAGTCATCGGTAGATCCCACGATGGCCTGAGCCGAGGAAAGAATAGACGATTGTAACCCGCAAATGTTACTCTAATATCACGAGCAACCCCTTAGTTTCTGCAGGCCTTTTTACTGCTCATATACCGTACTCGACCTTATATCTGTAGTCGAGACAAGGAGAACAGATTGAGAGCTAGCCGACGCAGAGTAGATACAACATACCAGCATGACCTTGCTGGCAGAAGCTGTTATCTCACGCATGAGATGGGTATATTCAGACGAGAGACGACATCGTGCGTAGTGGACAGTAAATAAATATGTCAGCAAGGATACCTAAGGTATATATTGTTCTATTAAAACTTACCAACGTGATGACATGTCTTGATACATTTGAAAATAAAACAAACCAGATAAAAGCTTGATGAGATTTATGTGAATGTCTTTATATCTATCCGCATTTCTCATTAGCAAGATAGCTGAAATCAAATATTCCTTCGCTAGATAGTCGTGATCTGTCCAAGGTCTATTTAGCTTAGCTTCATTGTAATACCACTTGTCGAAACACCTCAGTTGAGAACACTGTCGACTTGATAAGATTCGTAACTCAGCTGACTCTCTGTGCTGCGAACCTTGTTGGCCAGCTTCGGTGGGAAAATTGGTATTGCCGAATAGACTCAAGCATAGACTATTCCGTATTCAACTTCAAGGTTGCTTTGTGGAGAAATTCGTCTTCTTATTTCCAGCTCTAGCAAATAACGACATTAGGGCGGAGCACGTAATTGGTGGGGTAATCCCTTAGTGGTCCCTTACAATCCCTTACGGTCCCTGAAACCTGCGGTGCTTAAAGCTTCACCTATCGCTATCGCTATCGCTATCAAACTCCAGGCTAGTTCCCCACCATCCACCATTCACCATCCACCATCCACCATCCGCTGTCCATTACTCGTCATCCGTTTATGTATACAATGCATCGGCATCAGCATCAGACACCAGACATGTGTTGTTATGACTTCAATCAATCCCCTCACCTCCTGCAACCATAAATTCTGGATCTGAATACTCACCAGAGGCTATCACCCATTCTTCCATCATCATTGAGCTAAAGTAGCCGTCTTCTCAGTGATGACATGGCGGAGAGTGCTAGCTCTGAGGGGGAGCTCCATGTGAGCAAGTGCCAATGCGAGACTGGGCGTCAGAGGGTGAACATCTCTATGGATTATTTCTTTCTAGGCTTCTATACTGATGACTCCGTCTTCGCAGCACCACATTCCTAGGTCGATACAGATCCCCTTCGAGACGTTTCCGCCTATCGCTATACCGAACCAAACCCAAGACCCTGAAGACGAGAGCGAGAGCGAGAGTATCGATGATAGCTCCGATAATGGCACCGACTGGGGCATAGTCGACCAAGATGGTTTCGACATATTCCAGGATATGGAACTACCGCTCGTGGACGCAGCTAACGGGGCAATGTGGGTAGAGGTCCTAGATGCTTCCGGTGATCCAATTCAGGGGATGGTTGAGGAGGCGATTGCTATCGGCATGTTCCACGATCTCCTAACCGACGACACAGACCTGGAACTTGACCTTGATGGTCTTCACGCCCCCGCTCAAGACCCTCCGCCAGAACCGGGTGGCTTATTTGATGAAGAAGGCCCTCCGCGTATCGCAAAATGGAGGCTTAATCTCACTGCATTGTCGCAAATCTATAATATCTATTTGGTGGCATACGAGAATGGAATCCATGTTTCTCGACCCCGCAGCTGCATTACCAACGCCTTGCCCCCTGAGCCTGACCTTATTCTTCAGCCCCCAGCTAGCGAGATGAGCATTTCTGTTGGCGGCTACCTAGACGACGACTTTCCACACCAGGTTAACCATCTTATTGTTGGTGAGCTAGGTCAAGAGGAAATCCTATTACTTGCCTACGATGACGGTGACGTCATTGGCTACTATACCCGGCATATAGAGAACGAACTCATACGCCGCGAGAGAGAAGGTCAGCTTGGCGGACCCGCGCCGGAACCCTTCTTTCATGAGAATGTCGGAAAAAGTGCTTGGGGGCTCGCAGTGCACAAGCAGTCTCGTATCATCGCTGTCAGCTCTAACTTACACAACGTCTGTGTCTTTGTATTTGCCTTAACTGGTGCATCGTACAAGCACACCGTGGAGGCCGATTCGGTTGAGCTCTTCAGAAATATCGTGAAAAACGAAAATGGCAACGTGGTTGACCCAAGAAGGGGCTCATCGCGGACTCCTCAGGAGCTTGACGGTGATAAAGCCGAAAAGCTGGAAGGTTTAATTCGACATCGAGATGCCAATTGGCGCATCGTTCTGGAAACCGGTCATAGGGGAACCAACATCCCCAACATTACATTCAGTAACGACTTCCATGGGGAGGCAGACAAGATCGTGGCAGTAGATATCAATGGGGCTCTTTGGTTGATGGACATTTGGAATTTCAACAAACATCCCCACATCACGATCGAGAGCCTCCACCGCAACCGCTACTACCGCAAGTTAGTCGACTCTATCTCGAGACTGTGCTACGAATGTGCTGACAGAAACTAGTCCCAGGGGCTGGGGTGTGCTTGTACTGCCGGAGAGCAGCTTCCTCCCGACGAAGGATTACAAGGACTCGGTCGGCATATCCTCGAAGGAAGCTAAATACGTAGCGGATGAAAGTATTGGACGGTGGGTTGATATAAGCCAGGGCATCAAGCACGTGAAAAACAACTCGACAGTACACCCGTGGATGAGATCTAATAACCGTAACCGATTTGCTATTAACCCGCTTGAGAACGGATTCAGACACCGCTCCGAGGGTAATTGGTACAGTTTCACTACCACCGCAATAGAACCTCCTGTCTGCGACACAGTTGACGATAGGATGCTACCTGTTCGGCACGAACATTTATTGGGCAAGTTCAAATCTCGAGCGAGTGCTTCAGGACAGAAGTGGGTTCTTGGGGATGGGAGCAGCATATTACGCACGTACGAGCTCGACATTGAGCTTCGCAGTTTTGAAGACGACGGATACGGCATCATGTTTGAGAAGGCCATCGACCAATCTCGGCCTCCACATACGGTGATCCCATCGATGAGGGTGTCGCATGAACGCCTATCTAATCTTGTCCATGTCCCCGAACTGTCGTTGGTTGTAGCTGGCTCGATGTGTGGGCGAGTGGCACTTGTGACCTTGACACGCCCTAAGGAGGATATTTACTCTTTCGGTCGAGGTTTCAAGATCGAAGCCATTCTACCCACCAAATATGACGAAGATAGCCAGATGAGGCCCATCTGCCCGCTGCTGGGGGTGGCTGTGGCGCCGGTGCCATTTTCGGGAAATACGGACCTGGCTGACGGACCTATTGGTCGAAGGCGATACCGCATCATGCTTCACTACTACGACCTTCGAATCTTGAGTTATGAATTGTCTCGGAACTCAGCAAACGACTGTCTCTATATTGTTTGAGGGGTCATCTCCCCCCCCTTTCCCTAGAATGATTTTTGTGATACCCAGATTTGTGAACTGACGGATTAGGGTCGGGTCCGGCCGGCTGGCGTTTTGGTTGTATACCTTGTGTAGGAAGGGAAATGAAGGACAATGGATGAGCTACGTATTGATCCAGCAGCAAAGCCTGTCATGCATGGAATGGCGTTGAACGAACATTGGGCAAAAAGTAAATTGATAACGAAAAGAACGACATGAAGTTGCAGCTGATTACACACGACCAGACCGCATACCTTGGACAGGGAAGAGTTAGGGCGGCTGAACTTGTGGGGGGTCCCAAGCCGGCAACAGTCAGGGGTTGGTGTTTTCTAGAAGACTTTTCTGGACAAGGATGGTGATGCCACCACGCACGCGGGAACCTGAACAGCACTTCTTACGTATTGGAAAACCCGTAGTGGTTCGCGAGCTAAGCCCTTGTCACACAACCTACCGCCTTTGGGAGCATACGAAGACAACGCAAGATGTCGAGGTAGTTAACGGACGATTGGAACCAGAATGCAAAGGTAAATACATCCAGTTTATACTCATTTATCTTTTCGACGCGGTAGTACCCCGTATTTTTGTGAATAGCATCAACACTTGGATAGATCGCGTGCCAAGCCACGATTTCGTGGGGAATGCCTGGAGTTTGCCCGGAGTGTCCTTTGCCAAGACTTTCAAGGCAGCCTGAGCGTGCTTGACATGGCCTGGCATAAGGAGGTCAATACAGCCTTGCAGATAACCACCAATGTATAGCTTCAATGGGTGCGAGGGAGGCAATGGGCGCATCTCTTTGAAATGGAGAACTCGCCGCAAGACAGCTCCCACTTCGCGCTCTTGGTAGGAATTAATGGCTACCCAAAACCCCACAAACCGTTGGAGGGCTGCGTAAGGGACGTTCACGATATTAGGTCGTTTCTGGCGAGCAAATTAGGAATTTTTCCCATCGAATTACTCACAGAAACCCAGCCTGACACGCCCGATACGCCGATTCCTTCCAACAGCGGAGAAGACGCAGAGGCCCGGCCAACATATAGCAATGTGGTTTCCGCGTTCGGTTGGATTCTGTCCCATGCGAATCCTGGTAGTTTCGTCTATATACACCTCTCCGGCCACGGTGTACAGAAGGCAGAATTCCCCGACGATACGCAGCCGGCCACCTCCAAGCCATTGGCATTAGCTCTGCTTTCTGGGGAACAGCACCCGAACCCCCCGGTCCGATATCTCTGCGGAACAGGCATCTGCTCTGGGCCGATAGTATTCATGCATCGACATCTCGAAAAGCGTCCATGCTGCCGAATTGGCTGGCAAACCCGATCGCAGACGCCGCAAGCTGCGGATGTTCAGTTTAACAACGAAACCCACAAGTGTCTCTGGAGCATCGAAGGAGATAGGCATTGGCATGCGGGGCGGCCCTTTGATGACTTGGTTGATGAAATCCGCCAGCAGCCTGGATTTGAAGAATTCTTGAAGCCGCTCAGTTTTGAAGAAATCCAGGCTGCGGCGGAACATGGCCCGATCGTCGTTATTAAACGTTTGTTGCCTGGGCTGCGCCGCGCTCATCGTTGAGCCGCACCGTGTACAAACCTTGGATCTGCCTACCCTATGTTATGAGGACATTGCAATGAAAGCTTTGCGACCAGACCTAGGGAGTCCTGATATCCTTGCGTGGCTATGGGACACCGCCGCAGGACCAGTTTTGGCCGCTCTAGTTCGACGACCATTGGCCTCACGTGTGGTGGATTCCTACCGGGCTCTTGGGCAAGTTTCCACTCCACGCAGCAGGGAGACATAGCAATGAAAACAATAAAACAGTCTTGGATAGAGTGGTATCGTCGTACAGCTCTCCCCTTAAGACCATCATCTACGGACGGCAGGGGCATGTCCAACCAGGCGCATCGGCCTACGAGCTACTCGTCGCTATGGGAGGTCTCCGACGAGGTCTGCGTGGACATGGCAAGGATCACATACGAAGGGATGCGGGATGGAGGCTTGACGAACGAGGCGGTATGCCGAGGCCTCCACCGGGCGACCCGCACCCTGCGAGATCGGTGGTTGAAGGGGACGGCGAGAGCGGCGAGAGGGAAAGAAGCGTCCTGTGAGGAGGAGGCCAGATCCCCGATTGAGGGGTCGACCTTCGGGGATCCTAACGAGTGCTCACGCGCCGCACGATTGCCAAGAAAAGCGGCTATCTGTGATGACGATGACGATGACGATGAGCTGGGACCCGCCAACTGGGTTCCCTACATTCACTTTGGCGTGTGATTCCCGAGCTTCCCACAGGCTTGGTTTGTCCACTCGCCAGAGTTTTTTTTATCTTTTCTTTCACTCATCTTCTCTCCCGTCAGCTCCCTCCGGCCTCAAATCTGATAACCTTCTGTCGCCGTTTCGAGTAACGGCGGAGATGACTCTTGGCAAAAACTGATCGCTTCGCTTCCCCATTAGGTTGAATATGCTGTTATGCAATTTGATTTTCGCATTCGGGTGATCGTAGGTATTTATATTGCTCTGAAATAGATGTTTTGTCAAGAAGAGGAAGTAGAAGGGTGATGCTCTAATATACCAGATAACTTGGGAAAACCTAAATGGGGTTTCCCCCTATTCACGGTACGCGTAACTGTACCACAACACCATTTCTATCCTTAGTTATCGCTCTCGTTCCTTTAGTTTCTTCTTTCTAACAAGTAAAGGCACATTTGATTGGCATGTGAGAGATGCTGCTAATTTCACAATGTGTAAAAAGATCTTACTATGGTCATGCATGGTCTTATCACCGATTTCAACTAAGGGAGAGACACCCCTATTTTTGCTTTTAACCAGATCTTCTAGTTGGTTAACGCATATACGTGTATTCACCCTTATCCCTTTGCTATAACACTCCTCATTGCTATGTCACATATCATCAAACCAGTAAAACATAAGGAAATTCGTTCTGTGACGACCGACTAGCGACAAAGATCTAGAGCGATCTGTTCTAACCGTTAGGAGCAGGCAAGCTAAAACCCTACTCCTCGCTAGCCCTTCGTAAATTCTAAATACCATCAATACTCGAAACAAAAACAGTAGGAACGGTTGTATAGGTAGGTATCTTGGTGTTGTCAGCTCTCACTCTACGGAAGATTTGCGGTCAGAGAGACTGGCAATCAAGTTACACACGACGACGGGCAGTAGAAGTAAAAGAGTGATAAAGAGGAGGAATAGGCCCCACCCAGCATGCCGTACTGACCAACCGGGCCCGGTTGTGGCCCAGATATACACGTGCGGGTCTGTTGATATGTTGTAGCAAAACTTCTATATATTCCTATAAGTTCGTGCATGCGAAGCCAGCGTGCTAGACGTTATCCGTAGGGAGCTCAAGAGAGACGTGATACACATGATTTATAGGGCTTGAAACGCTGTCCATCTTGCCTGCTGGGAGTGTCGGAAGAACCGTATCATCTTACGCGAAACCCAACTTTCGAATTGCCATATAGCATTGTCTGCAGACGGCGCGAGGAAGACGAGCTCACGCTCGTGGTCGCAGTTTAGATATGTGGTCTCCTCTTGTGCGATTGATGCCGTGCCTACAGCCAGTTTCGGAGACTACTCACATCCTTCGACTGCGCAACGCTGTGATGTAACATCCGGCTAGTCCGCTCGGCGAAGTCATCTGAGTAGAGGTATCAGCCTTTTGTCGCCATTATACCAAGCTTGTTATAGCGGGTGTGATGTAAACTAGGACAGTGAAGCTACCATAATCAGCCAAGGCTATTTGGATCTCGGATAGTATATCCCGTCTCTTGGTATTCCGGTCGCTACGGCTTTGCCCTAGGAACAGCGGGCGCCCTCTTCTTCGTCAACCTTGTCGAGTTGCTGCTCCAGGATTACCAGACAGTCCTGAAGAAGCCGCGCTCGTAGCCATTGGAAGCGTCGGTAAATGAACCAGCGGTCGTATGCCGATATGAGGGCGGAGAATCGTGGGTACCCGGGCCGATAGTCCTCGACTGAATATTCGGTCAGCTCTTCTCTTCAGCACTTAACAATGGTAATTGACTCCTTTTCCCTGGTTCATCGGGCCTGGCAGAGGGCTGTCTCGCTTCCCACCGCGGTAAACAAGATTGAAAGGATCGCATATTGTTGAAGCCTTAACAAGGGGAATTAGAGCGTATCACTTAACACTATGTGCAGCGATACAAGGCAGAGCTCCTAGAGTAGGTCCTCTACTGCAAAGTCATCTCTTATCCCAACGAACGCCGCGCTCCGAATAAATAAAATCTCGCAATTGATGCAGCCTGACGATGTCCGATGGAATTCTGGCTGTGGTGGCTTATAAGCAACCACAGCCTCAAGACACGATATAGCTGGGCGAATGTGTAAACCGGCTTTTCAGATCTATTCATAAGCTCAGCCCTTGGTAAGTAAGCCTTGGTGTTGTGACTTCAGAGAGCCTTTGAAACCGAATCATCACCTGTTTTATCTACCTAGGTACACACCAAAATATCACGTCCAGGAGAGCCTCACTCAATCATGGCGGAGCCCCCGAAAGAAGAGGAGCCTTCCAAGGCACCGGTGCCCGACGAAGAAGACCTCGCGGATTCTGAAGAGTAGGTTGCTAGGACCAAATATGCCATCAACTCTATTGACAATGCTCACTAGAGAACAAAGCCCGAAGATGACCGTAGCAGATGATGATGACAGGGCTGATATCCTAACGTGGTCTGTGCTTAGGGAGGGCGCAGATGTTTCGCGACGGAGGCGAGCGCACTCGCGCGCTTGGGAATAGCATCCAACAGAGGACCTGACTCCTTGCGATGATAAATCAGTGCAAGAAATAGCGACATATAATTGGACAGCAAGACAGAGATAAGACCTTGACTTGGCTATTCCTCTCAGAGTTAGAGCATCACGGGTCAGACTGCATTTCCGGGGGATGGCCCATTATGATGAGAGGAGGCGAGCTGGCGAGGAATTACGTTCGTTCAGCCCTCGTTCAGCCTAGGCCTGATTAATCTCCGGCAGCACTTAGTACGCGCAGGTGCTCACTCCAACATGCGACTGTAACACGATGTCTTTCCTTTTGTTATTTTTCATTATAGAGGAAATACTCGAGCATGGTAACGAGCATTACAGAAGATAATAAGCCGGCCAAGGGTCATCGTCGATAGCCTGACATCATCCGATTCAGAGATGGCATTCTGAGCAAGATAATTGTTAAGGGAGTACCTACTTCCAGGTCCCAGCTAAGCAATTGGCCCTATTGTCGATCCCGGCACTATGTAGAGGGTCGGTCTCTGCTAGATCTATGTACCCACCAAGACATTGATGGCTGACTAACACTAAAAATTCTCGCAGACGTTGCTGTTGCATTAGGCTGGGGGCGTGCAGGACGTGTCTTTCTTCATGGTTAAACGTATTGGCATACCTGTTGTAATTATGGCTTGCGTGTAATAAAAGAGAGGTAGGTTAAAAATAGAGAATGAATCTTGGAAGTTTTGAGATACCTATTATGCAGCTAATATCTGACTTCTGAGTACCTCACTGGACGACAAGTTGTTTCCGATCTCAAGCGGCTCAGCCCCAGTTGAGCGCGACTCGCAGACTCGTCGACCGTCGACCAGAAAGAGATAGGAATTGTTCGGGCTGAAAGCTGAGGCTCCTATTCGCCTACACCGAGGCTGTTGCAAATGGTTTGCAGAAAAGCGGACAAATTATTTCGTAACAGATTCTTCTGTCCCACGCCCATCCAGAAGGCTCGAGCTTTTCTCCTAGCTGAAAAATCGGGGGACCTGCATCGAAGGGTCCCTTGCTCCTCGGAATCCTTGGGATGTCAGCAATCGACCCTGATGGGAGGATAATCTTCACAGGAACTTCGCCTCGTAGACGTATTTGACGATGCGATGCTATGATATATACCTTGCACGAACGTGGAGGAGCACGAGTCGTTGGCGTCACCGCCGAGCCTTTTAGGCAAGACAATTGGAAATGTCCAAGCTGTAAAAGGTTACAAGTCCCCAGTCTCCAGTCTCCAGTGAACAAGCCCAAGGCCCCCCATACCCCCTACCTGCAGCTGCCGGTAAAGCTCCACGCAACCCCACATCGTCCATATGCGTCTCGAAGGAAAGAAGATGACGGCGGGCTTTCCGAGGCTAACTGTAAAACTGTAATCCACGCAATTTGGTCTCTCAGTCTCTTACCCTATCAGCTTGTATTATCCTGTAGATCTTGAACGAAACCCCCATACGTATACGTGCGCTACAGAAACCTGGTAGTGTCGAAACAGATCTACTGGGTGTAGCTGTAGCTCGATGCCAGATGGAAACGCACATCCGTAAGACTGGCTCATTACCGGCTGACTGCTAGCGACAGATCTCCATGTCTCCGGGGCCCATTCATACGCTCTCTATGTATTAATTTGCCATCGTATATCGACTTTTTCCTAAGACGGCATCCGATAGCGTACGTGGGTACAAAGGCAAGGTAAGGGACAGCCCTGTTGAAAGTACTAATGTATGTCTCAGACTCGGACACCTTGGCTTACACCCGCGATGTCGCTTAGACTTTATGATTTGCGCCCTTCCTGTAACACATGTGCAAGCCACTCGAGTACATCTAGGTTAAGTTTGGGGTTAACCGGGGGTATATTCGAGGTGGTCACCCCAATTACATACATCGAACAGCTAAGATGTACGCCTCTGATTGGTCCGATAGCTATCCATCCTCTCCCATTCCGTCACTTGTCAAGGTCTAGCCGGGCCATTCTAGAAAACAGGAGACTTCCACTTCCGGTCAAAGTTGACTTCTCTCGCATTTATATTTCGTAGATCCCACGTAGCTGGTCGACTGACTCCGTGGTCGTTCTCCTCTTTTTCTCTTCGCCGTTCCCTTCGACGTCTCATCTGCGAATAAGAGGGTTTTCACCTCGACGTCAGCCTCGACAACGAACTCACCAGGTCGTACAAGGATCGTGCAAGGACGCCGATTAACGATACTTTCAACTGCTGATTCTCTCACGTGCAACATACGCCAACCGACAACATGTCGTGGTCGCCCTCCTACTCATGGACGGGCGCGCCCACCGAGTTCAATGGCACCGACGCTGAGACTGGCGGTGATTCCAGTACGTGTTAATTCTGTCGCCGGATTCGCCGGGGGACATCAAGTCGAAATCCCCCTGTAACCACGTGCTAACAGCTGATTCTCAAAACAGACACCGAGAACCTGAACCAATGGTACCAGTCGGGCGACCAGGCCTTCATCATCATCTCGGCATGCATGGTCCTGCTCATGGTGCCGGGAATCGCATTCCTGTACTCGGGCCTGTCGCGCAGGAAGTCGGCCCTCTCCCTCATCTGGGTCGTCATGATGTCTTTCAGCGTCATCATCTTCCAGTGGTACTTCTGGGGCTATTCTCTAGCCTTCAGCTCCACGGCCACCAACGGCTTCATCGGTAACATGCACCACTTCGGTCTCATGAACACCCTGGCCGTGCCTTCGCCCGGCTCCCCGCTTATCCCGGAGTTGCTCTACTCGTTCTACCAGGTAAATCTTTTCTTTTTCTTTTTTTTCAATCATCCCTGCCTCCTTTCCCACCCACCCCACACCATGTGATAGGAAGTTCATTCGTGTAACGGTGTGATAAAAAAGTGGTGACTAAAATGGAACAGATGATGTTCTGCGCCGTTACGGCTGCCCTCGTCATCGGTGCTGTCGCCGAGCGTGGTCGCATGCTCCCCGCCATGGTTTTTGTCTTCTTCTGGGCTACTCTTGTCTACTGCCCGCTCGCCTGCTGGGTCTGGAACGTGAACGGATGGGCTTTTAACTACGGCGTGCTCGACTATGCTGGCGGTGGCCCCGTCGAGATCGGTTCCGGTCTGTCCGCCCTCGCCTACTCGTGGGTGCTCGGCCGACGACACGAGAAGATGATGCTCAACTTCCGACCTCACAATGTCTCTCTCGTCACGCTCGGCACTGTTTTTCTATGGTTCGGCTGGCTGGGTTTCAACGGCGGCTCTTCGTTCGGTGCCAATTTGCGAGCTACGATGGCCTGCTGGAACTCCTGTCTGACTGCCGTTTTTGCCTCCATGGCGTGGTGTCTGCTTGATTTCCGTCTAGCAAGGAAGTGGTCCATGGTAGGCTGGTGTTCGGGTGTCATTTCTGGATTGGTTGCTGCTACGCCTGCGTCTGGATTTATCCCTCCGTGGGCATCAATCATCATGGGTGTCGTTACTGGTGTCTGCTGTAACTTTGGCACGAAAAGTAGGCCACTCTTACATAAAAGTTCATTCAATAATGCCCGATTTCGCTAACATTTCGAAATAGTCAAGTTCCTGCTCCGAATTGACGACTCCCTCGATGTCTTCGCCGAGCACGGCATTGGTGGTATTGTCGGCCTCATCTTCAACGCATTATTCGGCGCAAACTATATCATTGGTCTAGATGGTGTCAACAACGGAGTGTATCCAGGCGGCTGGCTCGACCACAACTATAAACAACTGTACATCCAAATCGCCTATATCTGCGCTGCTTGTGGCTACTCCTTCGTGATGTCGGCCATCATCGCCAAGCTCATTGACATCATTCCCGGTCTACACCTACGTGCCACAGAGGAGGCCGAGCTCTTGGGCATGGACGATGACCAACTGGGCGAGTTCGCATACGATTACGTCGAGGTGCGCCGCGACTTCTTGGCCTGGACCCCCGTGAAAGAGGAGCCCACTTCCAACGGCCACCGCTTCGTCCCCCAGCACGGCATCGAGGAGCACCAACACATGGCTAACACGAACGGCCATTCCCTCGAGCGAGAGCAGGAGAAGGTTGGCGCTTCGGCCGGAGCCCCCGCTAAGGAGGAGGCTGCTAAAGAAGCCGCCGATGCCGAGTCCGCCTCGGGTAGCAGATGATCTCCGTCCGCCTGCCCTACTTTACCTTCTTATACTTGTATTAATCCCGAGCCTTTTAACACCCTATTACATTACTTCAATATACCCACCATTCCCCCTTACCCCTTTCCCCTCGGAGTTGGAATTAAAAAAAAAGGGAGGCAAAAAGATCTATTTTCAGGGCAAGGTGTATGGCGTTGAATACCTCAGGAGACTGGCTGATTTTCTTTGAGTTCGACAGAAGATAAAAAAGGAATAGAAATTCTTGTCCGTTTGAATAGGTACCTAGCTAGCACGGTTGATACCACCAATGAAGATTCGTTTTACTTTGTCACAATTACGGATGAACACACTTACCTCTCCGTGCTCGGATTCGCTGGTCGTCACCGACTCAACGGGCGTGCGGCCACCGTGACTACAGGCATTCGTATATCATTCATTCTACGTCAAGCGTACCCGTCCCTCCTCAGCGCTTGAGGCATCTAAACAAGGTCAGATGCACCTGATGCTTCATCGGCCAATCTCCCGGGGCCCTTGGTTTACCTAGTACCTACCTACCTAGCTAACTCAAGAGAGAGCGAGAGAACGAGAGAATTACTCCGGAAGGAACTGCTTGAAACCCTCGACCAGTTCTGGAGCTTCATGTAGTAACGTTATGACTTCCATGTAGACGTCCTTGAAAGGTCCATTTTCTTGTTGGTAGGCTTGTAGGATTCCGAGAAATTGTTTATACTTTTCTGGCGTACTTCGAAAGAGACTCTGGGCCACGTTAGTAGGTAGATTAGGCGGCATATCGGGGCGCGATTATGTCTCACCTTAATCTTGTTCACGTATCGGATGGCATCGTCAAACTCGATCGGTTTGTTTTCCTCCAATACGATGTCCTCATTTCGGACATCATCATCATCATTGGAAGAAGATTCGAAATCACCAAGGTCATCATGTGCCTCGCAGTTGGCTAGTTTGACGTTTTTGAAAGGAACGATGCTAAAATCGTCGTCATGCGACCTCTTCCGCTTCTGTCCGCTAATCTTCTCTCGATCTGCGTCGACATTCGACTGGTCTGCTGTTGATAACATCTCGTAGGCAGCCCACAAATTCGCGAGTGAGCTGGGCCTCTTTTTCGATTGGTCGAACCACACATCACAATTACAACTGTTTCTATTAGTGATTAATCCGTAAGTGAGATAAAGAGGATGTGCTCACCATCGTCTTCCGCCACCGGGCACGGCTATGGTACTAGTTGACTGGCACCGAGGCATCGGGCAGTACTCGTCGGTGAGTACGGTTGAATGGGACTGGCTGACCAGGATAGCCATTGTTATCGAACATCCTGGCTTCAACCGGGAGTTGACCGAGAGAACATGAAGTCGGTTTTTTGCATCCATAATCTCGTAGTTACCTACAGCCACGTGCACCGCTCCGGGGCCGTCCTGAAACTTGTGCTTGATAATGGTGTCGAGAAGCGAGTAGTCGTATTCAGAGGGGACGGGGAACTTTCGACCCAGAGCGTCCTCGACAATAATTGGATCCTGAAGGAAAGTCCATCTGATATCCGGGGTGGAAGCGATGGAAGTTTGGATTTCGAGCACGACGGCATATATTTGCTGCGTTGATACACTAACAAGAGACGTTAGCTGAAGCAGAAAGCAGTTATAGCATTGGGTACATTCAACAAAGCATACCAGACTCTAGCCACCGCCGTCTCGAAGGATCGTAGAGATGCCTTCAGCTCCCCGCTCAAAAATCTGTGTACGTTTTCCAGTATAGCCATACTCTTGGATATCATATCAGTCTGGAAGACAACGCTTCTCCGCAGGCGGCCAAGCAGGTCGCCCGCGTTCTCGAACCACTTGTTGCTTTGCAGGTGGCCCGCCTCGATCCTCTCTGCCGCCAGCTGCATCGTCTCGAGCCCGTGTTCGGCAAGAAGCATGTTAACCGTGCTGACGTGAACACTCAAATAAGCTTGCAGCCTCTGCACGTCGTCTTTGTGAGCAATTGGAAATCTGATCTTATCGATGACCACTTTGATAGAACTCCCTCTGGACTGTATTCCGAGAGACCTGTCATACTTGCGTATCCTGCCTAGGAACTCCTCGAGTGGGCGACGACAGCTCAGAGCGGCGTATTTTATCGCGGTCAGGTCTTGAGATGTCCCTGTGCCTGTCAACTTGTCGAGATGAACAAGCGCAGCTCGGAGGCATTCGAGCTCGCGGAAGATGTCCCGATAGTCGGTACGAGAACCTCCGGAGTCTTTCAGAGATGAGATAATCTCCGTCACCAGTTTGCCCACCGCAAGAAAATCGCCGACCGAAAAGCCAAATGACATTTGCAAAGATTCGGCGCGTAGCGCAAAGATAGAGAAGGTTGAAGTTGATCGAACGAAGTCGGGGCCAGCGTGAAATAAAATGAAGGGCTGGCGCAGCGAGGCTCAGCCACCCTACACCTATTTGGCCGTCAGCGAATTAAAACGGATGTTAAGGTATCTCTCAGCCGGTCATGCGGTCAACAAACAGTATCGTCAAGGCTTCATTCTCACTCATAAGGGACCATATAAATTTTCTTTCTTCTCAAATCTCTTTTCGTGTCTACGTCTACAAAAGGTACGCGAAGATGGAGCCTTGTCTCGGGAGCCTTGACCCCGGAATTCCAATACTACCCACTACTCCCCATCTTGAAAACCTTCCCACACGGTCATCTATTAGACGGGACGCCTACTCCAGCTTGAGAGCCTCGAACTGCTTGATGGTGCCCTCGAAGCCGTTGGCCTCGGACTCGAGGTCGGTGAGCTTCTGGCGGTCGGCCTCGAGGACGTCGGGGGCCACCTTCTGCTGGTAGTTGGCGTCGCCGATCATCTTGGACTGCTTCGCGATGGCGGCCCGCGTCTTGTCGAGCTTCTTGCCCGCCTTGGCGATCTCCTCGTCGATGTCCACGAGGCCCTTGACGTGCAGGAACACGGCCGCCGCGCTGGAGACTGGGAACGCTACGCACCCCGCGGGCCGGGCGTCCGACCCCGAGAGCACCTCGATGCTGGTCACGCCCCTGTGGCTTAGCGACTTGATGGACAGCACCTGCTCAACCGCGGTCTGGTAAGCTGTATCATCGTAGGTTTGCACGAAAGCTGTGGTTTTATGTTAGCAAGGATCGAGACACGGCGGTACATTGATAACTTACCTTTAGCTTCGTCCTTGAGGGCATACTCGGCCATCAACGACCGAACACCCTTAGAACATCCCAGAACCAGCTCGTAAGCAGCTTCAGCTGCAGGGTTATCCAACTCCGCATCGTATGTAGGATATCGAGCAAGCATGATTGATGACGTCTCATCACCGGGTCGGCGGGGGAGCCGTTGCCATAGCTCTTCTGTAAGGAAAGGCATGAAGGGATGAATCAACTTCAGCGCATTATCTAGCGCTGTATATAATGTGTCGATAGCCGACCGCTTCTCTTCCTCTGTGCCGTCTTGGATGATGAATTTAGAGTTCTCTATATATACGTCGCAGAGATGGTAGATCCAATATTGGTGCGCCGTTACGGTTGACTTATTAAACTGACGCTCCGGAATAGCTTCGTTGATCTCCTTGACGGCTGTATTCATCTTATGCAGGATCCACTTCTCGGCAAGGGATTCCTTACCGGTAAGTTCGCCGGTCTTCTGGGGGACGAAGTCCTTTTCTAATTTACCAAGCACGTATTTCGTGGCCTGGTAAATCTTGTTGCAGAATTTTCGGTAGCCATGCATGACCTTAATATCGAAGTTGATATCTCCTCCACCAGTTGTGTAGTTGATCATACAAAATCGAAGGGCGTCAGCACCGCATTGCGGGATACCGTCCGGGAAAGCCGTCTTCTGATATTTCTTGGCTTTTTCAACCTCGCTAGGGTGGAGGTTTCCGAGAGCCAACTTCTCGTGTAGTTGTTCCAGGGGAATACCGCTAATGACATCGAGAGGATCGATGACGTTACCCAAAGACTTGGACATCTTTCTTCCATCCGAATCCCGCACAAGTGAGTGGCAGTAAACCTCGCGGAACGGAATCTCACCGACCATCTTGAGACCAAGCATGATCATCCTTGCAATCCAGAAGAACAGAATGTCCCATCCAGTTTCGAGGACGCTGGTCGGGTAGAGTGTCTGCAGGTCATGGGTCTTGTTTGGCCAGCCAAGGGTAGAGAATGGCCACAAGGCGGATGAGAACCACGTATCGAGCACATCCTCATCCCGCTCCAACGTGAATTTCTTTCCCGGAAGAGCTTTCTCGGCCTTTGCTTGTGCTTCTTCTTCCGTTCGGCCGGAGAACCATAAACTGCTTTGCGCCCGGTCGCCTTCCTCACCCTCGATTTTGGCGAAGTAGACAGGGCACTGGTGGCCCCACCAGAGCTGACGCGAGAGACACCAATCATTTATATCCTCCATCCATCTGTAGTAACTCTTTTCAGCCGACTCAGGTTTGATCTTGATCTGGCCGTCCTTTACCACCTTAATGGCCTCGGCGGCTAGGTCCTTCATTCTCATCCACCACTGAGGCTTCATGATGGGTTCGATGACATCTTTCGACTTGTCACAGAGGGGTACCTTCATCGGATTGTCTTTCTTGTCCACGTACAATCCACGTTCCTTGAGATCGGCTTGGATAGTATATCTTACGTCAAATCGCTTTTGGCCCTTGTACGGTCCAGCATTTTCGTTCATAAATCCATCATCCGTTAAAATGTTGATGAATTCTAAGTTGTGTCTTTGGCCCAATGCAAAATCGTTCGGGTCGTGGGCGGGAGTGATCTTCACGGCACCAGTTCCGAACTCCTTATCGACATAGTCATCGGCCACAATCGGCATCAGACGGTCTTTGATGAAGGGGTGGACGGCGTTCTTGCCAACGAGATGCTTGTATCGCTCGTCCTGGGGGTGGACGGCGATACCCGTATCACCCAGCATCGTCTCGGGACGCGTAGTGGCAACCTCGATCGTCTCGTCAGAGCCCTCGATGGGATATTTGAAGTGGACGATTATTCCGAATTCAACCTTCTTCTCGTACCCAGGTACGTCAAGTAGTGTTCGCCCGGTCAGCTCCTTGTTCACGACCTCGAGGTTGGAAAGGGCAGTGTTGAGCTTGGTACACCAATTGACAAGACGGTTTGCGCGATAGATTGTCCCTTCCTCATGGAGCTTGACGAACGTTTCCGTCACAGCTGCACTTAGGTTCTTATCCATAGTGAAAGCTTCCCTGCTCCAGTCGGTCGAGCCACCCATCTTACGTTGCGCATTGTTGATTCGCTTGTGGTAATCCTCTTTCCATTCCCATACGGTCTCGACGAACTTCTTTCTTCCTAGATCGTGTCTGGTCTTGCCTTGTCGTCTCCATAACCTGCGCCGCAGTCAGCATTGATACCATCAGATGAAGGATACGGTGGCACGAACATGTTCTCGACAACGCTCTGGGTGCTAATGCCAGCATGATCGCAGCCTGGCAGCCACAATGTCGTCTTGCCGTGCATGCGATTCCATCTGATCATGACATCCTGAAGAGAGTTTCCCAGAGCGTGGCCCATGTGTAGCGCTCCCGTCACGTTCGGGGGTGGTATGACGATGACGAAAGATCCTTCATCTTTGACCTTGCCATCTGGCGTGAATTCGGGCTTGAAGAAACCCGACTTCTCCCACCACTCGTACCAGGCGCTCTCGACGGCTACGGGGTTATAAGCTTTCAGCTGAGGATCGTCGAGGGATCGAAGTCGCTTCTTCTCGCCGAGGGTGGTCTCTTCGACGTAGGGAGGGAGAGTCTCTTCTTCGGCTTTGGGAGCTTTGGGCTTCTTGTCCTTGGTTTTGGCGTTGGCATTAGCGGCTGCTTGTTGGGCTTTCTTCTGCTCGAACTTGGCCGCCTTCTCAGCTTTCTTTCGCTCCTTTTCTAGCTCTTTCTCGGTCTTGACCTTGGGTTCCTTGGTGGGGGCCGCTCCAGCATCTTGACCTTGGGCGTGTACGCCAGCACCGTCCAACTGTCCCGCAGCTTCCTTCACGGCGCCTTTGACCTCAGCAGCGACGGGAGGGGGAGCACCCTCGCCGACCTTGCTGGGGCCCTCGGACGCGTTAATGGGATTACCACGGCCACTGTTGGTAGCCATTGTGGCACGAGTGAAGTGAAAAGATGATCTGTATGGCGACCTGCGCACCCAGAGTGCTCGAATAAGTAGCCTAGACAACTTGACGGTGTTGAATGGAGCGATAAGAATCAATTCGTGGCGTTTGCGATCTGGCTATAATGGAGGTCCAGTCAAATTTCTTGACTCATACGAAAAGAACTCGAGGTACCGGAGGGGTAAAAACAGTCATTCTCACGCTTATCTTATCGATAATGATATACCTTATAGGTACATAGGTACCTATTTCACCAATATCACCAATATCGCTATCTTCTTACCTGCAAACAACATCCATACAGGTAAGATATCTATGCGTACATAGAGAGGTATATAGTAAAGAAATGCCAAAGAGCCGTCTTGTATGACTTCCCTACCCATATGAGCAGGGAATCATGGGTGATACAGGACAATTCTATTTCTATCTTCGGTGTTCATGCTCTCCTGATATGCTTGCTCTCAGGTACGCTGCTTTGTCAAAGCGTTGTTATTAGATTTTTAGGTGATGTGTATATGCTTCCTCTGTTAGCCGCCACTCAAACGGCATATCAACTTGCCTCGCTGACCTCCACGCCTGTCCCTATCGAGACCTAAGGACCATTGGATGCCACCTGGGCATCGGACACGGTAGGCACTTCATCAACCTCCAACCCCCGTCGACGCCTGCGGCACGGCTTCCCCTCCGTTGGCCGCACCGTCCGTAGCTCCCCCGCCGCCGCCGCCCTGCCTCTCCTTCGCGATCCACCCCAAGAACAGCGGCACGTCCTTCCATATGACGCCGGGCGCCGCGAGGTTCTGCACCCAGGCGGGAAGCACGCCGCCCGCGTCGCTAGCCGTCGCCATCAGCCACTCGATGCTCCCGCTGCCGTCGTCGAGCTTCCGGATGCGCTCGACGCTCACGTAAGTCGCGACCTGGGCGCCCTTCTCGGCGGCCAGGGCGCTCGCCCCGCTGCGCGCGAAGTCCGGGACGGGTATGCTGACGACGACGAGCTCGCGCGCGTCCGCGGCGCGGCACGCCATCTGCAGGACGGGGAACGTGCGGTCCTTGAGCACCGGCTTGCCGATGCGGTGTCGCATCTCCTCGACGACCAGGCTGAAATCGGTCCAGCGCAGCCCGCCCTCGCGCGCCTCGACGCCGCCGCAGTCCCAGCGCAGCGCCGCGCGCGCCGCGAGGCAGGCCGGCGTGAACGCGTGCTCGCTCTCGGCGTGGTGCAGCCGGAAGCACCGGTCGAACTCGGGCCACGCGGCCGTCCCCTTCTCCGCCTTGTCCGCGTGCACGCTGCGGCGGCAGCACCACGTCTCGGCGCCGGCTACCATCTTCTTCTTCTGCTGCTTCTCATCCCCGCCCGCGACGCGCTCGAGGTCGGCGGCCGGCACCACGCGCTCCAGCACCTCGATCTTGGCCGCCGAGTCCGCGTGCGCGTGCGTGCCCTTGCGCTTCCAGAGCTGAGGGTCCGGCGTCCCAGCGGAGTCCTTGGGCGCCGCCGTGTCGATGAAGGGCACGGCTTCCTGCAGGATGGCCATCAGGAGCGGCGCCAACTCGTCGGCCGTCGCGGTGGCCGCGGGTAGCTGCTCGGTGCGCAGGCCCCATAGCCGGATGAGAGGTCCTAATCCGCCTGCTGACATGGTATGTACCGTATCTAGTCTATTAGGCTTGTAGAATTGATGGAAGAACTTGTGTTTATCTGTTCTATGCCGCCGAGATGGAAACTAAGTGTTCTATGCGTTTCAGTATGATAAGAGTTGCGGTTCATCCGAGAGCTTTCTGCAGGTTAGCTTGACTCGATCGTTATTGACATAAAGCACAAAAACAATATTATTATGTGATAACCACTCGGGGCACAGCCCATTCAAATTGTTGAACTGTAGATCAACTCCTACTTCAACATATAAGAGTCGTGATCTATCATATGCGTGAGCTTCGAGTGAGCTGCGTCATCCTTCTGCAGGAGACAAGCTTTTTAGCGTTTCTGATTGCCGGCAGGGGCCCGAACCCCTTACTGTAAGAGGCTGAGGCACAGTAAGGGAGACCCTTCAAACAACCCCTAAAATGCTCTAATGCTCTACCACTGGTTCGTACTCTAGCTTCATGCAGGGCGATATACGTGTAGCGATTAGGTATTTCCCTAATTATTAATATTAACTTTGGTCTGTGGTCGTCATGCAGTAAAAAATGTATGTACAGGACTCTAGGTATCTAACATGCGCCTTGCTTTCCTGGCTCGACGTTCTTCTACAAGTCTCGCTTCTCCCAGTGGATGTTGGCCGGCTCGATCGGCCTCGAAAATAGTGAGGCGTAGTCCGTCGCAATGACCTTATTACTGCCGTCGACATTCCTGAATTTGAATGTGCGAACAATCATGGCATTAATGGTCTGTAGCTGCACGTTGGCAAACTGTTCGCCAATGCATCGATGTCTTCCAGCACCGAATGGGAGGTAAGGTGAACGTCCACCTTTGCTGACTAGTCCGTACCCGTAGTCTATCGTTTCTTCCTCTTCTGCCTCATTGCGCGACAACGAGGGTGCAAGAGGCGAGTCCTTACTCCACCGAGTGGGCTCCCACAAGTCGGGCTCGGGAAAGTAGGTCGAATCCGCAGCTGTCACACCAGCGGCAGCAAGTAGAGTATGGCTTGTAGGAATAACGTATTTGGTTCCGGGGACAGGCATGGGGGATTTGACAGCCCTCATAATGGAGTGAATGGGCGCGTGCAGCCTCAGAGTTTCTTTGACGATCGCCTGGTTTAGCGGAAGTTTGGCGAGATCTTCGAATGTAAGCGGCGGTAGGTCGGCACCGAGCACCTCGACTTGTTCACGGTACAGCGCCTCCATAATGTCCGGGCGCGAAGCGAGACGTAACATCATCCAGGAGCTTGTCGAAGAAGAAGAGTGCTGGCCAGCCATAAGCAACGCGATTAACATGTGTGCAACCTCGTGGTCGGGAACCGGGACATCGCCTTTGTAGGTCGAATTCATCAGATGCCACATCATATCCTGCGCATCACTCTTGCCAGCGGCCCGACGTTCCTTGATAGTATCCATATAAAGCTTAGCGACAGTCCTCTGGGCGATGTCTCGCCTCTTGTTCCAGGGCAAGGGAGCCCAGTGAAACATGAAGTTGACAGGGGTGAAGCCCATATCCAAATCGTGGTATAAGGCAGCTAGCGACTCGTCGAATTTGCTTCGGATCTCGCTGCCCTGAAGACAGTGGGACGCAGTGAAGATGGTGATCTCAGCCATGTTCTTAGGAATGTTGACCACTCCGGACTTGCTCTTGAAGTCTGGGCATCGCTTTATGTAGCTAGACACCTCGTCGGCGATAATGGGGACGTAGGACTGGAAGGCGGTGGTGGTAAGAGCGATTTTCATGAACTGTTCTCTGTTAGCCTGTATGTCAGAACATAGGTCTATTCATCATCGCTGACCTTCTTCTGCTCCATGAGTTTGGAGTTGGGGCAGTCGTAGACAACATCCTTTCCGAAGACAGGAGTCGTCAGAACACCGTAGATCTCCTCAGCGCATACATCTTTATGTTTGCCGTTCAGGATGAAGTCGTTGCCGGTGGTGCCAAGATATACGGTGGTCTTCTTTCCGAGGAGGATGAAAGTGAAGATATCGCCATACTATGTATCTCGCTATTAGCACACTAGTTGACTCGCGTGGTTTGGAGGATAGGGACGGAACGCACCTTAGCTCGGTTTTCCTTGAAGAATCGGGGAGGGTCCATGCCGTAGGTGATGGTACTCCCTATTAAGGGAAACCAGTGGAATACGACGGGAGGTTCATTAGGATTCTTGAACAAGATTTGGTGTAGAACGTTAAGGAGAACGGCGAAGAAGATAACAGCAGCAGCGACAACACCGACTTGCGACGGAGTTGACAGCTGGGCCATGTACTGGGACACAGGTCCCTGAATATCCTCTAGAAGCCCCATTGCTAAAAACGCTTGGCGACCGACTCGTCGACTGCACTTTTAGTTCGTGAAGGTGGCTTTAAGGGAGTGTCGCAGAAGTTGGAGTGGGAAGCTGTTTAATAAATACAAAAATTAACTAGATCCATGTTGGACCCTTTTGGTAAAAGACGGCAAGAGATTGGCCAATCGATAGGGGGTTTGGGGGGTTTTCGACATCGGCCCATTCTACATTCTACCGTCCCCACTATGCCTAGCCATTTAAGGAAGCGTAAGGGATACAAAGTTACCTCGTATTCGCATCCGAGACCATTTCACCTCCTTTTAACGCATCACCCTACTTCGACCATTGACGCATTTCCACGCTGGCTGTTATCAAACAAGTATGCTATTGGCTTTACACCGCCACCGAACCTTCGTCATTATATGCGATAGCTGACAAGCTTGCCCGCAGACGATTCTAGTCCGAGTACAATCAGACGAGAGGAAATTACTACCAGGTACCTAGGTATTTACACAGCACGATAATGATACGATTTGGTATTAGATTCGTCCCCATATCCTTGGCAAGTCCATCTGCGCCAAAACGTCTTATTCAAATATCATATCTTCAGACTTCTAGTATCCGGTCACGGCTTGCTCATCTACACCTAAGCTTCACTTACATATACTTACATTATCTTCATTACTATACTTATCTCTTGCTGGAATATATGGGTACTGTGTCACTGTCACAGGGGTATCGGCCCCTAATATAGGTATTTTTCCAAGACTCGACGGCCTCATGTCTCTATCACCAAAATTGTACATATATTCGAAGAGTCAATTTCATGGTTATCTACCTACTAATATTCATACCTATAGTACTCTAAAACAGTACTCGTAATGGCGTAAAATAGGAGCCGGCCGGGAATCATTGCTCTGCTGAATGTGACGAAAGACTTCGCATGTAGTTCCCAACCCCCAAATACGAATGAATCTCAAACATTGATAAATTCCCAGATGATCGGCTATAATACAGTTACATGCAGATATTACCAAGTGTAGTGAATTATTAATTCGAATCTCCAGGTCTATCATCCTGCGCTGCCACGGCGGTTCAACTGTGCCATCTCGTATTCGGGATCGTCACCTCTACCCCAAGTACCATCGAAACAGCGTCATAGTCTGAGCCATCATATGCGGGTGAAACGCAGCGCTCCATAGCCCCCAGGCAGAAGCAATACTTATCAGTATAGTCTCTGTCCCCTTCTAGTTCCAAGAAGCTGCTGAACCGATAATTGTAATCACTGTGCGTGTACATAGTGGTAGTTCTCCCTCGTTCAAGTGGACCCTTCTCCCATATGTCTCCGGTGGATGAGCTCAAGAATCATAACCCGAATTGTATCGAGATCTCCCAATCATGTTAGATAGGGGCCGTTGATTCACTTCTCGTGGTTCCATGGGTCCATGGCCCCGAGGGCTAGGTTGAAGACCGGGGAATAAAGCAGGCAGAAAACCTGTATAAAGGAAGGGCTCGGGAATATGAGGCAATATTCCACAGCCTACGTTATACTAACGGGCCGAGTTACGTCGTGATATGTCAGCCTTGGACGTTAAAATTGTATCTAACCACACAAATACACTGCACAGGGAAGTATGGAAGAAGTTAGGACAGCTCCGGTGGATATGGAAGGAGAAAGATCCTCCTATCCGAGCATGATGAGGATACTGCTGACTCGGTGCTATCGTAATAACAAGGAATGCTCGTTCAATGCTTCCCCATGACAGATTTATATATAGTAATGAGGAAAAGGGGAAGGAGGAAGAGGCAATATTCATCTGCATATCTCTCACGGTACTCCAAGAGGTGTTCAACTCAACCATGTGGCATCAAGTTTCGTTGGTATCTCTCTGTAAATGCTGATGTGTTCATCAGTGATGATAGACAAGCTAGCCTTGATGATAAGAGGGAAGAATTCGCTAAGAATGTAAGTTTACCAACAGTGTCGGTGCTGCATTAACTCGGCACCCCATATGACAGCCAACGAAAGACGATCATGATCTTATAGATAGAAGTGTCATATAGCCATGAATTATCACGCCAATCCAAGATCCTCGTTTGATTTTAGACGACACGAACTCACCTAGATGATGAGGGAGAAGAAATACTTGGGGATCCTCTGCAGGTAGTAATTTGTTGAAAGATGCAATGTAAAGACGAGGACCGAGGCAGACATCGTTCCCTGGAAATGCATGTAACAACTGGCGGACATGTACGGTGCACTCAAGACCTACAAAACCGAGGTCTACCAGACAGTCTTTACTCGGGAATTGCCTTCTTGAGCAGCCATTAGCCCCCTTCCCACGAAGCGCCTCTGCCCCTGCTGCATTTTTCCTTTATGATACCTACCTACCTAATGTAATGAAGCAGTGCCTATCAAACAACACATCAGGGTAGTGGTAATAGTAACGATGGTGAACCCGCGGGCCTAAGGGACTGACATCAACTTGGTAATTTTATTATTATTCTCTGCCAGGCTACTTGTCGTGATTGCTTCCATTGTCGATTCTCGGTACCTGGATACCTCGCAAACAGGACGGGTGACGTGCTTTCTTTCTAAGAGCGCAATGTGTGTGAACAAACCCTCAGGTGCACAGCAAGAACGACGCCGTCGGTACCTGAGGCAACAAAGGCGGTACCAAACCCCCCAAGCCCCAAAGCAGCTAGCGTCGAAAGGCGGTCTCGATTCTGCCGGGTGGCAGAATCCCCACCGCCCGAAAACCAAAAGGTATTTAAGACGGGCCAGGCCGCCATACTTCCAATTTTTTTTTTCTTTTCTTCTTCATGTCGACAATGTGAGTCCCAACCCGTCCCCAAAAAACTTGGGGAACCCTTCCTCCTTTGGACAATCCGCTAATCATCGTGCGCGATACAGACTTCAGAGAATCATTTCTATAGTATTCGTCCCACTCTGTGTTTCCTAAAGAAGCCACAGATCCCACCCTGGTTGATGAACGATATCCACGTCGCCCCGGAGTGATAATTCGGTCGGGAGCGTCGCGACTCTTGTCGCTTCGCTCCTTACTCTCGATCTGCCCGCGAGGGTGGCGGCCTTTAGCAATAGAGTGCTGTATAGAGAGTGGTGATGATCTCAACCCCGATCGCTGCGGTCTTGCCTTCGGGCGCGCAGCCGGGGTGGGCGATGGCGGACGTCTGACAGGCTTTTACAAATCTTTTTTCGTTACCATCACGAGCTTGACTCGTGAAGTGAGGAAGAAAACCTTCGGTTCACTATTGTGCATCTACTGCTCTTGCGTACGGCTATCCTGTACTGGGCTACTTCAGTCTTCCACCTTGTCAAGCAGCTTGTATCTCAAGGTGGTATTCAATATGAATGCAAATAAAATAGTATTGTCGCCGGTCTGGCTTGTGAGAGGCTGTCTATCGCCTTCTATCATCCTTGCGGATGCTATGCACCCTCTACTCTGTAACTTATGCGACCACATCCATCCATATCCATCATGTGCCACCGAGATATCGTGTTTCCACCTCGGACTAGTAAAGCATTTTCAAACTCCTTCAACACCGGATCAAGGCTATGCTTACATGCAGGATATCTTGTCAGTTTTTTTCGATGCCGGTCATCTGCTCTTGTTCTTTGAGCAACTCAAACGCCTAAAAACGCCACACCATATGCCGAAAATGCCTCAGGTATTCAGAACCAATGCGGTCCACTGGTAGTCGCCGTCGATGTTGACCCATCTTCCCTCGTCCATCGCTTTCTCCCAGCCCATGATCACGGCCAGCAGCCGGCAGCCCATCGCACTCATAGTACAGATGACCGCGTCGCTAGCCTGGCCCAGCACCGCCAAGTCCAACACGTAGGCTCGCCCAATTAGCCCTCTAAGCCGCATGGTCTCCGCCGACGGTTTGAGCGTTGTTTGCAGTTCGTCCGCCGCGTTGGCGTTGTTTATCGTCGTCCGCCCCAGATTCCAGAACATGCTGGCGAAGAACCCGCCTTCCCAGCCGAAGGTCTCGTCGACGAATTTGTGCATCACCGACTTGTCCGGATTCGCCTTCTGGATGTGCTGCTTGCCGGCAAGTTTGATCTGCTCTTGAGCTCGCATCGAACCCGAGAACTCTTCGGTTTCAAAGACATCGGGGTCGTCTGAGGCCACGATCGCAAACGAGTGCTGCTTTGCGATTACGTCTTCTCCACCAAGAGTGGTGCTAGAGTTGTGATACTCCTCGACAATCTCCCTGGCTCTCTGCGTGTAGAGATTGAGAGGTATGTACGCCCCGTTATATTGGTATTCGTATGGGTGCAAGTCGCCGTGGCGGATATGGACTCCAATAATCATGCCGTCGTTGTAGTTTCCCTCCGTCACCTTAGCCATAGCTCTCAGCTCTTTGATGCGATTCTCCACATAAGGCTGGTCCTCATCATTTAGACGAAACAGTGACTCATATCCAACTCGAGCAAGGTCGTACAATGGTCGTTCTCGATCTACGTTGTCCCGATGAAGATTTTCGTACTCAAGATTGAAGCTATTGCCAAACGTCTCGGGTGCTGTGGCGGCCGATACGACCAAGTGTCGCGCGTTATGAGGGCATGGCAGCATCTCGTGACGGGGTGGTGGAACACAGTCGGCGGCCGGCGGAGCCTTAAAAATGGCAGTATATTCGCCATATGCCCACCGCGAATCGTCGATGAAGAAGGATCGCTTTTCCCTCTGCGCAAGGCCATACGCCATCCATAGCATCATCAATGTAGGGCCAAGTCCGGCATCTGTCGATTCGAGAACAAACGTCAATGACGTCTTGCAAGTGCTCTTATCGACTAATCCGTCTCCTCTATCTCCCACTAAGTGACCGTCTTGAGCCCGTGCTGTGACCTTCCATGCTTTACCCTCCACACCCGGTAGAAGTCCGCGTTTCTCGGCATCACTGACGTCCAAGAAGTACGGGTCTTCGTAGTAGTAATCCATCTGAGCTGGCTGAGAGGGATTTGCGTGCCCGTGCAACTCTCTAACATGGGCAGCTACCTCCTGGCACTTGGCGCATATGTCCGAATACTCTTGAGTTGTTAGGGGAAAGTCATACGTGGGCGGGATGGAGACGGTCCATTTTGATCTGCCGTTTCGGTCCGTCACTGCAATCGGCGTGGGAAAGTCGGGTAAGTCGTACTGGCCAACCATCTCATACTCCTCACGGTTGTTCAGTACCCATCGGACGACAGGCACTTGCACATTCTTCTTCAAAACGGCCCTGACGACAAAGACAGTTAATACCAATCCAACGATCCATGCGATGATTCGAAGGACCCGGCTCGGCCTCGGACCGGTGCTCGACCTCCGTGGCCGGGGTACTAAGGCGGGTAAACCGGGCGAAGGAGGCGGAGAGAACATTAGGTGGTTGAAGTGGAAGCGTGACGAAGAGGAAGATAGCGTTGTCTTTTCGTGTTGGTACGAAGCGGCCCGGCGCAAGTTCAGTCGAGGTGGTGAGACGATCATCTTGGCGTGGGTGCTCTGAGATAGGTCCAACGTCGGCGGCATCGCTCAGGGAGGTAGTGACGTCGAAACCGACCTCACTTGGATATCCAAATGAACGGCACGGAATATTGGACTTCGGGGGGTTCCGGTTAATACAAAGTTATAAGGAGCGACAAGATAGGCCCGCAGGCACGACAGCGGTGAGAGAAGACAGAAATGAGGTGTGAAAGGAGCGACGAAGTGATTCAAAGTTGTTTATTACCCGTTAGAGCCAGGCATCAGGCATACGGTGCATCGAGTTATTCCTCCTACATCTGTGGTGTATCGACTAACAAGTTACTGTCACCACCTGACTGCCGAAGATGGTAAACTTCGAGTCGCAGGAAGTGAGGAAAGCCCGGGTGGTGGCCGAGCCTTACGTGCGACGCGGGTACTTTCGTATACTTGTATACCTAATGTCTTCGACACTGAAGGTGATCGTGGCCGAAAAAAGTAGGTGATCGCTCCTGCAAAGGGTGGGCGACAATCCCGCCAACTAAGTCCAACCCCCTTCTCGGCACACGATGATTGACCCTCCGCTTATGCTGTGAAGGATCCCAGGAAATGGGGAAAAATGGGGTTTGGCTAACGGCTAGCTAGGGTCCAATATATTTGACCGCCCAATGCTTTTCTGGTGGTGAGACGATCACAAGTGGATGACCCAATGGAGCCGATGACCACGAGGGTTGAAATACATACGAAGAACAGCGTATGGGTAATCAGATGCTCCTGGCATATAAGACCATACTGGCATAGTGAACTAGTACGCCTTCGGGATGAGTCGACCGAAGCTGTGATAGGAAGAGGAAAATGCCCCGTAGATCGAAGACACCACGAAAGAGATAGGCACTTAGGTATGTGTATGTAGGTCTTACGGGAATCTCGAGAGTTGAATAGAAGATAGGTACCTATGCGGAATCTTACTAGGTTAGGTAGGTACCTAGCTTACAAACGAAACCTATGGGATGGGAAGAAGATGGGGAACGGGAGTATACGAAAGTAAAAGCAAGAAGAGGATAGAATAAAAAACGAGGATGACACCCGGCGGGATGATGTCAGACAAGAAAAAAAATAAAAAATAAAAAAAGGAATAAGGCGGGAGACTCAGGTTCCTATTCCTCACCCAGCAAGATCGACCTACCGTAATCTTAACAATTCCTGATCTCCGTCGGCCCTGTTATGGATTTAGCAAGGGTTTTCTATTTGGCGCGGACGGGAGCCCTACGGCTCAATAGGAGCGGCAAACGAGTCTGTGGGTATTTAATCTGTCACAGGTATGAGGCGGCCGAAGTCTTCGCCACAAGACAAACAGCAAAAGGGGTCCCTCAAGAACGGACTGCAACGACTCATGCCGAACGGTTTCTTCCACGATCTGGACAAATATGGCAACTAGCGACTTGTGTCGTTCATGTCATTGGTTGGACCTATTTCCTCTAGGGTTTTTATTTTAAAGTTTGCCAAGCGACCCTGAATCGTACCCTTTTAGAAGCCGACAATCGGGTCTCCCTTTTTTTATTTTTTATACTCATTCTGAGCTCCCCCACACATACACATGCACATGCGCACCCCAAATCTTCGGGTGCCACGGTGCCATCGATGGTAAAAAAACACTCGACCGTGTGATATGATTGGCCGGATTCGGCTACAGGTGATCGCCATTTGAAACCCCTGGATTTTTGAAACAGCGCTAGGGGATCGCTAAGAAGGGACACGACCTCGTCATTGGCTCATGTTTTTGCTTTCTTTTCGGACCCTTATAGGGGGCTTGGGTTGTGTCTTCCAAGGTTATCTTTCTCACCAGGCACCAGGCTCCAGGCTCACCTTAGAAAGTGCTCTGCAACTCCAAACATAAATCCCGTCTATTCGTCCCATGTTGGGTCTCTCCAAAACTTCGGATGGCCGGATCCTTTGAGGACCCCTCCCGACGGGACGCGAATGACAGCGGCGTAGTCTGGGTTTGGTAGTATGCGTGTTGGTCTGCGGGTTGCAATTTGTTTTATGAAGGTGGCCTGACCGGCTACCGACGATCTTGACAGATATTTCTCTCGGAATGTTGTCAACAGGACTTTCAGCATGCCTCGCAAGCCAGACCAGAGTCGCATCTGACATGTCCGAGGTTCTCATTGGCTCGTCTCTGCAAGTGCAAACATCAATAGAGTACATCGACCAGGTAGGTATGTAGGTAGTTAAAGTACTAGGACTAGGACAACAACAGGGCGGCCGTGAAAGCACCGACGAAACAACTTGGTTAGACCAAGGTGCCGTATTCGCCGAGCAGACCTCACAAACAAACTACCCACGCTGCAGGAATGCGCAGCGCCACGATCATACATGTTGTATTTCGTTGTCTTACCTGTAGGTACTGCCTACATGTTGCTCTGTCGTGTCACGTGGAGTTCGTGAAGGCACGATATTCTGGTCTTTACGGACACCGAAAACCGAATCCTTCACCAGAATCGTATTTAGCCTTCTCATCTCATATACTTGAGACGAAAATAAAGTCACTTCACCGGTTGGTGGGAAAAGGCTAGGCTGCTATGAAAACCCTCAGAAGCATCGCAGCAAACTGAAGGGTAAAAATAGGAGCAATATAGCAGAAGTACCCGCATATTTTGTAGCTATGAGATGTTTGATATTTCCTTACCCACACCTTTTCCCCCCTCCGCTGACATGCCCGGCTGTTTCCTCGAGCTGGCGATTATCGTCCGGCGTATATTGATGCTACGCTGAGAGAACTACCATGCGGAATATCTTTCAGCTTCCCTCTTTGGGCTTTGGGCTTCAGGGCGACATTTACAATTATTACTTGATGCTTACCTACCTCCTAGTAGGCAACTTTTTACATAATACATTGGTGGTGTGCCAACAGCGACCGATATCCCCAACGCCTATGCCCGAGCGAGATATATTGATCGTACGTAGCCGCATATACAAACGCGCAGCCACCCGATATTAGGATGCCCTCCTAGGTCTTGTGTCCAGACTCTGCGTCGAGACGTAAGCCGAATACGTAAGGGCATTCTCCTGTCTGCATGTGGTGTGTCGGTTTAGGAAAGAGAAAGAGATAAAATTCTGCAGCGCAATATGTAGTGAGATGATGTTGGAATTGCCGTACCCAAACCCGGGAAAAGAGAAGCTAGATCGATATCCAGCATGATGCATGTAGCTAACCGAACCCCGAGCGCACTTTGCTCGAGAGGGTGATGAAGGCCAGCCACCTCATCCATTATTCACCTGGAACTCTCCAGACTCACTCATACAATCATATTGTTTAGTAGGGAACTAGGTGTATCCCCGGGATCAAACACACCAGCTTCCTATTATCGAGGTCGGCGTCAATCCTTCCAAGCCCCAAACAAAACGTGTGGTTTCACAGACATCAATAACATCATGCAATGCATTCCGATCGAGTAAGAGTATATGTGACCATAAGAATTGGATCATATTGACGCCCCCCGTTCCTTTTTGTAAACAACGAGCCCAAGCCTAGTAGGTTTCAATATTATACAAGGCGAATAGAGTCCCCCAAGAGGGAGAGAAAACTTGCTCTGCCACTTATCCACGTTCCGTTAACCGCCATTAAAGAAACTTAGAAAAATAAAATAAGAAACGATTCACTCCACCCTCGCTTGATACAGAGCGGCTGAATAATAAAACATGGTCATTGCCTGACGGCTCGGGAACAGCGAAAAAATGACCCGTCAACCTCCTTCCCATCGTCAGGACATTCACGTTCCACAGGCTTCTCGGCGTAGCAAACAGACGAAGAATTTGATGGGGGTATAAAACAAACGGCAGAAGCAGAACCTAACCAGAACGCCTCGTTAATTCGCAAAGATGATGGATGCTGCCTCCTGAATCGCAAATGGGGATATCTACGCCTCCAGCGCGACTTGCTTCGACTCCTTCAATGGGCTGCCTCGCAATGGCTCAAGGTCTGCATTGTTCGTCTCCGCCAATGTCTCGCGTTTGCGATCATTGGCCACTCGGACGCTGCCACGAGCACCCCGGACGAGGTGACCCGTCTCAACTCGGTCTTGAATCATCTCGTCCAGAATTCGACTCATCTCGTCCACGCTCCTGGTTCGTTTTCGAATGGGTGAGTATCCCTTAGCTGGGGCCACAGGCGGGTCAGGGAGGGCCCCTTCGGGTGGTGGGCTAGCTGCCTGCTCGCACAAGAGAGAGGCTCGAGTCTCACTTCTCGAACTGTCAATCCCCTCCGCGGCATCTCTCGAACGGGTAGCAGTGCGCAGAGCTGTTAACATTCGGTCCTTATCATCAAGCCTTGCCCTCAGCTCCGCAATTTCGGCATCCTTCTCCTTGATGAGGGTTGAAACACTATGGTCTTCTCCAACCATGATTCCCTTGTTGGGTGCCGAGAAGCCAACTGAAGTCCGCGAGGAGCTAGCACGCCGAGCTTGTAGGAGGCGCTTCTCAAGAGTGGCGATATATCGGTTCTTATCGGCTAGATCCGCCTGTAGCGCCTGGTTCTGCGCCTGCAAGGATGCCGTACCGTCGCCATATTCGCCCAGGCTATCCTCTTCGTCATTTGATGCCTGCTCCCCCATACTCGAGCGCTTCTGTATCGACCGTCGCCCAATCGTGGAGGAGGAAGAATTCATGGAACCCGGCCTCTCCAGCACCGGACGGCTGCCAGTTGAAGTAGCGACCGACGTCCGAAGAGACGCCTGAGAGAATCTGGAGTGCATCCCCAAGGCACTGTATGTCCCGCCAGTATTAACTCCCGTGGACTTGGAGCTTAGGATTAGTCGGTTCAGATGATCGATGCGCTCCTTCAGAGCAGTGCGTGCCAGTTGCATTTCCAGCATCTGCTCCTCGTGTCTTGCTTCTGCTTCCTTTTCCCGGGCACGTTCTTCCTCCTCGTCCTTGACCTTTTCCTCCTCTTCGACATTGTTGTTACTGGTCTTGGCTTGAGTCTCGAGCTGGGCTCTGAGTTCAACGATCTCCATTCGGTATCGCTCTAAGAGAACTCTGGCACCCCCTTCTCCGCCGGCGCCGAGGGCCTCTTCAGCTCGTTTAGCATGGCTGACAATGTTGTTCTTCGCTCTCGAGGCGAATTTCAGCGTGTTTATTGTCTCGGTTGCATGACTATTCGCAGTAGCCGTACTCCCCGCAGATCCTGTCTGGATTGTGCACAATATGCTCACCAGAGAGTTTCCGGAGAGGGCTCCCTGGAGCAATCTCGTCAACTTGCTATCTCGGTATGGTAAATGCTTGCCATCCTTATCACCCCCCTTGGCGTCCTTCTCCTTGTGCTCCGAAAGCTTGGATATAACCGTTCCGAGCGTCAGCAAGCTTTTGTTGATATGTGAACCCTCGGCTCGGCGCTCCTTCGTCTCAGCCGCCTTTTCTGAGCCTGCTAGATCAATCAAACTCAATGTGGAGACACGGACACCTCCGGGTAGTATGCCCGAACGTTTGTTCTCTCCGCCTGCACCACCAGGTATGCGCTCTCTGCTCTCGACGACGATCTGGACGACGGCGTGACTGCGAGAGCTTCTAGCATTAAACTGTGTACTCGCAGTTCTACGAGCCTGGTCGCCGCGGGCGATCACTCGAAGAAGCTGGGTGGGACTCTGGACGATCTCCTCTTTCAACGGAGTAGCGTAGACACCTCGCTTGCTGTCTTCGCGTAGTTTGATTTCTTCTTGCGCGTTTCCTCCAACGCCATTGCCGGACGACATACTCAGAAGATCATGGATCTTCTCATTATAGATTTCCAGGTAGCTAACACGTAGCAGGAATTCTCTCGAAGGCGTTTCGCGAATGTATGAGAATATGTCCGTTATGGCGAGCGGAATGACACCAGGAGACGACGCAGTTCCCTGCATCGAGAAAGTCTTTCCGGTACCCGTCATACCATATGCAAATACGGTACCATGGTACCCTTCCATAACCCGGCGAACCAAACGTTTGGCACTGTGATCATAGACCCTGCTATTGTCATCATGCGTCGTGAAGACATTATCTATGCCAGCTGGTCAGCTCAACGGACTGAACAAGTCATGCGTCTAGTGTACTTACCGTAAAAATAATCACCACCTTCACGGCCGCGGTAGGCTATCAAAGATTTGCGGCCGTCTACCATCCATTCACCTTCAGGTTTGCTATTACCCCCAAGATCTGGCCTAACCCTGACACTGACAATGACATTTCCCTTGCCATCCAGTCCCTTAGAAGCACGTTTGTCGATAGTCGAAGTTCCTGTCGCATCAGTGGGGTCGTCGTAAGTCGTCGCCGACGTCGAGTACGAGTCCTGGGCGGAAGAGCTTCGGCTCTGCGGGGGGGACGAGACGCTAATCAGTCCGTCCGAATTTCTCGTACCAGCTCCGCCTAGGAGAGATTTCCCCTCTCCACTGCCATTTAACAGGCTCGGTACACCGCTGCTCAGATGGGCCATCTTAGGTGTTGCTTGCGGGGTGCGAGACCTCTTCGGAGTGACCGCTCCAGATAGGGGACTCGGGGGATGGTTTGCGAGTCGGCTCGGAGGCTGAGGGAACGAGTTTATGCTGACAGTTTTCCTAATAGTCTTTCCAGCGCCGTTGACCCCATGCGAGCTTTTCGGGATTGGTAGCGCTGTAGTGGGCGCGGGAGAGGGAGGAGGGCCAGGATAAATATTTGCTGAAGGTGCTCGTAGTCCACTCCTAGGTGTACCTGGATGACTGGAAGAACTTAGGCCACCAGTGCTCTTTCGAGTCTTTGCAACAGGCAGAGCTGGAAGCGAACTAGTCGGCGCGCCGTTCGAGGCACGAGGCCTAGGCAAAGTAGTCATGATGGAGATGTAGTATCGGGAGTCGGACACAAGATAAATCGTTTGACGGCGTCGCTTTCGTTCCAACTACAGCTCCCACGAACTCAGGGATGCTAGCCAATTCTCGCAAACGATCCTGGTCTATAATCCTCGAGGCTCGAATGCAGGATGGTGAATCAGAAGCGTTGTTTTCGTTTCATAGTAAAGCTCGTATACGGCGGTTTCCAGATTGAACACGCTTATTCCCAAACTCGGTTGCTAGGAAACGTCCTGTGATAAGCTACAATCAGTGGAGATTGGCCAACGGCGTCTATTCAACGTTGCCGGAGTTGCGACCCCTCAACGATTGATAGGATATCCACTAGCAAAATTCCACGTGCGCAAGCAAGAATCCGAGTTGACTTCGATCAGGGTCCTAAGTTAACCATGTGTTAATACGCAATACCTTAGGCATACTTGGGAGTTTGCGAGTTATACGCAAACATGCTGATTAAAGAGACTGACCTTGCGTCGCATAAATATCTACTTTACTTGTACGTCTAATATCGCGTTTATGTCGATGTAGGTCCAAGCAAGAACGCTGATGCTCGAAGGGGGTATCGTAAAAGTTGATAGCTAGAAAGAATAAGATGTCGAAAGCCGACAATAGAAAGAACCTGATTTCGCGGGACAGCAACAGGATACGAAGGACAAATGAGATCAGATCGGTGGCTGGTTTTTCTGCGGTTCGTTGGGTGATTTGCTTTCTTTGCTCGAGGTCACTGAAAATGATAGAGCCGAGCCGAGACAATCTGAGAGACAACGCGTATGCCGGTACCTTGGGTCGCTTCTATTTAGGGAAAGAATGTGAACAAGTGTGAATATAGTCAAGATGGAGAAGGAAGCTTGTCAGTTCTCCACGATATTAGGTAAGTACGAAGAAGTAAAAAAAGAATGGAAGGTGTTCAAGCTTGGGGGGTAGCTTAACACAAGCATCAACAATGGATCAGGTCCAAAGAGTAATGCGCGAAGGTTGAGAAACTGGTCGTACACCTGGTGGAGAGTGGGAACATTAAGTTGCTAGACAGCTAGAACGGCCTTAACTGATGTGGCCCGGGCTTGTGGTTGGGCTGTTTTTGGCTTGGGGGCTTGGGGGGGAACGACTGGGGGGGTTGGAAAGGGTGGAAGCCTGGAAGCGTGGGAGAAAGTAGCGGCCCAGGGAGCATCAGCATCAACTCTGGCAGTCAGGCTAGGTACCAGGCTAGGTACCAGGCTAGGTACCAGGCTGCTACCCGACTTAAGGAAGAACCCTTAAGGAACAACCTTGTAAAATTAGAGCGGCCGAAGTTGCTCAGACTGTCAGACTGTCCCGTTCTGTACAATGCTAAAATTCCAGTCACCTTCCATGAACATTCAGATATTTAAACCCTGAATTACGAATGCGTCCAATCTTCCAATCTCCTCGAGGGATACTACCTGTAACCCAGCTAGATACTTCGGTACATGTAACTAACCTAAACCCAACCCAGCTTATCATACGTGGACTTGATCACTGGTTACGGTTACATCTATTTGTGTCTTTATCCGTCATTTCATACAGCACCTAATCACCTAATCTATTCCACTGCTTCAGAGACGAGAAATAGAGATGATCGATGACTATGACTATGACAGTGACGCGGAATTCCTGGAAACTTTTTTTTTCCTTTCCTCTCGTTAATGACCCCCTGACGCATCCATGACCAATCCCGTACCTTGCATGCAAATTACGCTAAAGCCAAGCTTGTTGTAGGGGCTCGCAACCTTGCACAATCACGGGCCATGCACGAAGTACGGTCCAGATCCTGGGATTGGATATGCAGTCTCTTTACGAACAAGGGCCCCTGTTGTGATAGGGGCCTTGTACATATCAGTGGATGGAGGCGACATGTACGATTGAAGAAAGTAACTTCGCGTAAGTTGGAGAATACATGATCTTTGACGATCGTCTCGAATTACCAACGGCTATAACCGTGTAACCCGTGTCTCACTTGCTCGTGGCAGTTCCCGAGTCAAAAGACGCTATGGTTGCGAGGCGCGTTAGCTAGCATATAAGTTCGAGACGAAGCTTTACTTTTTCCTCCCTTTTGACAGGAGAACCTGCACGACTCAAAATACTTGCTGCCAGGTACAGACAGCTTGAAACCGATCTATTATTATGAGGGCCACGCTAGAAGCAGGGCTGTCTCCCAATTCGACTTAACAGCTTAACTGACCCTCCACCCGTCTACCGAGCATGCCGGGGCTTGTCCTTGCTGCCTTGACATCCCCGGTTCACACGTACGCCACGACGGGCTGCTTTCCCCTTTCGAACTGGGAGGACAAGAAAGGGAACCCCACTGAGGATACCTACTCATCATGATATCGACAGCTGAAATTCTCCTCTACTTTATCTAGTCTCCTCTTTTTCCCATACTTCCACGATTACGGTCCGATTTTCTGTGCACATGCGGCTTGCGTGCATTTTAACTTCCTCCCGATCCAGTGTATGGACACAGCATTCATTGATCTCGTCTATACTAGTGGGCGGCCTAGGTACGTCTTAGCCGTCTGCAAGAGCGGAAGTCACAGTTGCAGATGCAATGGAACTTCACCCACGCAGGTACCACGGTTGTTATATACAGTAACAGTTTATAGGTCTATATATATATATATATACCCATATACCTATATACCTACATATATCACAACATACTATGACATGTATCGTCCGAGCCTGACATAACCGTTACAAATTCGGCCGGACTTTTCTACGACAGGGTGAGCAACGGCCGACACCCAGAGCAACGGAGAGCCGTCAGGGCTATCAGGGGCACCCTTTCTGGTGTTCCCCCACTGTCCACAAGTCAACCCAAGCCCAGAAGGGGTTCCTTCACGCACATCAGCCTCTCTCATCACATTTTGTCATGTGGGCATACATCTCGAAGACCTATTAGCTTGCGATCTCTCACCACTAAAACGGCCGATAATCGTGGTAATTTCGGAATTTGCCAACTAAGTTATCTGGTCATCGACAATGCTCTCCACGCTTTCTGCAAGATTCGAGGTCAGTGCCCTCATCGTCGTGCGACCACCCCATTCGCTTTCCTGCCTAGTAGCAATGGGTTAGTTGCACGGACTTGCGCATGAGCATAGGAGAGCAGGGTCTCTACGCTAATACAATAGGAGAAGACATGTACGTTGATCGGGTCAAGCGTAGAAACGTAATGTCGACATGCTCTATTAAAGCTATGCCATGGAATTACGCGATACCGTGTTTTCGCGCATTATTCCATTGACTAAGCCCTAGGTACATATTCCGTATTGGAAGATATATATAAAAAAGCGACCCTTGTTAGGTAAGTCTGTCCGTGTCAGGAGACATTCGGCCGACTTCAACAAGCCCGTGCCGGGGTTCGTTGCCCACGGCTTCAACAGCCCAGCAACCGTAGAAAGGGAGGCTGAGCAAAAAGGGCTTCAACCCCTGACCCCAGCCGAGTTTCCAATTGAGTTCCTATGTATGTTCAAGCAAACCTTCATACTTATCTTGACGTGTGTGTGATATATCTGTAAGAACTTAAAGCAAGAGTAGCCGACCTGTCCAATGAGCTGATATGCGTAGGTAGCATTAAAAGATCGACGACTCTCCTTTTTCTTCTTTTTCAGCAGACTTGTCACCTCTCCCTTTGCCCGTATTCCGTTTCATGGAGATTAAATTATCTAAATTTTTCTAACGACCCGAATGCAGGAACAAGAACAAGTAGCAACAATGTTACACCGCGTAGGAATCATACCACCGATCTGGAAACCCAATCGCGGACAATAACCTTATATTTGGAGAATAGGGGGTGCCTCGCTTCTGCCCTTCGTATTACTGTGCCATTCCTTCCGAGCGGCGTCGAGGGCGTCTGCTAATTAAGAAAGCCTCCGAAGCCATGGCTACAGATTTCCCCGGGTCTCTTGCGCCAAGCGGCAATGCATGAACGAGCATTGAGTTGCATGGTATCCCGGCGGCGGTCATAGCCTCATTAATCCCATGCCGCCATGCGAAGACTAGGTATGTACCTTGGCTCTCACAAGAAACGCCATAACACAATACCAAGCTCGAGCTGCTGCGGGGAAGACGATATACACATGGAAGACTACCTAGGTACGCTTCAATGCCGCTTGAATGCATTTTTGGAACGATCTAAAACTTCGAGGCCTTGTTAGTTCCAACATCTAACCGCCATCTTTATGCCGATGGAAACGAAACCCTATGCTGTCCTACGCGATGCTTTATGTGTAGACTTGACATGGACCAATATCTTTGCATTCGGAAGCAAGCTATGTAATCATGTTCGGTAGTATCTCCCAAGACAGGTATATAGCTTGCCATGCCACCGTCGATGATACGCGGGCATGGTGAAGATCATGATCTATTGACGATCCGCGGATCTGTTTGATACCGGCCTGCCGTTAACGTTTCTGGTTTACATACTGTTTCAGATGTCTGCCCTCGGGCTCTTGACCTCTTTCCAACAGATCTGAGTCGAAACTAACTAGAAGTTGATTGTAACGATCAAACATAAACCGTCAGGGTGGGTGAGTTTGCTAGAAATATAATTGACGATCTCCAACCGTCATAAAGCCATGTTATAGAGCACGGATCCCGCGGCCGACGCTTCGGGTCTCAAAGACCTCGACGAGGCCGGATCCGACCGCCTCCCGCAAGACCCAGTCGAACGAGAGCCCGTAGAACTGCCTCCACTTTCTAGTCTGGCCCGGTAGGATGCCCGCGAACTCTCCCCGCGAACGCTTCGCCGCATAGCGCGCCTCCTCCTTCGCGATGCCCCCGTCCCACCGATCCCTCAGCACCGTTTCCGGCGCCTCCCGGTATCGTGACTTCCCCAGCAGCGAGACGAAGTGTTCGAGGGCCGAAGAAAGAAGCTTCAGGAACGTACCGTTTCCAGGCACGGCAAGCTTCATCTCTGTAGCGTCGGTGCCGCGCCCAGATAGGCTGAGCGAGCCCCCTCCACTACCACCCGCTTTGTGTAACGCACCATCGCCTCCTACCGCACCGAGCGAACCGGTCGGCTGTTTCGAGACGATATCGAGTGATGTAAGCGTCACCCTGTCTTCAGGCCGGGAATACAAGTTCATGGTATTCGACATGGAACCGTGGTGGATGACGCCGGTAAGGTGGGAGGTTATAAACCCGGCTCTGATAAGTTGTTCAATCTCGGACGCGCGAAGGGCATTCCGGCCGATCGTCTGCGTTCCGGGATTCTCCTTGAGAAACGTCATCAGGCTGTCCTTTGTCTTTTCGTCCACGCTCGTAGAATCCTTGATCATCTGCTCAAAGTCTGCCGACAGCACCACAATCTCCCCTATGTCTCCTCGGCGAGCAACGACCACCTTGCGTAGGAAGCCAGCCCGAGCCAGTTCCGCAATCTCTCGCTCCACTGCGCTCGGCGACAACAATAGGGTTTGTACATGCGAAATGGTCACGATGGGAGGTAGGCGCTTTCGATAGTTCAGTACCTCGGCAATCTTCGTAGAGTTCATCCCCGTCGCCTGCTCGGGCATCGGAGAGAACATATGGCTGCGTATATATAGGACAGCCTGGGAGGTGTCGCGCAAGTTTAGATCCGTCCCCAGGGCCCTGACGAGCCCGTAATCGTCGAGCTTATCGTCGAACAGGTCATCGTCATCATCTTCCTCTAGTTTCGACCGCTTCCGTTGTTGGGCGGCTGGCTTGCGACGAGGCAGCGAATCGGCCCATGAGGACGAGGATGGCGATGGTGTAGATGCGGGTTTCTTTGCGACAGACTTCTTGGAAGACTTCCTAACCCGGCTGGAGCCCCCCAAAATCGACCTTAAACTCATATCCGGCAGACGAAAACATGAGAATGTTTGCGCTCGTCGTTGGGGCGGGGTAGGGATAGCAAATAGATGCTATTTCGCTGTAGCCTGCAGGTTGATAACATGAAGATAACAAACCAAGGCTGCCTGCTGCATTAAAACAAAGCAAGGCGAATGTATGACATACAGTAGGTACCTACAGGCATGCGAAGTGACGCTACATAGGGGCTAGGGACGTGGCGTTTCTTAGCGGCCCCGTCTGTCCGTCAGGAATGTAAATTTTTCATTGGTATTGGCTAACACCAGCTGCACCAGAGTCTGGCAAAGGGGTCCATTGCTGACGCTAAACCAAATTCAGCTCTTTTATGAATACCTAAAGCCAATGTTACATTGTGAAAGCTTCAAAAATCTGCTGTTGCTGTGTGTTGCGTGCCTCTATGCTTTGCCTCTACCTTTGCCTCCCGACTCTGACTGTTCACTCTCCTAAAGGATTGTCTCCGGAACACTCAAGACTTACAAACCCCTGATGTCCCTAGCTCACAAAGCATGTTGTCTTCTCTTCATATTCAGGCCGATATAAAGTAATGCATCGATCTAAAGAGCACGCCAAAAAGGTCCAAACGTACATCGTAACTTGTCTCTTCATTTAATACAATTCCAACATACCTACCTTAAAAATGGCCCCCGTAGTCATCTTAATACGTCACGGCGAAGCATTGCACAGTAGGTACAGCTGTAATTATGTTGAAAAATAGTTCTGACCAATTCTAGACATTGATAATAAGTGAACCTATAACCCCTATGTTGACTCACTAGGTACTTACAGCAATAGGCACATAACTGGGATTTACCCGACCCGATCCTCACCGAGAAGGGCATAGAACAAAGCAAAGCTCTAGCGGCAGAGCTCGAGGCCAATTTCCCCTTCGGACAAGATGGGTGCCGTATAGTGGTGAGCCCTTTGCGAAGGACGCTACAGACGGTTCAGTACAGTCTTCAGTGGCTTCGGGATCGTGGAGTTCCCGTTGACGTTCGTGCTGAATGGCAGGTAGGCAAAATGGTACGGGATGCAGATCTCTTGAGTATGCATTAATTATAGTCAGGAAACCACGAACAATCCTTGTGACATCGGTGACGACGTTTCAATACTCCAGGATGAATGGCCAGATCTTGATTTCTCGAGCTTAGACCCCGTCTATCCTCAAAAGATCGGATTGTATGAAGCCACGGAAGCTGCCTTTCAGAAAAGAGCGTCTTTCGCTAGACGTTGGCTCTTCGAACGTCCCGAGAAGTGCATCGTCGTCGTTACGCACTCGGGGTTTCTGAAACGAACTGTCCAGGGGCCGAAGTACAAGAATGTGGAGTACAGGACGTACGAACTTGTCGAGGACTCGGAAGATGTCCAGTTCAGGGAGATCAGTAGAGACACAGCATGTTGTGAGGAGCAATAGTTCTCGTCTCGTAAGCATATACCAGACGTATCGTAGCATTTAGGAAAGTCACCCAATGGTTCCGTACATAAATAGGAAATTGATGTACAAGCGTCAACGTATCCCGCTCGGTTTTGAAGCACGTGTCTTCACAACCTACATGCGAAATAACTACAAGCAACATAAATGCCATGATAAAAATGCCGATGCAAGACGAAACAACATTCCACGACTTTACGAGTCATAACCCGACGATAGACAGGCATAATCCGATGCAACCACTCGGCATGGACTTTGGAGGGAGGTGTAGTATGTGGCGATACTCGCCGCCTGTTAAATGAATCGATTGACACGTAGAAGATTGCAATGTTGCCGAGATATACCATAGGAACCCGACGTTGAAAAATATCGGGATCCCTCAAACAACGGCATGTTATGATCTCGCACTAGACTCGGCCTTGAAGACGGTGTGAGAAATCGTCTGTGAGCATCAAGAAAGGTTGATGAGAATCGGGTGTGCTTTTGAATGTGAAGATCACGAGAAGAAGAGAGGTAAAAATTCCTGCATATGAAAATATAGGCAGCACGTTCCACCGAGTAGCTTAGTAATATTCCCTTATAGGTGGGTTCGTGCAGCCAAGCGTGCAGGTGCAGGTGCAGGTAGCAGCGAGCCAGACCGAGAGCTGGACCCTGAATGACCCCTATGAATTAATGAGTGATTATTGGCCCGGAGATTCCACCTTTTGGACTGCGAGAGGTTTGATACGTATTTTCCTCGCATCGTTACCACTCTCGGCTCTCCACGTAGGTAGACTTGACAACTATTAACAAAGCAGCAAAAGCGGCCTCCAAGGTACGATATAAGATTCCATGTGAAAGGATCAACTATAAACCTCTATTTCCATTCCAGCAGTGCCATGAATAAGGGCATCCATCTATCTTACTCCAATTACATGGTCCCACTTCGGAATTAGTCGCTCACATCTCCCTTGCCGATCTATCCTTTGGTATGTCCATGGAATCTGACGTCACCCCAGCTCGCGAGACGACTAAGAGCACCCAACACTTACATTGTCGACTCTGGATAGCACCTTCTCGGCCACTCGCCCTTGGCACTCGGGTTGTGGGAGGGCAAGTGCACGAATAGAAGATCGGCAAAACAGTCATCGACCTCTTCACCGGCTGCGGGCGTACCCTTTGGCAACTTCATCTACACATCTAGGCATCTAGGAGACCTGGTGATAGTCTTGCAGTTCAACCCCATCCCACCTACCTGGCATATGACTAGCAAACTATTCAAACTACTATTGGAACCATAGCCTCTTGGAGCAGCGGGTGGGCATGCTTTCAGGGCGGCAGTGGAACTATGCACTGTCGTGTGCCCGCACTGCGAATATTGTGGCGTAAGACGGGTGTTCTTGATGTCTCAGTTGGCTGAGCTCGTCTCTCTGCGATTAACCTCCTACACGTGCGGAATCCAGCGCTGTGATTCGTCGCCTATTGTCAGCCTCCAGCCTCACTGTTTGCCAATACGCTGAACATAGGTAGAAGCTTAAGAACCCCTTCCGTCGCTTCTATTATACGAAGAAGAGAACCGGAAGATCTGGTCGAATGCTATTCTTCTGTTCGGAAGTCTTACTCAGTTCCATCTTGTAGTCTTCTAAACGCTTCTTTCTCCCATCAGCCAATAGTCCACTTAGCATCCGTCTGGCTAATAAAAGGCGTATTACAACAAGTTTTATTGGGTCCCCCCGGACAGCGAGTTAGCCCTGTTTTGGCGATCGTTTGGTTCGCTTCTCGAAACTACGCTGTCAGTGACCTTCTCGCAGCATTAATAACACGACAGCTTTATAGAATTTCCTTTCACCCTATAACCTATAAGCGGATGCGTGCCCACTGATTATGCGCATTATCCTCTTCCATTTCCCACAGGTCTAAGAGCCTCATAAACGATTAACCATGGCGCTTAAGAAGTCGGCCTGGGCATGGACGATACCCGGCCTCCTGGCGTCTTTCGTCATAGGCGTGCCAACTACCGGGACTCAATTCGTCCTGCAGGCGAGCCATGATGGTAGCCAACCTGCCACTGCGTCGCAACGCAAGTTGCATGGCAGATTCCTCCATATCACAGGTAGACAGCCACCACACCCCCATCTCCAAATGATCGCTTTTTAAAAATACTGATATCTGGTACCTTACATAGATTTACACCCCGACGAACACTACAAGATTCACACTTCCACCGAGGAGAATATCGCATGCCACCGAGGCAAAGGTCCGGCTGGCACATATGGCGCAGAAACTTCAGATTGTGATTCCCCATTGGCCCTGGTCAATGCGACCCTCGATTGGATTACTGCCAATCTGAAAGACTCAATTGACTTCGTCGTCTGGACTGGCGATTCAGCCCGCCACGATAGCGACGAAGAAATACCCCGCCACGACACGGAGATCTTGGCCATGAACCAAAGGATTGCCGATGCTTTTGTCGATACATTTTCGGACGACAAGGGTTTAGTGGTTCCTGTCGTCCCAACCTTCGGCAATAATGATATCTACCCTCACAATATATTGCAGCCTGGCCCGAACAAGATCCTCAAGACATACACCAATGTTTGGAACAGCTTCATCCCTGAAGAGCAACGACACTCGTTCGAGTTCGGCGGCTGGTTTTACGTGGAGGTCATCCCGGACAGACTTGCCATTTTCAGTCTTAATACTCTGTACTTCTTTGATCGCAACGCAGGAGTCGACGATTGCTCACACCCATCGGAGCCGGGATATAAGCAATTCGAATGGCTCCGAATCCAGTTGCAGTTCCTACGGGACCGTGGCATGAAGGCAATGTTAATGGGACACGTTCCTCCTGCTCGAACATCCGGCAAGCAATTATGGGACGAGACATGCTGGCAAAAATATACCCTCTGGCTGCAGCAGTACCGCGACGTGATTGTCGGCTCTCTATATGGCCATATGAACATCGACCATTTCCTACTTCAAGATACAAAGGAAATTGATCTTTCCTTTATGGAAGCTACATCCGATCGCCGGCAAGACGTTCGCGAGACCATGGAGGCAGAATTATCGGCACAATCGAGCAGAGACTACCTCATGGAATTGCGAGAAGACTGGGCCAAGTTGCCAGCTGTCGAGGGGCACGACTTGGAGGAATCCGGTAAAAAGAAGAAAAAGAAGAACAAGGACAAGGACAAGAACAAAATTGGCGGCCCGTACGCAGAGCGTTACCAGCTGACCCTCATCAGTCCCAGCGTTGTCCCCAATTACTTTCCAACCCTTCGCGTCTTCGAGTATAACATTACTGGGCTAGAGGACACTGTGACGTGGGTTGACAGCATGCGTGTCTCAAGGAAGGGTTCTTCTCTCAAGCAGGATATGCGCGAACTAGAACTACGCCACGAACCCAACGTGGAGATTGAAAAGAAGAAGGGGAAGGGAAAGAAAGGCAAGGAGCCCGGGAACTCCGACCTTCATATCCCAGACCCGCCAGCCAAGGGAGCTCCACCAGGTCCTGCCTACTCTCCCCAACCGCTGACGTTGAGGGGCTTCACCCAGTATTATGCCAACCTCACGTATATCAACAACGACATCGCCTCGGACAACGCAGACGACGAAGTGTCGGGGATGCATTGGGACGCGGGGAAGCACAAGGACAAGTTGCCGAAGCATGGCAAGCCCACGCCGAGGGAGTTCGCCTTCCAGGTCGAATACACCACGTACGACGACAGGATCTACAAACTGAGAGACCTGACTGTTAGAAGTCTGCTACGGCTCGCGCATAGGATCGGGCAGACCTCGGAAGCAGAGTCCCAGGGGCTTGCCGACGAGTATGACGACTATAACGATGAAGATGACGAGAGCGAAGAGCTTGAAGCGCTAGAAGAAGAATCTGATGGCGACGACGACGACGACGATGATGATGTCAGCGAAGAATCAGACGGCGAGTTCGAGATGGAGAAGAAGAAGAAGAAGGGGAAAGGAAAGAAGAAGCACAAGGGCCACAAGGGCCACAAGAAGGCTAAGGTGTGGCTTCACTTCCTGAGACATGCCTTCGTCAGCACGAAAAGCGCCGAAGAGCTTAAAGATTTGAAATGAAAGGAGCTGGTAACTTGGTTTTGGGTCCGGTTATAACATGTAGTCGGCTGTCGGAGTTCTGGTTCGCATGAGACGGCGTACGGGTTATATATACACTGTCAGTCTTTTCGGAAGGAAGGCGATTCAGGTGGCTAGACGGACTTCTGAGCTTCTGTTCTACATTGCATCTGCATCCTGGGCACTTGGATTTGGACGGAGAGAAAGAGGAAGACCGCAGGCGTACTTTGAATGCATCTTGTATTTGCTGTTGGGCAGCATGGGTTTAGCGAGGATAACGCATTTTAGACGTCGTAGATGCACTGTTTTTAGATTCAAATGAAAGAGATCATGAAACATCATCATTGCTCGTTGTATTGTTTCCTCATACATGCACACATAACATCCGAGTCACCTAGGTACCTGATTATCTAGTCGGAATCACTGTCGGACGAAGAGGGGAAGCCATTCCACTCCTCCTCCGTGTCGTCGAGTACACCCGTAGCCTGCTGGCCGCCGTTCTCCTCGCCATCTTCTTCATCGTCCGAGTCCTCCTCGACCTCCAAGGTGCCCGAGATATCCCACCTGTCGCCGGGCGCGCTCTGGCTGACGTACTTGACGAACTTGAGGGCGCCGCTGTCGCGCAGCACCAGCGACAGCGTGTTCCACGCCGCGGCCTGGAAGAACAGGATGTTGTCGTCGTCGTCCCCGCCCGCCTTGTATATAGCGGCGTCCTCGTCGGCCGCGTCGTCGTCGCCCGCCATGTAGACCTCCTGGCCACCGAAGTCTTCCGCTTCCTTGTCTCCGTCGTCTTCTTGCGGCTTCTCATTCTTCTTCTTTGGGGAATCGGCCTTGGCTTTACCCTTGCCCTTGCCTTTTCCGTTGGTCTCGGTTGCGGAATCTACTTCGTCGACTTCGTCCTCCTCGTCCTTCTCGTCTTCGTCCGGCCATCCGCGCGTCGGCGTGATGCCGAGGGTCAGCTCGAGGCGCGGCTTGCCTTCATGGCCCGTCGCTAACGTGTAGTCCCTGCCGCGGCGGAAGCGGCGGGCCATGAAGTCGTGGCTCTCGATCACGCAGCCCGTGGCCATCTGCAGCCAACGGTGGAACGGCTTACTCGGGAGGAACTCCTCTAGGAGCTCCTTCAGAGGCGACTTTTGTTTTTGTTTTTGCTTCTTAGCAGCCGCCACTTCGTCGGAGGTGGACTCGGTGCGTTCCGGTTGGAGGTACATGTATCGGTGCTTGTGAGGTGGCTTTGCGACCCGCCAGGGCCCCTTTTCGATCTCTGCGCTGTCTATTACGGCAGGCGTGCGGTCGAGGGTGGTGACGTAGTCCCGCAACTTCTGGGCGAAGCTGTTGTTGAGAAGGCTCGGCAGTGTCATGCTCGAGCCCGCTTCGAAGTGTTCTCTAACCTCCTCGAGGGTGTTGGGGGTAAGGTAGGCCGGAGCCATGTACTCTAGCAAGAACTCTAGATCGGCTTGATCAAACTCTGGTTTTAAGCGTGGCTCGACTTCGATTGGTTGTGGCTGAGGCATGTCGTATTGCTCGGGATTCCCTTGTAATTGCATTAATCCGCTGTTCTTGGCCAGCTTCTCCTCGGCACCCTCGACATATCCGTCTTCGCCAATTTGGGGGATATGGAACCAGCCGCTAATGGCCATGCGGACTCTGCCACCTTCCTTCTCGAGTTGCTCCTTAGTCTCTGCGCGGTATACCTCCTCGACGTCGTGGAAGCTCTCGCCGGGTTGGACGGCGAAGAAACTCAGCTGGTTCCACGCCGGTGGGATGACCTTGGAAACATCGGGCGCAGGCGTCTTTGCGACTTGGCCGTTGGCGCCCTTGATCTCCCGTACGGGGAATAGCCTTAGCGCGCCACCCCATTCGGGCTTCCAGGGTAGGTCAGGATCGGTCAGGTAGAGGATATAGCTGACCTTACGGCTGCCTATGACATCGTCGTGACACAGAAGATAGCACCCCGGGGTATAGACGTTAATAGCCATGTCTGTTTTTCTACCACTCAGGGGGCCACATCCGGTAATATGAGCGACGTAGTCTCGGAAAGACTGCGAGTACATTGCATCCCTAAGCGCAAGCAAGGATGGCAGCTTAGCTAGGGCGGCATCGTCTAAGCCGTCGAGGTTTGCGAGGTCGCCGGATTGGTGGATCTTGTAGATATCGGTCTCCTTGGGGGTGAAGGAGACATTGTCCTTGATCTCGTCGCGGACGTCGCGCAGTAGCTTATCGTCGATCAGGTGGTGGATGACGCTGTGTTTGTAGGGAGTCGAGCTGGCATAGCCTTCTGTGTATTTGTTTAGTTCGTCCTTGTCGAACAGTCCTTTCCTAAATCTCTTCTTGACTTCATCGTCGCTCAGGGCTGTGGTGGTGGTCAGTCCTTCTGTTCGAAAAATTTGCAGCAAAGTCGTACGATGGATGAGCTGCAAGGCGAGGGACAACTTACAAGTCTTGGACTTCTTTTTAGCAGGTTTGTGGCCCGTAGCTTGCGGCTGAGCTTTGCGCTTCATCTTGGAAGATTAATTGGAGGTGTAGCAATATGGACAGGTATGAATTGCGAAAAGTATGTTTAGGGGCGCAAAATGAATAAGTGCTGTACGCATTCCATTCGATCTTCAAACTGACGACGAGCTACCTCTTTAACATTTTTAATGGGGAAAAAGCAAGCGGCAGAAAAGAACCCTTGGAGTTTAGAGTAAGCAAACAGCTTGTGTGATCTTCACCGCCTGAGACCCACCAACTAGACTAAACCTTGTTGTTTGCTAGTTTACGGGTTTGTGGTTTGTCAATGCTTGCGATGGATTAGGTAGAGTAGGGTGATAGGTGATAGGTGATAGGTGATGGGTGATGGGGTAGCGTAAGAATCGTGAGAATATAGTGGCATTAAATGCCCCTCCTTTTTCCTATTTTCTAAATTCCAGCTCACCCTTTTACTCTCACCCTTTTATACATCATACATCATACTTCATACTGCATACATCGTATCTTGTTATACCGCTATGCGCCATGCGTCGTGGCTGCTGCACTTCTCATCTTTTCACCTCCAATGAATCGACAGACCTTGCTGAAAATAACTGATATAATAGCATGATCGTTCAAGCGCCCGCCTCCATCCATCCCCGAGCCCGCAGGATCCCCCTCTCTTCTGTTTCACTGGTTCGCTGGACGTGAGTAGGATGCGTCAAGCCATGTACCAGTATAGATCATGCAATATGCATACTGGACACCTTCATCCCTTTCAGAGACAACCTAGTGGAACCACACTGGCGGTTAGGCCATAAAAGTCCGGCATTTCCACTATAGCTCTTGACGGGGTAATAACGTTATACCCGTCTGATCTCCTTGGAATGCAATAGCAAATTCATGTGAACTAGTAGCTCATATCATTCGCACCAGACCAGCAGTTCTGCCACTCTGAGTGTTCAATTCCGCCAGAGCACCATCCATGAGACCCTCCACATAACATTCGCCGATGAATCTGAAGGTATCCTGTCGTTCTGGAATGGACCTGAGCACGTAGAGTGCTTTTCCTCCGTGGAACAGCGTTATCTGGTCGCCGGTCTGGGAGCCTATAGGGACGATTGCAATGCTTCTGTCGGTCAGCATTGCCATCCGCCTACGGAAACAGACATGGGTTACGTCTCGAATCATCATCCTTTTTTTTCTGTAGCCTAGCCGGTCTAGCTGAGCGTTTTCCATGCCAACAAGGTCCCAATCAACCATCCGGTCATCCTGGGTACGACCAACAGCCTGTTTGCCGGGAACCGTTGTAGTTCTATTGCCAACGAGTGCTCTCCGAACAGGTTCATCCAAAGAAGCGTCCCCATTGCTCAGGAAATCATCGTACCAACGTCTTGGTGTTAGTAAGTTTTCAGAGGCATCATCGTTGTACCACGACCCAGTTAGTGTCTCAATCCTTAAATTCTCCATAACGATACCCCTAAGCTCGAGCGTGCCATCCATGATATATGCTTCGATAGTAGTCCCTGGGCATGGATCGTATGGGTAGCTAGCTACATCACTGCTAACGGGATCTTCGTGAATCGGACTTTTCACAGCTCGCTGCCTCCAATCAGGTACCCAAGAGGGCATTGGCGAATTAGCCCGTTCTTGTTGGGTTATATCATCGGGCAGGGTTAAGACGTGACCAAGGATATCTATGGTAGGATTCTCCTTATGGAAGACATGTAACCTAACTACATCGACGTAAACATCCGTCAGGCTTTTGTTGTAGTCGATGGACAACTGGTCAGGCGCCACATCTGTAGCATGGCCAATGAGAGAATAGACTTTATCTTTCGGATCCGTACAGGATGTCTGCCGTATTCTGTAAAGGAGGTCGATGAGCCTTCTATGTTTGGCAGTTATACGATCAAGTCTGCCTTCCAACGCTCGCGCCACGTTCAACTCATTTCCCTTTTGTTCCATGGATCGATTATCGAAGCCAGGCATCATCAAGAAGGCAACGCTAAAGACCACGGCGGCTGAGAAGGACTCACTGTCGAAACTATACTGGCCACACCAGAACTGTATGTCTGCAGGAGTGGTAACCTCCTGGTAGATCCATGTCCTCCCCCAGTATGGCCGGTTGAAGATATTTGATATGCCTAGCCATGCTTTTCGGTTTTCAATATCGCCGCCGGACAACCAGGCTAGGCCCATCCTAAGATTATCTATGAATACGTCGAGATCGGTGTCCTTTGTAGCAGCATGCAGGTACAAGTACAACATCCGCATGAGCTTGACGGCTAGCCTTGTTTCGTCTCTATCATGAGGCAATCCGAGCCAGGCAAATACGCGGTCCGCTTTCTCGAATATAATCTTCATTTTTCTCACCTCGGCGTTTCGTTCCTCGACATCGGTCTGGTTGATACACAACGCATCTACCCAAAGGAGGCATTGCTGATGCTGGATGGGTACCGCGAGATTCCTGAGCGCATCGTAAAGGTTCTGCCGTACTTCAACTTGTTCGCCATTGACGGAGATACGACATGTTATTTGACGCGGTGCTTCGTGCTGGATGTTCGCGGCACCCCAAGTATAGGAGAGTGCAATATATGGGGGTGCTCGGTCAATCTGGTAGCTCTTGAGCTGACACGCCGTACCAGTGGAGTTGTCGAAGGATAGCAATCGGAAATGACCGTCTTCGAGTTTCTGATATAGTTGAGCCATTATGAAACGTATGTGCTCGGACAGTAAGGTTAACTATGATGAAGTTGCGTTGTGTACACGCGTTATAACAAGTCCTGCTTGTTTACTAGGCAACAGTGTTTCGATCTGCTGCTTGCGCTGTGTAACCGGCGGCTTGGCCCCCAAAAGTGATCGATCAGCTGCCTACATGTAAACAAATGCAGCGAGCCTCGTCTTAACTGTCAAAATCTCGCCTTATAAATAGTGGCAATCTACCTAATCTCCATTATCATTTGTTATTCGAGTCTCACCTGTCGAGATGTTCGGTATATTCGTACACAGGTTTTTACGCTATCCTCCTCTCTAAAGGCAAGAGTAAAGATAGGCCTCAAGAAACCATAGCTAAAAACGTGTAGGGCTACCTACCTAAGGTAGTCTCTGGCATGAAGCACTGCGACATGTAGTGACTCTCCAAGACAGGGTGGTTCCCTATAGCTGTACCTATCCCCTATAATATTGGCTATACACCCCCAATAATAGGAGAGAGTCTATCCTTGGAACAGTCTACAGGTATGTTGGTTCAAAATTAGTAGCTTGGGTGGGATATAGGTCGAAGAGCGCGCTAAAGCGAGCTTCTCCATTCGATCAACGGACGCCCCGCAATCCACGTCATTGGCGGGTTGGGTTTCTGCATAGCATCTAGGTCCCCTTTAGTTGGAGATGGACTGAAAGTTTCGGGTACCGTACAGCAGGTGACTTGGCAGCTTGCTTGGCCGAACAAGGAGGTACGTGCGTATCTTGGGTGCCTATCATCGTCTATCGTCGTGAAATGGGCAAAAAGGAAACCCCGAGTGTACGAATATCCTTAGCCTAGTACTAGAAGTCGTCGACCTCGATACACATCTCAGAAGAACTTGATCCAGAGACCTCAGATCACCAAGGACTAAAATGGCCGACCTCGACATCCAAGCCGTCAGGTCCAAGTTCCCAGCCCTGCGGGAAGACCAAGTGTTCCTCGACAACGCGGGCGGAAGCCAGACATTGGGCGTTGTTATCGAGACGTGAGTAAGGGGACCCGACACTTACTCCTCTTATCTACTTGTCTGACTCCCCTTTCAGTATTCGCGACTATCTGATCAAGAGCAATGTCCAGTTCGGAGGGGGCTACAAGGCCAGCCAGGCGTCGAGTTCTCGATACAACGACGGCGTAGAAGCCGGGGCCAAGTTCCTCAACGCCCGGAAGGACGAGATAGGTAAGGGCGTCTAGCCTACCCCTAAACTCACGCACGTATGTCATTACATACAGCAGCTCAACTCTCCTTCTCCCGCAGCTTACGGCGCCTCCACCACGCAGCTCCTGCGCAACCTCTCGTTCGCCTTCGCGTTCGAGGAGGGCGACGAGATCGTGGTGTCGGCCATCGACCACGAGGCCAACATCGCGCCGTGGAAGGACCTAGCCAGCCGGCTGAAGCTTGTCGTCAAGTGGTGGGAGCCCTCGTACGCCACTCCCACGAACCCGAAGCTGGAACCGGAGGACCTCAAGCCCCTGCTGTCGCCCCGGACGCGGCTGGTGACGTGCACGCACGCGAGCAACGTGCTGGGCACGGTCCACAACGTCAAGGCGATCGCGGCGGCCGTCCACGCCGTGCCCGACGCCCTGCTCTGCGTCGACGGCGTCGCGTACGCGCCCCACCGGCCCGTGGATGTCAAGGACCTGGGTGTCGACTTCTACGTCCTGTCTTGGTACAAGATCTTCGGCCCTCACGTCGCCATGCTGTACGGCAGCCGCAAGGCCCAGGAGCAGATGCAGTCGCTGGGCCACTTCTTCAACCCCCACGACACGCTCGAGCAGAAGATTAGCCTCGGTACGTTTGAAGTGGCATATCAGAAGCTCACTGAGACCCCCCCTTTTTGTCGAATAAGTAGATTTCGGAAACGTGCCCATTTGAAATCATCCCCTTGCATCCAAGCACTAACAAACCACCAGGCAGCGGCTACTACGAGCTCGTCGCCGCGATCCCCCCCATCGTCGCGTACACAGGCGGACCCTCATCGGCCGAGTGGACCGCCGTCGCGACGCAAGAGTCGCTTCTTCAAACCAAACTGCTGGCGTACCTGAACGCGCACAAGGACATCGCCGTCTACGGCGAGCCCCGCGCGGACGGACATCTACGGCTGCCGGTCGTCAGCTTCCGGGTTGCCGGCTGGGACTCGCGCGAGCTGGTCGAGACGCTCGAGCGCACCACGCCCTACGGCTTCCGCTGGGGCGCCTTCTACTCCAACACCCTCGTCCGCGACTTCTTGGGGCTGGGGGCGGACGGCGTCGTGAGGGTCAGCATGGCGCACTACAACACTGGTAAGTGTCCAGACCGGCCTGTCACCAACCGATCTTCGAGTTGCTGTGTTGATGCAGAAACGTATATCTAACCCGGCCGTTGCGCAGTGGAGGAGATCGAAGGCTTCATCGAAGCGATCGACAAAGTAATTTCGAAATAGCCTTGTTGAGGCTAGTCAACGGACACGGACTACCTACGTCTTTACTTTCCTATGGTTGAAAATCACCTAGCGAGGAAGCATTTTATCGCATGTAGAGTGGCATATTATCTACAGATTCCAATGTCAAGTATGTGCCGAAGGTAGACTAGAGTAAGACGCGATATTACAAAGTACCTAGCTCTAGAGCAATTAATTGTATTGTCCTCATATACACCAATCGCATGTAGTCCTATGTGTAATCCCACTCTAAGCTCATACGCATTGACCTACGTATTTGGCCGATAGATCCACAACTCACAGCTTTTCGGACCTCGAGTCGACGGTCGTCCTGAGTAGAGAGATGACCTCGGCCGGGTCCTTAGCGCCAAACACGGCGCTGCCGGCGACGATGACATTGGCACCGGCATCTGCGGCCTGGTCGATAGTGCCGGGGCCCAGGCCGCCGTCGACCTCGATGTTCAGGTCCGGGTACTTCTCCCGCAGCGCCTGCACCTTGGGCAGCTCCGACGCCATGAACTTCTGGCCGCCGAAGCCGGGCTCGACCGTCATGATCAGGACCATCTGTATTTAGTTGCCGGTAAGTATTTTCCGCTGAGCCTGCCAGCAAGCCGATATGATTACGGAGGGAATTATGATAGGGGGTGAATGGAGGTTAGGGAAAAGGAGGACAACATACATCCGGTCTTTCCTTCGGATCGGAGCTCTCGAGCAGCTCGGTAAGGACCTCGACGCCGGTGGCCGGCTTGAGCGCGATGCCGGCGAGCAGGCCGAGGCCGTGGATGTAGCGGATGAGGTCCTTGGGGTTCGTCTTCTCGTCCGTCTTGGCCTCGGGGCTCTCGGCCGCGCTCGAGAAGGCCGCCTCGTAGTGGAAGCAGTACAGGTCGCAGCCGGCCTTCTGGAACTCCTTGACCCATTTCTTGGGCTAGGTACGCGAGGTTCTCGTGGTTAGCACGTGCTTTTATTTGCCTGGCGTCCTGCGGGACGACAACTTCCTCGCGGTGGGAGAAACCGGAAGGGAAAGAAAGGGGGAGGGAGGCAAGGGATACAGTGAGCGTGTTTGCCTCACAGCAGCGAGCACCATGACACTACATAGGCGTAGCAAGCAAAGTATACATACCTCGGAGATCATCATATGGCAATCGAACGTCCCGCGCCCGAGCCCCGCGGCGGGCTTGTCGACGTGCTTCCGTATCTTGGCCACGACCGGCGCGCCGAAGGTGATGTTAGGCACGAAGTGACCGTCCCTGAAGATCGCAAACGCCGAAGCTCCGTTGTTAGTCGCTGAGCTATATAATAGACTTATATTTCCCGGAAAGAAGGGAGGAAACATTCGTATAGCCCAATTGTGTATAACTAGGACCGGTCAAGTAGACACAACGTACATGATATCCACGTGAAGCCAGTCGGCACCCTGGTCCATCGTCCTGGCGCAGTCGGCGCCCAGCTGGGCAAAGTCCGCGGACAGGATCGAGGGTGCTATTATGGCCTTGGGCGCCATGGTCGGTGTCTCTTTTTAGTGCGGATGTGTAAGTAATGGGTATGTCTGGAGAATAGGGAGTCTGGATTGCAAGACAGAGAACCCTGATGTCTAGCCAGGAGAGCAAACTACAGACTGAAGGGAGATAAGTCCTTGAGATGTGCTGATCCAGGAACAGGAACAGAAACAGACGTACGTCACAAGCAGGAAACAGAAAGTTCGTTCCCGTGGCGGGGCAGAAAACTGATGGAGGTGGGGCAGACCCCTCCTCATTCCCATCTTCCCCTATCTACGGGACACACAGGATACCATAAATAAAATACTACGTCGCTGTATGATCTGTTACGGTCAGGAAGAAATCATGTGTATAATTTAGAAGTCATGCACTTTATTAACAGCGACGTCTGCTTAGAGCTTAGGTCAGTCCTAGTCAGCGCTGGCCTGGGTTTGCTCAGTTAACTTCGACTAGACAACTCGTATGCCTGGAACTAGACACAACTCCCTAAGGTGCTTTACACCCCGGCCACTAGAATAACTACTCTTCCTCCGGGACGGTCTCCGGAACGGCCTCCTCTTCGACATCTTCGTCGAAGCTGCCGGCGGGCACCTCGTACAATCGGAGGATGGACTTGTTGGGATCCTTGACCAGTACAAACTGTTTGCCCTCCTCGCGCTTGAGGCACATGTCGGCGATGGTACGAACGATACCCCAACCGTTGGAGAGCGACAGGTTCATCTGGTTAGCGAAATCCTTGGGTTTCCAGCCAATAACTCCCAGGATAACGTGCTTGTCGTTCGTCTTCGGGTTGGCACGGGAAACGAAACTAGAGAGCAAGTTAGTTTAGATACACAGTCACATATCGAAAGAGAACAGCACAAACCCAAGCTTCATGACGTCCGCCTTGGCTAGAATGCTTTGCACTGTCCATCGTGCAAGCTTGACACTGTTGTTCTTCATCTCCGTGGCAACAACCGCACCACGCTGACTGACAAGCTTGGTTCTCCAGTCCAATGCACCACCACTTCCCTGTGCCTTGTTGTCGAACTCGTTGAGCGCCTTGACGGTCACAAACTGGTCATCACCGCTGATGGCATTCTTCTGCACCGCGTCCAGCTCAGTTCGGACGATTAGGTACATGGGGTCCTCTTCGCTAGTCGAAAGGTCAAATCGGCGGTATTTGTAAGCCTTGCTCGCAGGGGGCTCCGTCTCCTCCGAGGCGTTGTAGAATGGGTTGTCGTGGGACATCTCGACTTTCTGGTTCTCGTTTTCTAGCACAACCTGGTTGGCGAAGTTGTGGTTGATGTATGTGGCCTCTTCCGCCAGAGGGGCCGGTTGGTTGATGCCATCCTTGTTACCGTCCGAAGCATCGGCCGGAGCATCAGCGGCGTTCTCGTTCACTGTCACCATGTCAAGAGCGGCATTATCACGCTTGTCGAGGAAGATTTTGTTGCCTTGTCTAGCAATAACGATATCCCAAGGGTAAACAGAGCGAGTAGAACACATGAGCATAGAGAGGATGCTGTCGGTGGCGAAAATAGTAGCCTCATCCTTGTCGGCTAGTTCCTGGATAACAGGGTCGGAGGAGGTCGTGACGTTGTAAGCGGCACGATCTAGAGGCACCAGTCGTCTCTCGGCCGTCTTGACGGGCTGCTTGTCGAAGGATCGGTCGTAGTAGTACAGGAAACCGTAAGCATCCATATCCTCTCCCTCATCGGTCTCGAGGTTTAATTTCGCTAGTCGGTTGAAGTCGATCTCCTCTAGCAGCTGCCAATCGGGCTTGATGTTGATAGAAGCGTCGCGGTTTCGAGTCGGCTTATCGTAGTCCTTCCATCCAAAGCGACGACCTCGAGGCGCGTTATTACGACCACCACGATTATCATACCCGTAGCCCTGCGAGCCACCACGGCCACCCCGCTGAGGCTGGTTGCGGCCACCTCTGTTATCTTGTCGGGCGCCTCGTTGTCCCCGGCCGCCACGTGTAAAGACAGCTCCCCGACCGTATCGCGTCTTGGTAGCCTCTCTGCTGACGACGGAGAATGTGTTTTCGTCGGCTTCCGCAACGGGGGCGGTGAAAATGGCGTTACTACCGGCACCATAAATCTGCTGATCTGTATCGGGATGGTTAGCATTGACATCTAGCTGCTTTTGTGACTGTAGTTCCCGTACCCCTGTAGTTGCGGTTATATTGCTGTCTGCCTCCGCGACCGTCCCTGCCGTCCTTGCTGTCTGAGGTCCAATCTGCCATACGACCGAGCTTGTCACCCTTGGAGAAGGGCGCGTACGGGACACCATTCAAAGTGGTTTCGGTTACCGGGGGAGGGCCCCATCCATCGCCTTCGGGCAGAGCCGCGATGAGGTCGACTAAGGAAGACGGCGCCATGTTGGATAATCAAGAGAATGCGGTACTGTGATGAGTTTGCTACCGGAATAGTATTCCCTTGTTGTAGGCAACCTCGATGTCGTTTTGCGCAAGCGGAAATTCGCTGAAAATTTAAGTCGGCACGAATATTTTACCAGTAAATCAGAAACGTTTGGTGGGGTGTGGGGTTGCAAGACAGGTACGTACCTTTTTAAACTGCCCAGGCTCCAGGTAACATCCATACAGTTTAAAAAGTCTTGATCGGACAGTAAATATGTACTGTGCAACTATCCGAATAACAGTTTACCCTTATGAAACTCTATATCTCATGGGCTTCATCTGTTGAGTGTAGTTTTAGGGAATTCAAGGAAGGCTTTTCTGCGTTAAGTCAACACGATCAATCATGAGATGTTCCTTGCTTTTCACATACATCAAGCTCAACATATACCCAGATAGCAGTAGATAATCTGTATCCCGTGGTGCTTCAATATCACAGCCAGGGTTTCGAATGAACGGATGAAATACAGCTTCAGTTCGCTGGCTTATATACATATGGGCTATCAAAGTGTTTTGACTATCACTTATCCCTCATGCATATTATCATAAATCCTTGCCATCATTACGCCAAAAAACAAATCCGTGGAGAATAGATAACTCTTTAGTGGAAGCAGATCTCGCTGTCTAGAAAGCCATGCCCATCTCCTGCTTGGATGAAAACAACTCGGGCTTCGCCATGAACACAGCATTGAGCGCATCCCGAACCTCGAACTCCTCCATCACAGCGCCGAACCTGTAGCGAAAAGAATTAGCATATACGACGGGACACAAGACGAGAATCGGGCGACGCGTACCCGTAGCACCGGACCTTGCCCTTGAGGTCGTCGATCAGCTTCTCGAGGTCCTCGCGCTTCAGCTCCGCCAGCCTCGGGTGGGCGAGGATCATGCCCCAGGCCATGACGGGGGTGATCTCCCCGTCGAGGTCCAGCTTCTTGCTCAGGTCGAGCAGGGTGGCGAGGTCCGCCTTGGACAGCTCCCAGGTGCGGTTGCCGGATTGGGAGTGGGAGTGGGAGTGGGAGTAGGCGTGGGAGTCGTCGCCGCTCTTGAAGTTCGCGCGGTTGTGCGCGTACCCGAACGGGATGTTGTCGCTCAGCTCGGGAAAGGGCTCCGGCGGGCACGAGGCCATGAGCGCGTGGCCGCAGGCGTCGCCGCCCGTGTCGTGCGCCCGCTCCAGCAGCCACGGCATGTGGTCCATGCAGGGTCTCTCGAGCCTACGCGCCATTAGCACGGCCACGATTAGCTACGCATCCTAACGCGGTACCCAGTAATTTACATTTGAGATTTTCTTTTTGTGCAGCGGACCAACTACCCAACGACTCCTTCTCTTTCACTGCGGGGGAGGTGATATGTAGGCCTTCGAGGGGTCATCGGGGTTATCGTACGTTAACACGAAATCTATCCCAGCCTGTTCGTAATCCACATGGCTCTGACCAGGTTGCTGCTGCTGCTGACTCAAGCTCCGGCCTTGAGACTGACCCCCTATTCCTTGCGACGATACAGACATGGAAGGGGGGCTTGATATCGACGTCAGGGGCGGCGTGTATGCGGTGTTAGAACTACCGGGTGCGTAACTACCCGAGATACTACCGCTTGAAGTATACCCAGGGCTTAGACCGTTACCGACGTCGTCCACGCCGGCTCCCGATCCGAGCGAGAGGCCGTTCTGTTGCAGGAGGGTTTTGAGCTGTCTGTTCTCTTCGGAAAGCTTGTCTTTGTCTTGTGAGACATTGCTGTATATCTCCTTCAGCCGCAGTACCTCATCTTCGAGCGCCTTTATATATAATTCTTTACGTTCACGATGTGTTCTGCAGATGAGCTGTCAGCACGAATGGCTTACGCTGACGAGAGATCCAGCTATACCTTTGCGCTTGACGATTCAGTTCCTGGCGGCGAGTTAACGCTGGTTTGCTATCAGGTTTGGGTCCCCGTCGCTTGGGCTGCTGGCCATCGCGCGTCGTTCTCTTATCATTTAGGGACTTTAGGAAGTTGAGGTTTAAAGACGACAGCGGCCCCTTGTCCGATTGGCCGTTGTTTGGGTTGTTCGGAGGCGACGCAGAGGACGACATGGTCGAAACGTGCTCGTAGAGCGAGCCTAACGATGGCCTATGATCGGAAGGCGAATAATGCGTCGGGGGCGACGGATAGCTGGCTGTTGGGCCTAGGTCAGTCATCCTGGCCATGATTCATCGACACGCATCCAGCAACAAAGTATGCGATCTAAGATCGGGGGAAATGATAGAAGGGGGGTGACCATATCTAATAAGGCGATACGGTCCAGATGGGAGACACTTTCATATATGGTGCTTCCGTGGGAGCGGGGTGAGAATGCTACATACGAATAGATGAATCGCCTCCCACACTTTCCAAGTCGGTCTTGGATGGTCGCGAAGACGGATTTTAGCAGGACGTTACGATGGCTATTTGCCAAGTGAAGGCTCCGTCAAGTCTTTAGATTGCCACTATGAAAAAGATGTCGCCAGACTGTCTAATTTGCGTCGCGTGGTAAGACTGACAATTCGATGATGAGTATGAAACCATCTCCGTCCTAGAGTGTCTGGACTCTGGCTGAGGTGATGTGCTCAATGTCGGTGGTCGATCTTCCTTTAGCGAGCGGATACGCCCCACGACGAGATTGGACAAGACAACGAAGGGCTTCCAATACGGAAAGTTCCTCACTAACAGATATACGATGGATCCAACAAGGGGGGCTGATATGACGATACATGGGCTTTACACGATAATACACAGCCTACCTATCCCGCAAGCGTTGGGTCAAGTGCCGTCCAATTTGTGGGTTTCTAAACACTTATTAAGAAGCTTGATCTTTTAGCCTTGGATCTATTTTGTCTTGGACCGTATGTTGGGCATGTAGCCCCCAGGCTGTGAATAGGCTGTGTATCCATTCGTCCAACACCGACACACGCGAGCTATTGCGAGGATCATTAGATTCGATCTTTAATTGCTATGTGCCTCTGACGGAATACCGGCATCTTTAGTCGGCGTTACCGAGCTGGGTAGATGAGGTAGGTATCTGTTAAGCAAAGCCTGTGCCATACGGTACCATATCCAGCTGCCAGCTGTTGTTGGAAAAATTGCCATCATCCACGAAGCCATTGGCCCGTCTCAGCGGTACCGTATGTGTCAGATCATAGTTGCTGGCTCGGATATAACATTCTTAGTACGATAGCCAATCGAGCTCTTTCCTAACTGAGGACCGCTCATAGTAATATTTATATCCATAAGCACGCTGATGCAGTAGGTCGTTAACTCCAAGCCCGGGTAGTCACGGAGCCGATCCAGTTAGGGACGAGACGCCGTGAGGCGATTTGGCGTTGTTCAACAAAGTGATTCTAGAACGTATCAGTTGATCGTGAAATCCCAAGTTGTCAAAACCAGATCCTAGCTGCTCTTTATGATGCATTCGAGGCCTCCTAGCCGTCAATCTGACGCCCACCGCGAAGATCAAATGGCGGAGGCAGCATGCAGGTCGATGATCTTGCCGGTCGGGTATAAGTGCCATTGGTCGTCGAGTACCTGTCACCGTCTTGCAGATTCCCGCCAAGTACGTCTGCAGACATTATCCGCGAAGTTGGAAGTAATATAATATACCCCACACGACGCTTTAGGAATGTCCTGTTGTTGCGTCTGTGTACCTGTCAATACCTGTCAATACCGGTCAAATGTCTCGCAACTCAACCCCGCTGACGTAACTGAGAAGCTCCGGCACGGGCCGGTTGGCACAAATCTTGTGTTGTGCCGTCCTGACGGTAACATGTCGGTCGCGATGTATTCGCCTGTAAATTCGCTTATCTCTCTGACCCGAGCGAAAGGCTCACCAAGTGATCGCCGGGCTCGTCCCAGCTCCAGGTCCTTAGGTTCAGGCTCTAAGCGGGGCTGGAACCTGAAACGATGGGGCTGGCAGAGGAAAACGGAGTACGTCTGCTGCTCTAGCCGCTGACTTATATTATATGCAGTCAACATCGCTTCTTATTCTCGAATCCTCGAAGCTTGACAACGAAGTAGCTGGATTCATAGCTTCTTGCCCGAACAGCCATATAAAGTCCATCTAAGTGCTACGTCCTTGGCGTTGTTCAAGCATTTCGCGGAGCTCATGGCTACGGCGGGGATCCCTACAAACCTACGGGGCATCGTCCTAACAGCCCCTTGGGTCCTTTACCTGGCGGTGTGCGATCTGGCACTGTCATTTCTCTTGCTGGTCAAGATATTCGCACCCGACTTCGTCTACCGCGTGTCTTCGCGCATTGCATACTCCGTCTGGAAGTGGATCCAGGTGATCTTTGAGAGACACAATGGCGCCCAGATCACGTTTTCAGGGGACCGTCTCCCCATGAGGGAATCGGCTGTTGTCGTCTCGAATCATGTTACGTGGGCCGACTTTTACATGATCCAGGCCCTGGCGCTTCGCTCGGGTATGCTGGGGCAATGCCGATGGTTTGCGAAGATACAGCTCCGCTGGGTTCCCTTTCTTGGTTGGGGCCTGTGGGCGATGGGCATGCCGATGGTGAGCCGGAATTGGATGCGAGACCAACGCGAGCTACAGCGTGTTTTTAGTGGGATCGTGCATAGGAAGTGGCCGACATGTAAGTGCCGGCTCAACGTCTTCTGCCGCAACCCGCAGCCGACGAGTGTTCTGTGACTGACATACCCCCTTCTGCAGGGCTGATAAGTTTCAGCGAGGCTACACGGTTCACACCGGAGAAGTACAACGAGTCTACGATCTGGTGCGAACAGAATGGCCGTCCGCAGCCCTTGCATCTACTCTACCCTCGCACTAAGGGGTTTGTCACCACAGTGCAACACCTAAGGAAAGCGCCTCACGTGAAGGCCGTGTATGACTTCACTATTGCGTATCAACACAAGGACAGATTCCGTGTAGCTCCAAGCATGTGGGACACTTTAAAGCTTCCAGATCTTAGCGGTTCCCAAGGATATAAATTCCACGTCCATGCGCGGCGCTTCCCTCTCGAAGACCTCCCCTACACAGACGAAGAGCTGGCGAAGTGGCTAGAGCAGCGGTGGGTTGAGAAAGGAGAGTGGCTCGACACCCTGAAGAGTGAATGGGCTGCGAAATAGTTACTTATGTACATGGTGAATTAACTTGGATAGAATGGCTCAAGTCGGTGGCTATCTCGAGCCTAGAGTCCGTGATTTGAGGGTGACGATTTAATATAAAAATATCAGGGAGAGCCGCATTACAGGAAGTAAGGATATTTGGACGAGGCCTTGGCAATGTTCACCGGCCACCCGCCGCATAGTAGTTCAGTAGTTCAGAAGCGTTTTGCCTAAAGTCGTTCTAACCATTTGCACCACGAGTGCTTTGAACGAACGATATGTAAGGTATCTTGCTGCAAGGAGTTATCGTGCATTCCTAAGACTAGTTCGTCTCAAGTGACACACCACAGCTGCGCCAATGGCCATGAACCAGCGGGTCTAGACCGTCCCCTCCGTCATGTGTCATGAGATACGCATGTCTATACTAGGCTAGGTAACACTATGCATACCTACCTTCAACTACATATATTAGAAGGTATGTACACGGAAACCAAACATACTTAAACCTAGGAGCACTTAATTCGAACCAGGAGCACATCATGAACTAATGCGTTCCCCGGTACGTACGTTAATACAACTTTCCCCATTCGTCTTATTCGAAAGAAGTTGGCCTACATGTGACTAACGATAGCACAAACACAGATGATTTCGGTAAGATGATAATTGTGAAAGGTTGGACATGATTCGCTTCAAGTGAGGTTGCGTATCATCAGCTACAAGACGTGATCACACCCGTATCTACACGTATGCATTGAATCGTCGTTTCGAAGAGCTTTACTAACCCGATACCCGATCACTGTTGACATGTTACGAAAGACGTAGTGATATGGCAGAGCACCGTAAATCGGGTAGCATGTATATAAATTGCTGCCGTAGATCACGGAACCAGCCAACTGATCGGGGCGAATGGTTGGCAGAGCTTGTGAGGTGAAGGGGTGGGTACCAGAGCATCATCGAAGAGTATTGGCTGGGTATCCCCTGACGTGTGAACTGTACCTACTGCAGGCTGGCTTCGGCCGTTGCATTGGCGAGTAGACTTGGAGAACTCCATGTATGTGATGGTGGGTGGGCGGTGGGCGGTGGGGTGATGGTCGTTGACGCCGTGGAATGGAAAGAGATTCAGTAACGCTCAAAGATCGCTCGATATCGCCCGTTGTCCCACTTGGTGTAGTGCTCGATGCCTGTTCTAACGACGATACTAGGCCTCAGGAAACTTTCATGTGAACCGTAGGACTGTGCAGGTCTTGTGCGGCCTGAGGTTCTCTTGCGATTTTAGCCAATTCCGTGTTTCTAAGCCTCTCCTGCGAGTGTAACCCATGTTCCATGTTGTAGGATAAGAGATGAAACATCTCTTTGGCTGGTAAGAGCCGGAGCCGAAGGACTTCATATGGCCTTGCAGGTGAGGGAATCCTTCGCCGGTCTACCCTTTCTTCGGAAGGGTAAGCCATGGACCTTGAGGGAACCATCGACTGATATCTCCTTATGGTTCCTAAGATAATCTACCTACCGGTAACGTATATAACCTATGTACATAAAGACGAATAAAGACGAATACTAGGGTGAGGTCGACTCCCGATCGGGGAGAAGACGTGCGTCTGGTAGGTTGGATCGATATTCCAAGATAAGATAATTGCATGAACAATGGTAATGAAGACGAAGCCATCGTTCCCTTGGGACGCATAATGGACGCAGCATTGACGTAGGAATGTTTCTTGCTCACGAGTAAACATCGGCTCCAGACTCGTCGATTGGGTTGGCTGTCTGCAAGAGGATCACTGGACCCATGTCCGTTGGCCTTTCATTTGCTGACAACATCCAGCACTAGGACATGCCGTCGGAGTGGACTAACTGCTCCGCTGCATGGGGATATAGGATATGTCTGATGGTAGGATATATCGTATCTCTGCATGTCCCGATTTGTAACAATTCCTCACTATTTGCACGGGGGATTCTCTAGGTAGGATGATGCGCACGTACACACCTGGGCATTTACATACCTGTAGCTGTACCTACAGTACATCCGTCTGACGCGGCTTACCCTAGAGTGGGAGAGAAGAATGGAGGGAAGCGAAAAAGAAACGAAACAGAAAAATTCATGGAATGCGTGTAAGACAGGGTGACAAGTTACCAGTCAGCCAGTTAGCCAGTTACCTAAGCCAGTTAGGAGGGGCCTGTCGTTTCGCAGGGAGGAAATTTCCGCATGACGCTGCTTAAGGCGCTAACATTTAGCGGTGTTTTATGCCGAATGTGGCTCCCAGGAGCTAAGGCCTAAGGGCTGCTAAGGGTACTTCTAGGCCACTATTAATAAGCCCAGTTAGTAGGAAGTACCTATAACCTAGCAGAGTAAGGCCGGCAAGGCAACATCATTAGGAGGAAACATTAAGGAAAATGCTGCACCTCCCATGTTCGTTCCCCCGCTCTGGGTCTAATGGCTCTTCTGAACAGTATTTTAGCACAGTCATCAACACCGTGCATCCTTTGCTGCCTCTTTCTTTACGCGCTGCCCCAAAGAAAAAGAAAGTCGAATACACTACCCGCGCTGTAGAATATCCACATCTGCACTCCGACCAAAATCGCTGTCGCTGTCTCTTAAACCTACCTCCTAGAGGTACCGCCAACCCGTGTGCCGTGCCGCTTATCCTTCCTCTTCAGCGGATCCTATACGTAGTCGACCTCGAGGTCTACGCAGAATTGGTTCTTTTCTTGATTTTTCCTAGACCTTGTGTTCTCTTTACATTACCTTGCCTTGTCTTGTCTTGCCTGTCCTGTCCTGTCTTTTAGCCCCTCAGTGCTCCTTCATTACCGCCCTTTGTCAACAAGCCCGGATCACGATAACGCTCGAGCGCATTGCCGGTTCTCCTAATAGCTGAGAGGCTCGCCCTCAATCGCCCGAACTTGTCGTCTCTTACGAGTGACTAGATCAACTACACGCCGCTCACCGTCATGTCTCGGGTTCTCGCGGGCTTTTGACTCTGGCTGTCTGCCAGACAACTTGGCTTTGCATGAGGTCAATTTTGACCGAGAACCGAATTTCGCTATACTCAGCTCTGCTTCGTCCGGACGCGTTTGCGCCCTTGCCAAACCGCCCCTACAGCTTTTCGATCCGACAGCTCTTACCCGATGTCACCACCGCAATTTAGTACCGTGGCTGTCTCTTTTCAACAATGGATGAGGATACCAGTAGATTGGCCCCTCCGGCCGTCAGCTCGCTCCGTGCTCAAGCCATCGGCCGTTCTATGGAGAGATCTTTGAGTGCGGACATTAGGGAGGAACGTGAGGAGCTCCGCGAGGCTGCAGAACAGACTTTGAACGTCATAATCGACCTTAATCTCGATGGTACCATCCGGTGGGTTAGTCAGTCGTGGGCCGATGTCATTGGGACGCAACCAAAAACCGTCGAGGGTACTCCAATTGCCGATTTAATCATCAGCGAGAACAAGTATGCGTTTGCTGAAGCTGTTGATTCTATGAGGCAGGATGATTCACGCAGCCAGTATATTCGATTTACAGTTTGCCTAGGGTCCTCGTCGAGGTTGTACCCTGCCGACGTGGACGAGGAGTCTGGAGCCGACGATGCCAGTCCCGCTACGGTCGAGCTCGAGGCTCAAGGCATCATGGTGTACGATCGTACTAATGGAAGCGAAAGTCATGTAAGACGCTCTATAAAAAACCATGCAGAACTAGACACTAATCCTTTCTAGACTATGTGGATGATACGGCCATGGATCGCACCTCGAGAGATCAAGATCGACCTTGCACCGCTGCTTGTAGACTCCCTGGGATCAGGTGCTGAGGTTCTTGCTAGTTATCTTACCCAATTAGCCGAATCAGGAAACGAGGATCCTGCCAACCATCCGCCGCCGTTGCCAGTTCTGTGCCGTATCTGTGAACGCCAGATTCCTCCCTGGTGGTTCGAGAAACATACAGATTTATGCCTTCAAGAACATCGAGCTGAGATGGACGTTCAGATGGCCCAGGAAAGCCTGACTGAACATAGGCATGCTATCGTCAAGGTGCTAGATGCGCTGGAAGCCCGCAAGAGTCGAAATGTCTCAGGAGACCCGATCTCGTTTCCTGTTGCCGAATATAAGGGCTTGCCCATTGGGCCATCTTCCAGCACATCCTCACCGGGGGCGGCATCACCTACCCCCTCGTCGAGGGATCGGTCGACTGGTTTTGGTCATTCTCGCTCTAGATCTTTTGCAGTGCGTCGTCCACAGGCTCGGATTGTGGAACTGCTTTTAGATCTTTGTGACACTGCCATCGAGATCAGTACTCCTGCGATCAAGGAGTCTTCGTCACAAGCCATTGGTGAGTTCCGCACGCAGTCCCCACAGTCCGAATCTCGGATATCCCAAGTGCTCCAATGGCAATCACCTGGCTCGAACACACTTGAACAGGAGCAAGGTCTAGCTTTGCTTTGTGCGGAAACCGAAAAGGTTGCGAAAGAAAAAGTTGAGGCTGTGTTCCGACACAGGAGAATTATTGAATATGCGGAGCGGATTCGAATCGAGTTCACCGTGATCGTCGAGGAATGCATTGAGGACGCGCTGCGTAAAGCAGCACGTATCGCGGCTGGTCGTCTGAGCGACTCCACTGAGGATGAAGAAGGCGAAGAAGGCGAAGATGATGACGATGAGGCTCTAGAAACATCAGCATTGCAGGAGGACTCCACCGCATTAGCCGGGTCTTTCGATACTCCTTCCTCATTAGCGCTTGCTCTAGGGAACGTGGATTTGAGTGATGTGGACGATAAACGACATCTGTCGCGCCCGCCTTCCGCTATCGAATCCACAAGATCAAGCAGTCCTAACCAATGTCCCACGCCGACGTCACATCGTGAAGTACTAGGAACTGCGGCCCAGTCTCGAGATGCTCGTCGAGGATCCACATTGCTCGAGAATGATGCCGGAGATAGCGACACTAGCGGTAAGTCTACTTCCAAACCGCGTCAACCGAGTCGAATCGATTCGCCTATGTCCGAACTAGGTAACCTACGACGTGCTACCAGTGCACGGGAACATCACCGGCGAAGCCTCATTTTGACTGGTACGTCGTCGCCCCATCGTCAAGAATCGCCGTCGAGAGGTGCCCAGCCCTCGTCACCACTCCGGATACATAAGCCTCGGAACCTTCAATATTCACAGGAGCGAGTTATCTCTCCCGAAGCTTCTCCTATGCTTCCCAATGGCGAATTTGGTTCGCCGGCTATCATCCCTCATCATCGTCGGCAGTCTTCGGCAGCTCTGTCGGAGTTTCCAAGTCGAGCTCCAACGTCCCCTCGCATGAGTGCTGCCAGCCATCCCCCAATGGCGCGTGCTGTTCCGCCTTCAATCAAAGACTTTGAAATCATCAAACCAATCAGCAAGGGTGCCTTTGGTAGTGTTTACTTATCCAAGAAGAAGTCTACTGGAGAGTATTTCGCAATCAAGGTCTTGAAGAAAGCAGACATGGTTGCCAAGAATCAAGTCACCAATGTCAAAGCCGAGAGAGCTATCATGATGTGGCAAGGGGAGAGCGAATTCGTTGCAAAACTGTATTGGACGTTCTCTAGTAAGGATTACCTGTACCTTGTCATGGAGTATCTAAACGGTGGCGACTGCGCTTCGCTCATTAAGGTCCTCGGAGGTCTGCCCGAGGACTGGGTAAAAAAGTATCTCGGAGAAGTAATTCTGGGAGTTGAGCATCTGCATGATCGAGGCATCATCCATCGTGACCTAAAACCCGATAACTTGCTGATTGACCAAAAAGGTCACCTCAAGTTGACTGATTTTGGTCTATCTCGAATGGGATTGATCGGCCGGCAGAAGAGGGCCCTGAATAGCGGAACTGCTGAACCTACCCCGGACCTTCTCAAGACGGGCCCCTTTGTCCGTTCGGCGTCAGTCGCATCGTCTCGGTCAACATCACTCGATCTTCATGGTACCCACAACTCTCCCGGCACGACACCGCAGATTACTCCTGACAACGGAGCTGGACAGCCATCTTATTTCAACCTGTCCCAAGTTCACCAAGAGCCCCGTCGCATCTCTGGCCAGCGTAGTGATAGCGGTGGGAGCGAGACACTGACGCATATGTTGGGAAATTTCTCTCTAAGCGATACGCAAGGCAGCCAGGCTAGCCAGGCTAGTGTACGATCGCCGCGGGACGATGGGAGTGACGCTGGGAACGCTTCTCCTGACCTCCCGTCTCTTCAGCCAACCACCAGTCAGAATAGCGACGTACATAGGAATACCCCGCCACAGTCAAGCATGAAGCCTCCTCCGATGGCCCTCTTCGACCCTGAAGACACCAATCGCAGGTTCGTGGGTACACCTGACTATCTGGCGCCCGAAACCATTAGAGGTGCACGACAAGACGAGACTAGTGACTGGTGGTCGGTCGGTTGCATCTTGTTCGAGTTTCTCTATGGCTTCCCTCCGTTCCATGCTGCCGAGGCGGACCAAGTGTTCGAAAATATACTTGCTCGGAAGATTATGTGGCCTGATGAGCCAGACGATGTTTCGCCCGATGCGAAAGATCTTATCAACAAGCTACTCTGTATCGATCCCAAGCAGAGGCTCGGTGCCAACCGTGAGGATAAATATGCTTCTGGCGGGGAAGAGATAAGAAATCACCCTTGGTTCGAGGGCATGAATTGGGATACTCTCCTCCAAGACGATGCCCAGTTCGTTCCCCAGCCAGAAAACCCCGAAGATACAGAGTATTTCGACGCTCGTGGTGCTACTCTTCAGTCTTTCACTGAGGAGATGGAAGACCAAATGTCGCCCCCGTCCGCTGCCGCCACTCCTGACTATCCTGATCGTCCGCATGACGCTCTCTCGCGCGTCCGTTCCCAAGTTCAGGTCAACCAGATTAAACGGGGTCTGATGCCACTACACATACCTCCCCATATCCGAGATCTAAAGAGCCGACGACTTAGCGAGCCGATGGCTTCGGATGATTTCGGAACATTCGCTTTTAAGAATCTTACAGTTCTTGACAAAGCGAATAAGGACGTCATTCAGCAGCTGAAGGCTCAAGCGATGGCCGCACAGAACAGATCTGGAACGAGTCCGGGCGGTCACAATCCCACATCCCCGGCTCCTCTGCTTGAAGGGAGTCCCATCCTATCTATGCCGGTACAGCGTAATCTGTCTAACGCTAAGGCGTCAGCGTCCCAGCGTCCTGCATCTCCATCCGCGGTCAGTCACGCCAACTCATCTCCCAGCCGTGCTTCGCAGCCGTCCTCACCGCTCCTCGTGTCTTTTCATGCAGGCCAGGGTGCCGAAGGCCGCAGGAAGGCTTCGAGCAATGCTTCTAGTCTCTCGCAACAATCTGGGTCTGGCTCCTTGCAACCCGGGAGCTTTTTCGATATGCCTCGAGCCACCCCTAGTCTCCAAAAATCGATGAGTGCAGCTGCTGCATCTCCCGTGAAAGGCAAGGGTGCACCACCTCCGCTGGCGCTCTCCCCTCAAAAGGCAATAGAGACTCCGAGACATGCTAGTGGCTCTTCGACTCGATCGCGGTCTCTGACCGTAGGCTCTCAAGAAGGTAGTCCCGTAGCGGCTGATCTGCTAGCCCACCACCGCAATCGTCGAAGTCAAGTTTTTGACATGTCTCCCTCGTCGTCGGACAACGAGGGTGAGAGAGCGAATGCTCTGCTCAAAGTACAGCGGCGCCGTCAATCCTCTCGCCGCATGTCATCTATCGTGCTTGACAGCCCAACTTTCCGTTCCTTAGATGTTCTAATTTGCGAAGACCACCCAGTTTCACGAATGGTGATGGAGAAGTTACTCGAAAAGCTTCGATGCCGTACCATCTCGGCATCCACTGGATCCGATGCAGTTCGATACGCCGTGAGTGAGATCAAATTTGACATCATTTTTACGGAGTTCAAACTGCCCGAGATCAGCGGATCCGACGTTGCTCGCATGGTTCGTGAAGTCAAGAACGTCAATGCCCATACGCCGATCGTTGCAATAACTGCCTATCTGAAGGAGTTGCAAGCACCTCATTACTTTGACTCTCTTATTGAGAAGCCTATTAGCTCATCCAAACTCGTCGAAGTCCTTTCCAATCTCTGCCAATGGAAACCGCCTTCTCCTGGCCAAGACCAGTCGGCGCCGATTCCAATCCCGCACCCCCTCTCCAGTGCGAAGATGAACCGCCACCGTTTAGAAGATAGCCCTACCTCGGGGTCGCCCATATTTGCTCACCCAGGGAGCAGTAGCTTTAGGGGCTCAAGCAGAGAGGACTCTATCAGTTCGAGCTTATTTGGAGACTCCGAATCTGCAACCACTGATGATATACCTGTGGTAATCAGTCGCAAAGCCACAGGGGATTGGGCAGAGGAGTCTGGTCTTGGAATCAGCAATGAAGAAGCAGTTGTGAGTCCTGGGGGAGCTTCAAAGATGCCTATCCCTCTTATTTCTCAGCAGTCAGCTCCGGCCCAAATGGACCAACCTAGGATGCCCGTTCCTCGGCGTTCCCTGGAGAAGCTACGTTCGAAACGTGAACATATTGAAAAGCGCCGTCACGAAGGAAATGAATCCGCGGACGACGAAGATGATGAACTGGGCACCCACCGAGATCGAGGTTTCCGTAACAAGCCACCGCCCCCAAGTTCAAAACTCGGGATAGAAATGATGAGGGCTAATAGCCATGATGGTATCGCCATCTCATCTGATACCGCATCCGAGCCCGTAACTCGGGTAGTGACTCCGGCGAAAGAAACTTCCGTTTCACCATTTTCAGGGCCGTCCAGGGCTTCATTGCAGACACCCCCGGAAGCTTCTCCCGCCCTGGACTTGAACGCCGCCCAGGAAAGCGCCGACAAAACACCGCGACCAAGCACTATAATAGAGGAGGAAGTGCTTGAGGAGCCGACACCGAGGCCAACCGTCAAGTATTCCGAGACAGTTCTTCGAATGAACCAACAATGACACGCAAATTTGAGATTGGATTGCGCCTGTCACCACTGGCAGACTTTTCTGTCGCACTACGATCATTTTTCTAATTGTCTTCACAGCATGGCGTTTACTGGATTGGCGTGTTGTGCATGCATTGTATTTCCTTTGTCAGGGAACGGACAGCAATGGAGTTTTAAGGACTTGCTGTGGAAATGGATATTGGAGGTGGCCAAAAAGATGCCCCTGCCAAAAATAGGGTGGATTAGCTGTCGCATTTACACCTTTCGGGGAGTCTTCTCGTATCGTCACATTACCCCGTTCCCCCGTGCGTGCGAGTCTACCGGAAGAGATGGTCTTTGGTATTTACCATCTACACAAAATGAGCTCCCGTTTCTTTCCTTTATTCTGGCCACCATCGATCAGCGGATACTCTATTCATGTACTAGTATGAGAGGACCGTCGCAAAATGTTACCAGCTAAAGATTGTTATGGTAACCAAAAAGAAGAAAAAATAAGACTCGGATTTTCCCCCCAAAATCTTTCCTTCTGGGCAGATCCACGGTTTGCGGTTTCTCGGAAGAGCGTTAGTACCTCGCTGGAAGGAAAATGGACAATTGTAACTCTTGCAAACTTCATGTGTGTTCTCGTTCCGTAGGGACTTCCTGTGCCGTTTTCGTAAATTGGTTCTATACAGACAAAAAGGTATGTCCTTGATCATGTGTACATAGCTACCTACACACTGCTTCGAAAGTCGAAGTCCCTGGAATACATGAGTACACTACAATCATGAGAACACAATATATGAAACAGACAGGGTTTTTTATGTTAGAGCTCATTTCATATGAGTTGTTTTCTATGGCAAATTAAGGGGCAGGTAGCTATCACTCAATTTGCGACAAACAAGGAAACACAGTCATGCGCAGTTACTGTCGTTAGATTTCATTTCCCCTGGTTTTGCTCTAAAAGATTTTCTATGGTATAGATGATAAACAACAACGCGACGCCGAGTGGTCCCAATCCTACGATGCGATGGATGCATATGTTATGTCTAAACGCCTCTCTCTCTCTCTCTCTCTCTCTCTCTATCGTGTGCCGTGTGCGTTCGTACAACCCTCTGGAAGGTAACTAGCTAGCGACCAATCGTTAGAAATTCCCATTGGGAAAGAAAGAAAAATTTCTACTTTTCTAGCAGGGCGGGAGGCCAGGGGAACAAGACGTCGCGCTGGGGGGCGCCCTCGAAGAAGCAGAGGCCGTTGAGCCAGCGCCGGACGTAGAGCCGCGGGGCGGCGCGCTCGGGGAACTCGGCGTCGACCTCGAGCGACACGTGCTTGTAGATGTCGCCGAGGGTGTCGCTCCTGGCCGGCCGCGCGCACGTGAAGGCGTAGCTCGCCACGCGCTCGTCCCAGCTGTCGTCCGCGTCGCCGACGAAGACGGCGCGGTACGCCGCGTCCTCCCCCCGGTACTTCGGGTGCACGAGCCGCCCCAGCCGCAGCGCCTTGCCTTCCAGGAGCGCCTCCTCGACCTCGTCCGTCATCCACTGCCGCCACCCCCAGCGCCGGGGGCGTCGGCTGCTTCCCGGCGGCGCCGAGTATTCGCGGGACCAGGCTAGCAGGCGGGCTGCGAGGTCCGGGTTGGGGGATCCGTGGTCCTTGTAGTAGAGCTCGGTCGCAAAGGTGTCGAGGGGCGGCAGGGTGCTGTATTTGTCCAGCTTCATCGGCTTGCGGCGGATCACCTTGCTCAGTTTCCAGAGGTGGCCCCTGGTCAGCGAGCCCTCCGCCGTCAGCTGCGGGTCGACGAAGCGGCAGCTCTTGATGAAGGTGAGGCCCTCGTCGACCGGGGGCCGGAAACTGCTGAGCGATTGCTTGGAGAGATACTCGTGGATCTCGTCGTCGAGCGTCCCTCTGTTGGACTTGTCTCGGCCGTTTTCCATGATCTCGCCGTTTAGAAGGTACAGGGCGAGGATCGATAGGCTGAGACTGCTGCCGTTGATGTTGAGCGAGTTCGTGTCGAGGCGGATACTGTATCCGCAGCAATTCGCTATTACGGCTAGCCGGTCGGATTCCAAGGTGATCCCCCGGGAGATGATGTCCGAGACAATGGTAGGGGACATGGAACGAGAGATGGATCTGGGATTCGACGGCGAGCGTTCTTCTCGGAGGAGAACATTGTATTTTGCGGCCGCCTTGAGGATCTTATCACAGATAGCTCTGGCCTCGGGTCTCTTTCGATACAACAAGCAGAACTCCGTCGCCCGTCTCTTGAAGTCCGCGGATTTTATACAGATCTCGCCTTCCACACTTCCGAGGAGGAGCCGTCCCGAGTCGTCAAGTGCAGTTTGCTTGCTTGCTTCTAGGCTTCGATGATGCGGGATAAGCAACGTCATGCGGGTAGACGCTCTGTAGTCTTCTTGGAACGTCCAGGCTCTCGTCCACCACAAGTCGGACGAGATATCATCCAAGAGGTTTAGCGTCGCCGCCTCATCTTCGGGGTCGACTTCGCCGCACATGAGATTCATAAGTAGGTCGATTTCCTCCACCGTTTCGATCTCGCGCGTCAGGAGGGCTATCGGCCTCTTGCTTAGACTATACACCAAGTGCATGCTCTGGATGGCCGCTTCTTGCTCTGCTTCGTCCTCCTGGTCCACGCACTCGCGGTCGATCCATATGTTATGGCAGCGCACATGGTCAGCATAATTAAGCACCCGGTTCCAGACCCGATCCCTCACATCGCTAGCCATGGGCGGCTCACCAGTCCGGCGCGACTCGATGAGGTAGCGCCCTACTGCCTCCTCCTCGGCCTCTTCTTCTTGGTCCGAGGCTTGCCAGGTGTACGAGACAGCGACATAATCCCTCCCAGCCTCGGGATCGGAGACGGGATCCAGGTACCTCCTCCTCAGTAACTCGGAGGAGCCGGCTGCCACGCTACCGCCGGAGACACGTCTCCGCTTGACACTTGGCTCCTCGTTGTCCTGGGCCAGGTAGAGACACTCGAGGGACTTGAGCCAGTTCTCCCTGGTGACTGCATGTTTCTGGATGTCTAGCACAGACTCGACAATGGATGCGGAATTCTTATCCCGGATCTGGCGGAGCGGCAGCGAGGTGTCCTTGACGACGCTACCGTGGGACATGTTCGGTGGACAGTCCTAGCCACCCGATGCCGAGATGGACCAATGCTGAAGGGAATTGAGGCATGCACGTGCACGGGAACAGGAATGCAAAGGTGGTTTTCATGAATATTGATATTGATATCGAGCATGGCCACGATGGAGTTTAGGGGACTTGACTTCGTCCAATTCTGCCGTTTCAAACGAGATTTCCACTGCGCTAATGCTAATGCCAATGCCAATGCCCTGCTCCGGGTGGGACGCAAACGCAGCTAACATGTATCAGGCTAGTGGTCCCTTTACCGCCTACTTTGTTTAGGATTAGTGGGTGCGGGTACTATTTATAGCAGGGCCAGGTACGCCGTACGCCGTAAGCCGCAGCTGTCCTGATCTGGTCTCAGGTAGAAGAGAAGTGCAAACAGGAATTGAGACAGTTGATTTAGAATAACCGCATGCCAAATTGGTAATCTTTTCGAAATCTTTCAGGTAAGACGATAGATCGCGAAGAATCCGTCACTGCGTAATACATAACCGCTTTAGGTGTGTGTACCTATCTACCTCCTAATTTTGGTACAAGGTAGGTAGAGGATAGGACGAGATAAAGTTAGAGTCTTTGTTATTTCAGCTTGAAATGAGCAACGTCGACGCTCATTTGTCGTTGATCGAACTGGAGTCTTTGAAAAGCTTCCCTTGGTTAACCTGGGTTAGGCACTTCACTTAGTCCATTGTTCACCGAGAATTATTGATACAGACATCGTAGAGATGGGTAACGTCCGGCAGTAGAGCGAAGAAGTATATATCTTTATCTAAGGTTAGAACGGGTCGGTAGGTCAGTAGTTCGCTCTATAGATACCGCCTCCTCATCATAACAGACAAGTTGTCGGGTTATTAAGGGAAGCGACAACGTGTTCCAAAGTATGGCTATGATCTGTTCTTCAGCCTTATTCGTATCAGTGCTCTCGGCAGTTCTATATACTAGAATAGCTTAACAGGGTGCACGTAACAAGTATAGACCACACAGCCTGGATCATTGGTGGATATATTACTGGTTTCCCCAACCTGCCTAACATTACGTGTGCCGTGTTCGAGATCTCCGCACCTGTTTATAGGAGGAATCTAGACGAATATGGTTTGAAGGGGTTAACAGTTTGAACATATCTAGGTATCCATCGAGACGGGACCATGGAAGGGAGTATTATTGAATATCCCGCCTCTTCGAGTCCGGGCCCGAATTGGGGATGTTTGCGATATTATTTCGACTTCCCCCTTAGTTCCTAGGGTTTTTATTAAATGGAACAGAATTGGTTCGATTTAATTAAAAGCTAAAATCTTAAACTAACCCTTTCTTGCACTCGATTCAAATCAATGTGCTATTCTTAAACAATCGATAAAAATAAGAAATAGTACCTACCTATGTTTAATCTCTTAGACGGGCCAGTGTGTTATCCTTATTCCCCCACGTGGATTCCCCTGAGTTAGATAGGTAACCCGTAGTTTGTGTGACATATCATATTCTAGGGCGGGAAGGTTGAGTCCGTGCGTCTGTAACGATCAAGTCTAGCCTGTTCTGGACCTGTGAGTCCGTTACAGATATTGTGAACTCCGTAAGTAATTTAAGGGGTTAATGCAGATTGCATTCGTGTTACGTAAGGCGGTTGCATGCCATCTTTATGGGGCTGAACCGTCTTGTCGGGTCGTGACCTAGACATCTACAGTTAGCATACCATGGACTTCCGTAAAATAATGTCGAATGGCTACGATGATTGCCGCGACTGAAGCATGTTCAACCTCCCGTCCCAAGGGAAAAAGCAGTTAAAAGAGTGACTGTTGAATTCGTGACAATATTTCATATCCTATCAGAACTCGAGGCTCCGACTTAGGTCTCATATACATCCACGTTTAGCTCCTACGAACCTTAGCTTATTCCTTGCTCAAGTGGTAGCCGTGGCCGAGGACATCATGCTCGTTGGTGTGCTTGTACATGATGGCATAGGCGTCGACCAAGACGACTTCAATGCTGATGAGGCCATCGGCAGGGCTCAGTCTGTATGCCTCGGGGTCAGCAACCCGCTTGGACTTCGCAGTGCGCGTTGCCAAAGCCTGGACGTCGGTGCTGTCAGTCAGAGCCGATCGGATGGCATGAGTGACTTTGGCGGCGAGAGCTGGGTCTCTCTGCTCGAGCTCAGGGGCTCGGACGACGATGGCGTCGTTGTTGGCGATAGGGCTGGCGGCGACAACCGCAGCGTAGAGGGCCGTGATGGCGGTGGCGACGAAAGAGGTCTTCATTTTGAAACTTTACGTAATTGGGCACGCAGGTGAGTGACTGAAGTAACTGTTGGATGGCTTGATGTTTCTGTTCTGGAAGCAGACCTGGACGGTTATCTGCCCCCCTCTTGTCATCTTGCTGCGAGCGACGGCATCTGTACACGAACAAGAGTGTGCCAAACAAATCAGTTCACACAGTAAGTGATATCCAGTTCCTCGTCAACTACTACTGTTGCTGACCATGACTAGGTCCTGCTCTCGAGGCCGTCGAATACTATGAGCTAGATTTTGAGAATAAGTTCGACCAACCAAGCCTCTATCGAGGACCTCGCACCCCCTGAATGGGACGCAGCCTGGAACGCGCTCTGGGTTCGTAAGTCTCGCTTACCTCGATACGTTACGGGTCTTGAATATTGATGTGCTCGCGCTTCAGACGAGGCTGTCATGGTTCCTGCAGAACACATTGGTGAGCTGAATAGGACCTGGAGTGTGGAGACACCATTCATCAAAGCCGAACCCCAATACGGAGACGGCTATCTTGCTCTTCTCGAGGTGCATCATCAGCTCCACTGCACTTCAGCCGAGTCACCAGCCACGATATCTTCTTAGACTAACGTGCTGTAGGACCTTGTTCGAAAGTACCTACACTTGGTTCCTCTGGGGCCATTACGAGGATGACGAGGTTCCCCATGATTTCCGTGTGGGTCCCATACGGGCTCGTATGCACGTCGACCACTGCATCGAGACAATAGGTGATGTGACGCCGATGCTCTTCTTGGATGACATCACGTCGCCCCTCAACCGCTCCGCCGACTTTAGCACTCACCACAAGTGTCGGAATTTTGACAAGATCCAGGACTGGGCGGTATCTCACGGAGTAGAAGGTTGGACTCCCGAGAAGCTCCACGGTCTACGAAGGGTTGTACGTGTAACAGTTTGTTACAGGGCGGTGTTACCATTACCGTAACCGTTACCAGCTCCCAGCTACCCTTGACGTTACTGTTGAAGAGTTGGTTTATATGCATTTATATGCACCCTAAGATCTTCGCTCATTACCAGACTGATCTAGAATAGTGGGATAAGGTACCGATTCAGTCTAGTCTCTCGGTAGAATTAAATTGAAGTATTACAATGCTACCGTGGTGCCTCCTTATCTTGCTGCTCATGCGTCCCTGACCAACGACCCAAAATTAATCCTGACAGCTTCTCGAAATCCACCAATGGCGCGACGCACTGGTCACATCCGCCTCTGCCAATCAGAGGTCTACCATATGGCGTTGGCACAGCCCCGGCATCTCAAAAGGGCAGTGTTAAACGTTTTGTGTGGATTATTCCGTATGATGCACGTAAGGGGCAGAGGGTGGACTGGCAGACTGGCAGACTGGTGGACTTGGAAATAAGGGGCTAACCAGCTAACCTGCTAACCTTAGGTACCTAGGGCTAACCTTAGGTACCTAGGGGTAGGGAATAGTGGCTGAGTGGGGGACCAATGCTTTGTTCACATGCATGCAAAATTATTATTACACTGGACGTTCATGCAGCCGTGCTAGTCTGATACGCGTAGCGCACAGTTTATTACCCTTTTAGGAGTTGCACCGTACTTATTCAGTGCATATTTTTATCTCTCCGAAAGATTACCGTGTTTGTACCTATCAGCGCGCGCCCCTAGCAGTCGATCAGCAATTTAGCAATTTGTCCAATTTGCAAAATTCCACCCCTGAGAATTGTGCAATCTCTCTTTCTCCTGTTCCATAACAACTGCCCGTCTCCTCTCTCTCCCCTCCGACGACTGATTGATTTCTTTCAGTCCAGCAAACTCTTTCGCCCCAGAGCCGACCTCTTCCTCTGTACCATTTTTTCACTCTTTCGATTTACCCACGATGGCTGCACAGGATAAGGACGCGCGGACGCTCGAGAGCGGAGGGGCTACTGCGCCGACGTCCCTGACCTCTCGCATCCATCCCGCATTCTATATCGTGTAGGGAGATACAAGCCGTGATGGATTAGCAACAGAAATGCTGACGAGAAGGCTAGTCTATGGATTGCGATGAGTTCGAGCGTCATTCTCTTCAACAAGTGGGTGTTGGCCTCGGCGCATTTTGGTAGGTTGACACGTCTTCGAAATCACTTTCGCGCTACAATTGCTGACTCGAGCTGAAAACAGACTTCCGTGAGTTGCGACCCTGGCTTAGTATTCGATGGCCGACTAACAACGACCAGCGCTGTTCTTGACGACATGGCACATGGTCTTCGCGACCGTCATGACCCAGATCCTGGCGCGAACTACCTCCGTCCTCGATTCGCGACACGCTGTTCCCATGGACACGCCCACTTACATGCAAGTTGCTCGCAAACGGTGCCTTGGAATAGCTATGCTGACCAGCAACACAGTAAGGCAATCGTGCCCATTGGTTGCGTGTTCAGTTTGAGCTTGATCTTTGGCAACCTGGCCTACCTATACCTCTCCGTCTCGTTCATCCAGATGCTCAAGGTGAGCCTCCCTTCTAAGCGTGAATGTACCGCAATCCTGACAGGATCTATTAGGCGACCAATGTGGCCGCGACTCTGCTTGCTACTTGGTTCTTCGGCATGGCTGCCCCTGATAGCAAGAAGATGTTGAACGTGCTGGTGATCGTTATCGGTATCGTCATTGCCTCGTTCGGAGAGCTGAAGTTTGACCTTATCGGTTTCCTCTGTATGTTCTCGCCTTTGCAATTTAACTACGCACAAACCAACTAACCCCTGTTAAAGTCCAGGTCAGCGGTATTGTCGCCGAAGCCGTGCGTCTTGTCATGGTCCAGCGTCTACTGTCCGGTGACTTCAAGATGGATCCTCTCGTCTCCGTCTACTACTACGCCCCGGCTTGCGCCGCAATCAACTCGGTCTTCACTCTGTTCTTTGAGATTCCCCGTATGTCTATGAACGACATCTGGAACCTGGGTATCTTCATTCTGCTTGCCAACGCCTTTATCGCCTTCTTGTTGAACGTCTCCGTTGTGCTTCTGGTATGAATCCCGTTACCTATTTACACTACTCTTGCGTGTGCTAACCCAAGTAGATCGGTAAAACGTCTGCAGTTGTCTTGACTCTCTCTGGAGTCTTGAAGGACATCCTGCTAGTTGTCTCGTCTCTAGTCATCTTCGGCGACCCGGTTACTGGCCAGCAATACCTGGGATACTCGGTTGCGTTGGGCGGCCTTGTCTACTACAAGCTCGGTGCTGAGAAGTTACAAGCTGTAGCTGCCGACGCTCGGCTTTATCTCACCCAAGGTCGTGGTAACTTGCCGTCTAAGCTTGTTCAGGGTGTGATCTACGTAGGATTGGCTCTCGTTGTTCTAGCCATCCTTGGATACTGGCGAGGTGCGAACGTAGCCTCATTGACGACTCCGGGAGTCTAAATAGCTACCTCACACATAGGATGAGTCAGATCCCCCTATCTTCGATTCACTGATCATCCGGAGATCTTTGTAAGAGAATATTGGTTTTCTTTCATTGTATGATTATTAGATTGAGAAATAGCACGACGGAAGTGCGATTCAACAATCCGAATCTCTCAACGGCGAAGAGATTCTTGCATGACTGGGGGTTTGGCAAGCTAGACTAATCAGACGGTTAATGGTAAATAACGCTAGATGAATAAAAAAAGAAATGCCATATACCCGGATTTTCGATTAACAGCAAAGTTTGCTCAAGGCTAAATACCAAACTTGGGACCCCGGCTAATTGTCCTCCGAGGTTGTTTGGCCTGATATGTCCCTTGTGTTATCCTTCACAGGAGACACCGAGTTAGATATGACGGAAAAGATTGCCGCTGCAGCTAAACTACACAGAAAAGCTACTCCGATGTAGAGTAGCCCCAGCCAATATTCTTTCAATTTATTGCCCTCCGTGAACAGCTGTGTGAGGGAAGGGCCGGCCCAAAGAGAACTGTAGGCATCAAAGATGGTTATTAGGGAAGACAGCCGGGCAGCATGCTCTGAATCGACGAGCGCGAGGATCAGCGCACGGCATTGGGCTGAAAAGCCCGTGCCGAGTGTGAAGACAACCAAACCAGCGACAAACGAGCCCTTGGAGGAAGTCGCCGGGAGCAAGGCACCACTGATAAGGAGTACGACCGAGATTCGAGCAAGGAGTAGGTCCTTAGTTGTGGATGTTAGGCGAAAGGGCATCCTTCTCGAGAGGAGCAGCGAAGAGCACGCGGGGAGAAGGATGAGAAGTAGAACTATGTTGATAGCTGCTCGAAGAGAGAGCAGTATCCCCGCCCCCTCGAGGGACCAGCCGAAACGCGTACTCGTATACTGCACCACGAAGGAAGATGCCCTCGTTGTAGGGCCATGAACCACAAATGTCGAGAGCAAGGCTGTTACGATGCGGGACCGCAAGAACCCTGCCGAGCCCTTCAGCATCATGAGGCTATCCGTCATGTGGACTCGGATTCTCACAGCAAAACGGTCTCCTGTCTTTTGGGGCTGGCTCGAATTTGCGGCAACCCTGGTCCTCGTACTTTCGAGACTAAGCAATGTATATATTAATCGGAGGAGGACATAAACGAGATCGTCCTGAAGTGACGCGACGCCGTAATTATCGGCGGACTCTGCTTTGGCGAGGTGTGGGATAATTGCGACACTACCGGCATGACCCCTTTGCACACAGGGGTAAATAGGGCTTGGCACTGGCACCGGATGGTTCTCATCGGCGACGCGGCGCACAAGGTCAGTCCATTCGTTCGCGTGCGAGCTTCGTCTGCTGGTTAGGTACCGTAGACTTCGATAAACCAAGCCTCGGGCGCGAACATCGGATTCGAGTCTGCAGCCTCACTAGCAAACCACCTCCATGCGCTGGTGCAAGCCAATCCGAACCCAAACGCGGAGGCGTTGACCAGAACACTCGCCGCGTACCAGGCGGAACGCCAGAGACGAGCCACCTTTTGGGTCTATCTGGCGGTTGGCTCTCTCGGGGCGCTCCTGTGGAAGAACTGGAAAGCTCGCTTTCGGTTCATGTACGCGGTGGGGTTCAGACAATATCTGTACGGACAGTATTGGCTCATTGATAAATTCGTCTCGCTGGTCGTGGCTAATAGTCTGAAGTTGGACTATGTGCCACTCGAAGACGAGCACCGCAGTGTATTTCCGTGGGCGACGGGGGATGCGTTACCGAATTTGGCTCAGGGTCCGGGCTGGAGAGTGATAGGAACCTACTGGGTTATTGCTGGTTTAGGCGTGGCTGGCGCGGTTACGGCGTGGGTGTATAGAAGATAGACGTGCCTCGAGCGAGGAGGCGAGTTGGGAAGGAGTTCATGTCTCGTTTGGATATAAACGAATATTCAAACCGCATTGGAGACATTTTGGGGCTTCTTACTTCTGCACATGGATGTTAAAGGAGTCGCGGAACTTGATTTCGAGGCTGGACCACTGAATATATTATGAGGTAGCGTAGTTCTCTGTTCTATTGCGACCCATCGCGTCACTGGCAATATGTAACCTAGTATAAGGTGCACCATTGAGGACACTTCGACAAATTAAAATTTAAGCTTTTACATCGCAGTTTTTTTTTAATATGGAAAACTTCATTATGATATCAGGACTAAAGCTATATATCCATTACAGCCGACCTTTCCCTGTATACGTACGAGCCCTTGGTCATTTTGCAGGGGCTTGTAACAACTGCAAATTCCAAGACCACGGCAACAGGTGCAGCGTTAAGCACGGGGGCGATGAGGTTCCTGATGGAGCTTTCCAGATAATGCCTCGTACGATGCCAACTCAAAAGCCACTTCTATTACCTGCTCCGGAGGGTTAGTTGGCCGAAGAGGGCTTTGTAGAGAACATAGGGGGGGTTGAGGATGGCACTGAGGAGAATCTGATTACTTTAGAATATGTCGTACGAGCTTGAATTAAAGGATAGGGATAAAATACAAAATATAATTAGTATAATAGGTGGTTAATATAAACTTTTCATGAAACGGATTCAAGGATAAGGCTAGGAAGGAAATTAAATTAAACTTTGGTATAAGGAATAATGAATTTTGAATTTTGAATTTCAATTTGTCGAAGTGTCCTCAAAAGTGCACCGTACTAGTAAGTATCGGCTACCTAGGTACTCTAGTGGTTGCGGCATAGCGTCAGAATTAATACGTGCTGTGGAAGTCATGGTAGAGGAGTACGTCAAGAAGCAACATGGGAGGTAGCCTACCGAACGGAAAAGGGGTAAGCCTGCCCTGAAAATCAAACCTTAGAACCCTTGCTAGATGGTTAAGGCACCTCATACATTTCCACGGAAGTAATTTTTTCTTCTTCCCTACACCTTATATATATCTCCGTTTCTATTACTCGTCATTCGCTATGGATTCGCCACATCCTGGAATCACGGTAGATTTACCTGCGGCCTCCGAACGAGACCCTGCCGAGGCACCAGAAACCGCCGCTACGTCTACCTCCGCTCCTCAGACTCGCAAGCCGATCTCGTTCTACATATCTATCATAGTACTTATGTTACTAGCCGTTATAACGTCGTGGGATACGACATCCATCGCACTAGCGCTACCGACCATCACTCGCCAACTAGGAGAAACAAGTCTCTTCGCCTTCTGGCTCAGCCTTTCTATCATATTTGGCTCCGTTGCATTCATGCCTTACTTCACGAGCAGCATCGATTTTAGGAGCCCAAAGCTACTACTACGCGTATCCATGTTCCTCTATGCTGTCGGAAGCATAATGTTCGCCGTTACTGATACCAGATTTCTCCTTCTTACCAGCCGTTTATGGCAGGGCGCCGGAGTGTCCGGCCTCCAGGTGTTCAGGGAAGTCCTGCTCAACGATATCACGAACCTCGAGGAGCGTCCGAAGTATTTGCACTTCCTTGCTATGGCCCAAGCTGTGGGGGGCATCGCCGGACCTCTCCTCGGGACCGCATTAAGCGAGCCCTCCGGCTGGAGAACGATGGGCTGGGTGAACTTTCTAGCTATAGGAGTCGTTTAGGGACTCTCCTATCTCGCCGATTTACCCCCTTTTCAAAGTCCACTGAGACGTCCACACACTAAGCCAGACGTAATCGGCGTGGTGTTATATACTGTTGGTCTCTCATTAGTGGCACTTCCGCTGAGCTACATCGGGCAATTCGTTCCATGGTCTTCGTGGAAGGTTATGGTACCCATGCCGATTGGCATTGCGGTGCTTATCCTCTTTGGGGTTTTCGAGAAGAAGTGGGCAGCAGAACCAATAATACCTTGTGGTATATTCTCTCCGACGACCGTTGCGATATTTGTCTGGGGCTTCGCACATGGGTTTATCCTGTATACGCTACTGGTATATCAACCTTTATTTTTCCAAGCCGTATTCCGCCAGACTCCGTCGCAAGCCGCTATGTCGATACGCCCGTTCTGCTGTCCCCTTGTCGCCTTCAGCTTTCTCGCACCCATCATCAGCCGAATGATACCAGGCAAATGCAACTTACTCATCCAAATAAACTGGCTCTTGGTGTTAGTGGTCGGGACGCTGTGGTGCATGGTAGATCGAAATACCTCCTGGGCTATAATATACGCCATCCAGACGGTTCTTGGCGCTTGTCTTGGTTTTATCTTCACCGGTACCCAGTTTCGAGTGCGGACGGGTGCCTATCGCATAAGCGATTCTGCTCGGACTATGGGCATGCTTGCAATTTTCCAACTCCTCGGCGCGCTGCTTAGCCTTACCTTGTCCTCGGGCATCTTCGGTTCTCGTTTTGGAAACGGTTTCGCCTACTTGGAATCTTTGGGACCAATACCGGTCCAGATCAAGCCTTTAGTGAGTGTGAACCAGGCAGTAGGTTTCATACCTGCGCTACGGACAGTGGAGGTATCAGATTGGATGATGGGCAAGCTGATAAGGGTGTATGAAGAAGCGTTTCTCCTTGTCTGGATTGCCATGGAACTTTTTGCGATAATCGGGATGGTCTCATCTCGGTGCGTAGGGAACGTTCCCGATATTGAGGATAATAGACGGCGCTCCGAGTGACCTCCATGGCTAATGGTTTTTAGGAAAGAATCGACAGGAGGGGGACATGCGGTATAATAAAGCGGGAGGGATATAACATTGGTATTAAGAATCAGCGTTGCTCAGGTACTTTAGGTATACTAATACAAACCAGTTGTCTCCTCGGCTAAGGGCGTTTCGCGTTACCATGCTGCTTGAATCTAAAGAGAAGGCCAATATAAACAAATTTTACACCCCTTTACTTTTCTATCGGCGACTCTGATTGGGTATTCTGGTTCTGTATAATAGGGACTTTGGTCGCCAACTTATCGATGATCTCCTTCCAAACCAACACTTGTACTTTCTTTGCATGGTCATTCATCATAGGTATCAGGTATCGCTTTTCTAAGCGGCGTTAGTAATATTAGCATACGACTCATCACCTCCCCGACGTACTTGAGATATTGCTCATCTGTTAACCAGGCGATGGTAAACTTCCCCTATTTTCCAAGTCCGTTAGGGGAGCTACCTCCAAGCAGATATCCCCATCGTCACTTACGTGTTCATGTTTAGGCCTCAGAGCGGCCAAGACACAGTGTCTGGCGCCGTGGTCCAGCGACTTGCCCAGAACGGTTAGGTATATTGGTACAACAAGCTTCGCCAGCCAGTTGTAGCGGGCAATATCGCGTGCAATTTCCGTTCTTACGGTGCCTGGGCAGTAGCTGGTCACGATGACTTCTGGTCTGGTGAAGTTTTTAACCAGGTTAGTCTACTGAAGGGCGGGAAATAACAAGAACGAGAGGAAAGGGAAACCGCTTATTCGCCGTCAGGCCCGAGTGCCTGGCTGATGATCTCGCGAACACTATACATCAACAGCAGCTTACTATTCGCGTAGTTGGGTTCGGAGGTGGTCCAAAACCAAGGCCAGCTTTTCTTGTCGCTGAGATGATGTAGAATCTCTTCGTTCTCTGCCCACTCGGCCCAATGCTTGATGTTAGGGTATAAGTGGTCCCGAGAACTGGTGAAGACGAGGTGTGCAGGGGACTGGCGATGCGTCCGCTCTTTCATCCACGAGAGGAGCAGTAGAGCTAGAAGGATAGTGCTCAGCGCGTTCACTTGGATAGTCTGCTCCCTAAAATATTTCTGTCAACTGTCCTGGCTATCTATTCGATCGGTTCCAAGCGTCTTACCAGCCCTCGGGGCTCGTCTCAAACTGGGGATTAATAATACCCGCGTTCAGCACCACGACATCCACGCCCCCGTTGCCCGCATGTCGTTTCTTCAACTCGTCAACGAAAGCCACGCACGACGAGTAGGAGCTCATATCAAGCTCCATCAATGTCACTGTAGCGCCCTTGCCACCGGTCGCTAGTATGCTTTCTTCGATCTTCCGCTTGGCCGCCTGCCCCCGGGATGCATCCCGGTAGGTGATAGTGACATTAGCCCCCAGTCTCGCGAAGTGTATGGTGGCTCCGAGACCGATGCCGGCCATCCCGCCGGTGACGACGACGGTCTGCCCGTCAAAGCTGCCGGCGGGCGGTAGTGGCTCCGCTACAAAGCGGTTCAGGAGGCGGCGGGGTGACACGTGGAGTAGCATCGCGTTCCACGCGTTGCCGACCAAGACACGTGAAATAGTATCAGACAGCGGGCGAAAGTTTTGTAGCTATTAGGTATCTAAGGTATAGGTACTTATAGGTGTGTTATGCGCTGAAATGCGCTACAATTACAGGTTGTGCTAGTGCATTGAAGCGTTGTAAAATTAAGGGGGGCTTGCAGACAGCTGGCAATTTGATTGGATAAAATGGTTGTAAGGGGCATGCCCTGAAGCACACTATAATACAGGGCTTATAGCGGCAGAGCGCCTATGGCTACAGGGAGAAATACGGTGCTATGACCACAGTATACTCTAGGTACCTAGGTAGTAAAATTAGGTACTGTGCTTTGGGATTTGACGAGGTGGGCCATCCTAGATAGTTGTTTGACTTTGCTGTCTTTCGTGTTATCCCAGATTGGAACGCGTTTACCGGTACGTAGAGGCAGATGATTCAAATACAACATACCGAGAAAACAAGGTGAGGCCGAGAGGAATCGATGGGGGCGCAAGATGACACAACTCGATCGGCCCGGACCACCCGCCACGTCAACATTTTCTCAACATTTCTTGTCCATCTCATCAAACTGGAACTCACCACCAACGCTCTGTTAACAATGCTCAAGTTCAAACCTTGAATATCAAGTGTGCTAGTAAATTTTCATCTAGTCTTTTTTTTTTGAACCATAGGCTCTAATTGCCTTTCCGAGGCGTATATCAGAACGACTAACACTTACTCCCTGCCTATGAATACTGCGTCTATAACTTCGCATGGTTTCAACCTCTACCCAGGTGTACACTAATCATTTCGGCGCAGCGAAGATGACACAACTTCCCATAACTGGCGCGTACTTCTTGACAGCCACTGGACGGAGCCCTGCCCGCTGGAGAAGAGCGTCCCACTGCGATGCCGTCCGCTCGGAAGTCCCAAACAGGGTATACATCTGAAGATCCAACCCCGCGGGCCAGACGTGGGCGCCCTGGTCGGGTATGACGACTTCATCGATCAGCACCTGCGAATTGGCCGACATAGCAGGAACAATGTTAGCAAGGATCTGGGCCGCCTTGTCGTCGTCCCAGTTATGAAGAATGGCTCGCAGATAGTAGTACTTGGCTCCTTCAGATCTCAGTCAGTCAACCATGCTTGAACACTTTCAGCCGCACAATCTTGGGGATGGACGACTTACCCTTCACGGGCTGAGGGCTAAAAAAATCATGCGCCATCAACTGAACTCCTTTAATACCCGAAGCGTTGTTAATAGTCTCGGCACGGTCCTGGACTACCACTCGACCGGTAAGCTCGGGATGATTGGCAAGCAGATGCTCTGCTTGTTGACCAGTGTTGCCGCCAATGTCTACGAATACTGGACCTGTATGTCCGCTGCTGTGGTCAAGTGGAATTACATCAAAACAGTTGCCTTCTTTGGGGACGCCCATAAGACTCTGGAAATCTTTCAACAAATCAGGATGTTGCTTGAGCCAAGGGAAGAGATCCAGCTCCGTGTTAAGGCCCTTTTGAAATGCGGAAGTCTGAGTCTGGTTCTGGTATCCTGTCTCCTTCAGGAAATCGGGCAGAGTGTGGAAGGCCGGGTTGCTGACGGCGTGAAAGAAGCGCATGGAACTCTCAGTGCGAGCGTCAGCCAAGGCGTACGTGGCCTTTCTGGCGACGTAGTGGTCGGGCGCCACCTCTGCAACGAGGCGATTGGCCACTAGGTAGCGCACGATCCGACGAACGAGCAGCGGGTCGGCCATGGTAGGCTTCGCCAGCTTATTCGAACATAAAGGCGTCTTGCTCTCCGCTAGGGACTTGAAGATTCCGAGGTCACCACCGATTTTGATCAGCGCTATTTGTCGACCCTGTTTCCGAGAGGTGTATTAGTATTGTGACAGAACAAGCAGTATTATATCCTCTGTACACTTACGGCATTGAGAAAGCGCAGCATGGTGTCGTATGGAGTCTCAAGTTCCTCCGCCGACTCATGCAATGACGACATCACGCGGTGTCTGCTAGATTCGTCGAGTGGCGGCGATGAGAGGCTCTCATCGGACATCATGAGATCTTCCATGCGCTCTGTGATGGAGTGCTCCTCGACCCTGCTGTGCCCATTCATGGATTTGTCTCCGTTCGTGGCGTTATGGCCGTTCATGATGCTGGGCTCAGCATGGCCATTTTGCAACGTCTTCTTCGCAGCCCTAGCTTCGCCGTTCAGGAACGAAAGCGAGTCGTGAGCTGTGAATTTGAGCGGGGCTTTCTTCGCAACAGCCAGTCCCAGCTGACCGCGCTCCAAACGAGGAGCGAGACCATCGATGGAGTCTAGAGTGAAGTTGTCAATGTTGAGCGAATCCTCGGGGCGGACCATGCGCCGTCCCTTGAGTGTCTTCAGAATTGATTGCTCTTCGGGTGTCAGCTTCTTCTCAAGTTCATCAAGAGCCTTGCGGTTGTTCTCATCATAAGCGTCACCATCAAGGCCTAATTCTTTAAGCTTGTTCACAAGCGCCTCTTTCTCCTCGAATGAGACATGCGCAAATGCTTTAAAACAGAATTCTACCGTCTTCGAAATTTCCACCTGCGTCAATTTTCCCTTGACATCTGCGTCAACCTGGCCCTGGATAACTGCAGTTAACAATGTTAGAATATTGATACAATATAACAAGATCACGAGACATTGACGTACTAGGCCTAAACAGATCGAATGCTCTCTCAAAGGTTTTCTCGTCGAAATCATTGATCACGGGCTCATCCTGAGACCTGATCTGCTTCAATGCACTAGAGACGACCAGGAGGAAGCGAGTGTAACTTTCGGCTGTCTTTTTGTCGTGCCACAATGCCGCAGTCTCCTCATCACAGTCACCTCGAATAGCCGCCGCGATCGTTGTCGCCGCCGATAGGCCGCCCGAAAGAGCCAAGTGAACACCCGAGGAGAAAAAGGGGTCAATAAAAGATCCAGCATCTCCAACAATACGCACGCCTGGAAAGGCGTAGCTTGAGGCGCTATATGACCAGTCAGACGCTGACTTGATATCCGATATGAGTTCGGCATTGACGAGAAGTTCCTTGATGCCGGGAACGAGCTCCAAGGATTGCGTGTAAAAACCCTTGGACGATGGTTCGGCCATTTTCCGTTTCTTCTCGGTGGCCATCTCTTGATTCTGCACAACGCCTACCGAGTGAGTGCCGTTGTGTAGGGGAATGAACCATACCCATCCGCTACCGTCTAATCAAACCCAAGGATTAACATTCGCACGATTTCTTTAGAGGCTGGAAGCGGCGATTGATATTGGCCATAAACACGTACCTTTGAGTGCTTCGAAATACGGGGAGCCCTCTTTGTGCGTTCCAACACCATGGACCCCGCCGCCCTTCCAGTAACCCCAGCTGGCAATGTTCTTGAGGCCCTGATTGTAAGCTCGATTCTTGAGATACTTCGTGCTGATTAGACCCGCTCGACCTGACGCATCTACGATGTAGTCAAGCGAAATAGTGCCAGAGCTTCCATCTTTGCGAGTCCAGGTAGCAGATACAGGAGGACCGAAGTTCCGAGCGTCAGTGGAAGCCGGGTCCCGTGGGGCAAATTCGATCGATGCCACTTTTGTACCGTCAAATGTCTTGACGCCGCACTCTGTTGCATGCTTGAACAACAGCTCGTCTGCCTCAGATCGGATCACGTTCCAGGCGTAACCTCCTGGTCCACCAGCTGAGATGAAGTCCGTATCTAAGAAGCAAACATTTGTTACTCAGTGACTACTGTTGTGGTAAACGAAGCAGCGCCCGTGGGACGACATTGCGAGACTTACAGGTTTCAGGCCGGGACCAATTAAGAAGGAACGCACCCCCTTTCTGTTACTGAGCATCAGCGACCCGTCCCCTCCGTGACTCGAGTGCGGCAACAGACCTTGATATTAAAACCATGGGCATCCCACTTTTCGTAGGCGCCGATGAACTTGAGGAAGTGTCGCATAGATGGAAGCATGCTTTCACCGATATGGTATCTAATACATATATGAGGTAAGTCGCGTTCATAAGTTAAATTCCATATATCCTTGTCGCCGTGAAACTAACCTTGGAAATTTCTCTGCCTCAAGGAGGACTACATCGATGCCCTCGCGTGCAAGAGCTGAGGCAGCATAGGAGCCACCCGGCCCGCCACCTACCACCAGCACCGTGCACTTCTCTGGAACATTCGCCATTCTTGCTGATTTCGAGGTCGATGATAAGCTATTCCGTATACTGGGTGAAACTTCGAAGGCAGGCAGTGGTTGTTTCGTGCTGACGTCGTCGGTAAAAGAGGGCAGATGTGGATGAAAAGATAACAGAGCATATATACTATTCTAGGTCGTAAACAGCCTTGACCTGTTGCCCCCACGATTGATGCTTCATAGGATCCAGTAGGGGTGCTCATATGCTGGAACTACTGTTAGCTCTTGCAATGTGTCTGGACTCCGAGCTGCCGGGAGGATTTCGGAGGATTACTCCACCGCTCGACCGCTTGCTTACCCTCTCGGAAGCCGACTTGCAACTTTTCGATCGGGTAATATACTGAATTAATGGCCCTCATTATGGAGGATTTGTATCCAACCAAAATTAAGATGGCTTCGGCATGGCTTGAGGAAGCGCCATTGTTGATCGCTTACACAGACACCATGGATAATTCTCCGGCGCTGTGGCATTCTTTCACATCCAGTGGACATAACGATTTCTCGTTGGGGCAAGCACCTCTGTAGGCATCGTTGGCGTGTCGATTGATTTTCGATTTGCTCGGTCACAGTCAACTTTACCCATTACTGCCGTTTCAATGGCCTCGACTGCCAAGGCCGAGGGATTTTACTCGTCCAGCTTTTGGACTGACTATCTCGCGACACAAAGGAGAAAACTGCCTGTGCTCTCCGATGTCGACGACGGCATCTCTAATTGCGTCGTGCGATTCCTCGGCGGCAACCCGGGATACATGCAGCTTCAGGGGACCAATACATACCTCATCGGTACCGGAAGCACTAGAATACTTATTGATACTGGCGAGGTAAACTGTTTTCTTCCCCTGATATGTCTTTCTAGTTTCCTGTATATCAATCCATGTCCATTTCTCTATTCATTTCAACTGACAACAGTCGGGCACCGCCACTCCTTGTTTATTTACATATCTGCTACTTTTTCGAACCAGATATGCTAACTAATATTGATAGGGATTTCCGCAATGGGCCATGAACGTGACCAGATATCTCGAAGACCACGACATATCAGTCTCTCACGTCCTTCTCACACACTGGCACGGGGACCATACAGGAGGAGTTGCCGATCTCCTCGCCTACGATCCCACTACGAAAGTGCACAAGCGCAAGCCGGACCAAGACCAGCATACCATTACGAATGGGCAGATTTTCCGAACACAGGGTGCGACTTTAAGGGCGGTGCTGACGCCTGGGCACACCGCCGACCATACGTGCTTCGTGTTGGAGGAGGAGAACGCGCTGTTTACCGGAGACAACATACTAGGTCACGGCTACAGTGTAGCTGAAGATCTGGGCGCGTATGTGGCGAGCCTCCGCCTGATGGCAAGCTTGAAGTGTACCATCGGCTACCCTGGCCACGGAGCCGTGATAAGTGATCTGCCGCGGAAGATAGCAGTATATATCGCGCAGAGAGACTCCAGAGAGCAGCAGGTCTACGCGGCATTGGTTCAACAAGCATCGTCTGGTGTACTTCTTCGTGGGAGCAATAGCAATATGAGTAGTATCAAATGTGGTTCTGTTGGTAGTGGTGACGGTGAGGACGGCAATGAGATAGGCGCAGAGCAGGGTCTATCAATCACTGACATAAGCCTTCTTCTCTACGGGGAAATCTCTAGGGATACCGCTACATTCGAATCGGCTTTGAAACCTATACTGAATCCAGTTCTGCTCATGTTAGCAGAGCACGGCAAAGTCAGCTCTAAGCTGGTCGGACGAGACAAGACGAGGCATTGGTTTGTGAGGTCAACTTCTTAGCATTGATTTTAATAATGAAATATAATATGTATAAATTAATATAATAAAAACAAGCGCTATTATTCTTTAGTTCACTCTTATGGTCCGGACAATGATTCCAGGGGATTTTCGGAAGGCGTTTTAGCTGACAGCTAGTACAATCCACCGAGTCGGGTTCCGAGAGGTGACTAAATCGCGATTACCTGCCTGCTTACGCAGGGCTAGCGACACGAGGGCGAAACCTAGGACTAGGTCTGGTCATAACTTTTCATGCTTGAAATGGGCACTTGCATAGCCGCCTCGAACAACAGCAGCTTGGACCGCTGTGTATATTTGGTGATGAAGCGAAATGCTAAGGTCGAGGCTGTGCCGCCGGAACACTTGCGATTAATAGTCTATCGCGTTCTTCTCGACCCCATGACTGGCGACTGATCTGCTCTCGTATATACTATTAAATAGGTACATATTGCCATACATCTGCGGCTCCAGGTCCGCTTCACACAGTCTCATTCACCAGAAAGCATCCTAGACTTTCTCTACCCCTTAAAGACAAGAGGGACATCTGCCAACCTTGACGATGACCGGCAACACTGCGATGACTCCTTCTGAATCCGCCTCGCCCAGCACCAAGGAAGTGGGAGTCGACATCGACGACGATCGACCCCCCTCACTGGTCCTTTTCAGTCACGAGCTTCCAAATGGCGACGTACAGGACCTACTACGCAAGCTCCATAGATATGCCAAGCTACCTCAATATTTCCATCTTGCCCGCTTTCTACAGGGATGTGCCTCGGTTTTGAGGCAGGAGGTCCAGAAGTTGCCGCGGCCACTGCAAGATGTTGTCCCGCCGTTCCACGATGCCATTACGCTGGTTTCGCACTGGGAAGCACTGAAGGATAGTCCCCTGCGTGGTGCTTGGGAGGGTGCTTTCCTGTGCATCTACGAAATCGCTATGCTAATCGGGTTGGTTCTTAAGCTCTTCATGTCTTACACTACTTCATCGATGCTCTTTTCTGGCGGTAAATCCGCAAATAACATCGGAACCGACACTAACGAATATCGCTTTAATATCAGACACCACGAAGCACATAACGTTCCATACTCCTATGGAGTAGGAGGAGAATTTGGAGCAACGTGCCTGGCAGGCATCAGCATCGGGCTTTTCTCAGCCGCAGCAGTAGCTGTATCCGATTCTCTCATAAGCCTCGTCGAATATGGAGCTGAAAGCGTACGAATCGCCTTCGCCTTTTGCATTCATGTGGGCCGTGTTTCCCAGTTCCTCGAGACTACTGTGTCTACAGAGACAGCAACGTCACCTGCTAGCTGGGCATATGTTGTGATTGGCGTACCAGCGGATGTCGTGCAGGTGGAGCTGGACCGCTTTAATGGCCAAGACGAGCAGGGTAATATTGGTACGAGGTCGATGCCACTGACTCAGGTCAGCATCAGTCACGTCGACCAGACCTCGGTGGGCGTCACGGGCCCTCCGACCCGTCTCACGCAACTCTTCCGCCAGTCGCAGGTACTTGGCTCATCGCGGCACTCTCCATTGCCCATCTCGGGAGGTCTTTGCCACGTTCCCAATGTGTACAACACCGACGATGTGCGCGCCATCCTCGAGACAGCAGGAGTCTGGGAGAGATGGGGATCCCGTCCTGTTCAGCTGCCTCTGCTATCGCCATATACTGGAGCCCCGTTCCCGGCCGCAGATGGGTACAACTTGGTAGAGACTATCTGCATCGAAGCTTTAACTAAGCCGTTATACTTCGACAAACTCATTGAGGGCGTGGTGATGCAAATTTCGCATAAGTCACGACCGGCGACGGTATCATCCTGTCGAATTTTTCATTACCGCACATCGCTTATCTCCGACACGATCATCACTGGGGTCACGAATAAACTTTCACTTACCATTGTGCAACGCCAGAACCTGCTTGACTGGGCTATGCAAGACGAGTGTTTATTTGATCAGCCTCACGGTAATTTAAGTCTACCACAGAACTCGAAGCTGGCTGTCGTTGGCATGGCATGTCGCATGCCGGGGGGCGCTGATACCCCCGAGCGATTCTGGGAGCTCCTAATGGACGGTATTGACACTCATACCGTCGTCCCCTCGGATAGATTTGATATCGATGCCCATTTTGACCCCAGTGGGAAAACCGAAAACGCTGTTGGGACGCGATACGGTAACTTCATATCAAATCCCGGGCATTTCGATGCCGGGTTCTTCAATATGTCCCCACGTGAGGTAACAAGCTGAAGCCCCAGCATTTAGTCTGAGACACTTGGCGATCTAACAATAACATTATGGCGCAGGCTGAACAGACAGATCCGATGCAACGTCTAGCACTTGTCACTGCCTACGAGGCGCTCGAGATGGCCGGTTTCGTGCCTAATCGGACGCCTTCCTCTCATATATCGCGGGTAGGGACCTATTACGGCCAGGCCAGTGACGACTACCGCGAAGTAAACGCAAGCCAGAAGATTGGCACTTATGGGATTCCTGGTACTGAAAGGGCCTTCGGTAACGGTCGTATCAACTACTTTTTCAATTTTCAAGGGCCTAGTTTCAACATCGACACGGCGTGCTCGAGCGGGTTGGCTGCAGTCCATGCTGCTTGCTCGGCGTTGTGGGCTGGCGAGGCTGACACTGTAGTGGCCGGAGGCCTGAACATCATTGTAAGTAGCAAATGGGACCAAGGGACGATTAGTGCTGACTTGAGAACTTTCGAAGACGAGTCCGGATATTTATTGCATGCTAAGCAAGGGACATTTCTTGTCGAAGACGGGTCAGTGTAAGGTGTGGGATGCTGGAGCTGACGGCTACTGCCGTGGAGACGGTGTCGGTTCTGTAGTGATCAAACGACTCGAGGATGCTCTAGCGGACAATGATGTGGTATTGGGGACCATCGTAGCTGGTGCTACGAACCACTCGGCACAGAGTATCTCGATTACTCAACCACATGCCGGTATTCAGAAGGATAACTACCGCCAGGTACTACACAAGGCCGGCGTTAGCCCTCTGGATGTGAGCTTTGTCGAGTTACACGGCACAGGGACCCAGGTTGGTCTACCTCTCAATTCTTTCTTAAACCATCCAGCTGACTTCTTAACTCCAGGTGGGAGACGCTGTCGAGTCAGAGTCGGTACTCAAATTTTTCGCACCTTCAGGCCGGCGCCAGCAGTCTGAACAACGACTGCACCTGGGAGCCATCAAGTCTAATATTGGACATGGCGAAGCTGCTGCGGGGGTTGCCTCCTTGATAAAAGTTCTGTTGATGTATCGCTACGGCATGATTCCACGTCACATTGGCATCCAAACGACCATGAATCCCGTCGTGGCTCAGCACCTGGCCAATCGAAACGCTGGTGTCCTCTCTGAGAACGTACCTTGGCTTCCAATGTCTAAAGGCATGAAGCGCTATTCTATTGTAAACAGTTTTGGTGCTCACGGTGGCAACACGACGCTACTACTTGAAGATGCGCCGTCGCTACGGATTAAAAGAGACAACGATGACTCGCGCCTGGATATGACAACTTGCGAAGTGGTATGCATCTCGGCCAAAAGCAAGGCGTCACTTCGAGGTAACGTCAACGCTTTGCTCCGCTATCTGGATACGCACCCAGAAACGGAACTCCGGGACATCGCCTATACGACGTGTGCTCGTCGAATGCACCATCACATCCGCATTGCCGCTTCTGTGTCTAGCACTGCGCAGCTTCGGAACTTCCTGCAGGCTGCCGCCGATGATGTCGACGCATACGCGAAACACGTCTCCACGGCCACGCAGAGGGTTGTTGTGTTTGCTTTCTCGGGTCAAGGCTGCTTTTCCCAAGGTGCTGGAGAGCAACTGTTCCAACGAGCACCTATGTTTCGCGACCAGGTCCTTCAGCTTGATCGTATCGTTCGCCAGCTGGGTTTTCCTTCAGTACTCGCTGCCATTGCCGGCGATGCAGCGAATAATGATGTGGTCGGTCCTTCGCAAAGCTGCTCTAGCACCGACGAGGAGACAGGCCCTGAAACTGTAGCCTCAATCGACAGCGACAGCACCGGCGCAGCCTCTACGAAAGTGGCAGATACAAGCTCGCTCGTCACTCAACTCGCCCTGGTGGTCCTCCAGATCGCTTTGGCACAATATTGGGGGCTGCTTGGGATTACACCCGGTGTCGTTCTCGGACATAGCCTAGGAGAATATGCCGCGTTGGTTACAGCTGGCGTTTTGTCTGTGGCAGATGCCCTATTCCTGGTAGGCAAACGAGCCGAACTCATGTTAGCTGCCTGCGAGCCTGGAACCCATTTGATGCTGTCTGTTCGTGGTGCATCGGCCGACCGTATCGCCGAACTGTGCCAGGCAAATGAGAAAGAGTACCGTTATGAAGTTTCTTGCTTGAATGGGCGCACTGACATTGTCGTCAGCGGCCCACGGGCTGACATGGTCGCTCTGCGTGGCATGCTGCAAGGAGTTGGACTAAAATGTGTCCTGCTCGATATCCCCTTTGCTTTCCACTCTGCCCAATTAGATCCCATCCTCGACGACTTTGAATATGCAGCCCGGCATATCACATTCAAAGCCCCTGCGATTTCAGTTATCTCCCCACTTCTCGGGCAGTGCGTCTCTAAGGATCAGATCATCAACGAGACGTATCTTCGGCGCGCCATGCGTGAACCCGTCAATTTTGTCGCAGCGCTCGACGCTGCTATGATGGAAGGCCTAGTTGATGATAAGGCCACTTGGATCGATATAGGACCTCGTCCTGTTTGTAATTCTTTTGTAAGCAATCACTATGGAAGAGGAGCGACGCAGACTTTTGCATCACTGCGGCACGAGGACGATACATTGTCCACCTTGACTAGAAGTCTTGCGGCGCTACACTGCCTGGGCCTGCCTGTTGCTTGGAATGAGTATTTCGCTCCGCATGAGACATCTCATCGCCTGCTTCATCTCGATTCGTACCATTGGAACCAGAAGAACTACTGGATCCCTTACCAAGGCACGTGGGCACTAGATAAGGCACATGTCGGACTCGGGAGAAACGACAAGAGCTTTGTAACTCCGCCTTTCTTTACTTCGTCTGTACAGCAAGTCATTTTCGAGGAATTTGGTACGTCTGTAGGGCGGATGACGGCCCTCTCCAACTTGGCTCACCCCGACCTGCTTGGAGCAGCGCGCGGGCATAGAATAAATGGAAGGAGCGTCGTGACTGGAGTATGATAAATTTCTTTCATCTTCTCCGCCCTAGCAACTAGTTGTCGATGGATTTGCTAACCACAGCTTCTGCAGAGTACATGGGCAGACCTCACTCTCACTGTTGGCGAGTACTTATACAAACGCATGGTGCCAAACGTGGGTAGACTGTACATGGACGTGAGAAACATGGAGGTGACCGAGGCGCAGGTGTTGGAGGACGAGGTATCTCATGCATCGAGATCAGAACATTATATCCGAATTGAAGGAGTTTTGGATATGTCAGAGAAACAAACTGAAGTAAGCTTGTACGCGGCAAGCATAGATGGGACTCGTGAGACGGGCAAGGCATTTGCCACAGCAACGGTCTGCTACGAAGACGAGCAGACTTGGCAAGCTGAGTGGCAGATGACTTCACATCTCATTAGTGCGCGCGCACATTCACTGTGGAAAACGGCAGCGGGCGGAGATCTTTTGGACGATGGAAGAGTAAGCGGGCTCTCCCGGAGCGCCGTGTACCAGCTCTTCGCAAATGTAGTGGACTACGGCAAGCAGTATCGCGGGATGCAGCGTGTAGCACTAGCCGAGGACACCCAGGAAGCGACTGCTAACATCATGCTGGACATCGATCACCATGGTACTTGGCATACGCCTCCTCACTGGATCGACAGCACGTTCCAGCTGGCCGGTTTCGTCATGAATGCCTTTGGCGTGCAGAGCGATGGGGAAACAGCGGGGTCGTCTCGCGACTTTTTCTATATCACGCCAGGGTGGCGTCACTTGCGGCTGGCAGAGCGGCTTGAGCCGGGTCCTGACGTGACTTATCGCAACTACGTCCGCATGTTCCCCGTCGAAGGTGAACCTGGTACGTTTGCGGGCGACATATATCTGCTCCGCGGCGAAAAGATCGTGGGCACGTGTGTGGGTATCAAGTTCAAGCGAGTTCCGCGCGCCTTGATGCCCATAATGTTTCCGCAGCTTCAGGCGGGAAAGAGCCGTAAACATGGTGTTCTTCCTACCAACAACAACAGTAGCAGTTATGCCCATCACCAGCCCATCACCACCACCATTTCCAGTCAGCCTAAGAAATTGAAGCCGCCATCCGCAGTCATGGGCCATTCGCAGCTGGAAGATCAGATTGACACCGTGAAGTTAACGGAGCCCGTTACATCGTCGCCAGCAGCCAACAAACAAGGACAGTCAGAAGGTATACAGAGCCCTCATGTAGCTGCCTGCCTCGGGATCATTGCGGATGAAACTGGGTTGGATCTGGAGGACTTGGTAGGCGAGGCCGCCTTTGCTGACTTGGGCGTGGATTCTTTGATGTCGCTCGCGCTGTCTGCGAAGATCCGTGCAGAGTTGGGTATTGATGTCCAGGCGTCCATTTTCCTTGAATGTACTACCGTCCAGGAGTTAGCCAATTGGTTGACGCGCGTAGCGGTTCCATAGTGGGGAGAACTATTAGAAGGTAGATATAGGTGGCATTATTCTAGGAGTCTCTGTCTTATGAGCTAGGAGGTAGCTAGGAGGTAGCTATTGCAAACAAACGGGTTTCTAACGACCATTGCCTATCTCTTATCTTCGGATCACCTGATATTTATCGATAGGTGTAAGGTCACGTGTTGGTAACAACCTCATTCGTAACCACAGGGAGACGAGAAACTTTCATACAGTTGCTTTATCTCGCCGAGAGTTATATTTCCTTCGAGAAGCATTTGACTACAGATGACTCCGTTGATCCTCTAGTTGCTCCCGTTTCCACCTCCCAGCCATTTTCGGTAGAACTGAGAAAACACCTAATAATAATCTCTATCATTATAAAATTTTATAAAAAAATAGTTGTCGAAAGTAAAACCTCCCGTTTGGTTAATACTATACACATTGTACTACAGCGGATTCATAACCCATCGTTTTTTTTCCTCTCGGAAGGTTACCTGAAGATCTTATAACCACCAGGAACCATGGTTTGGAACACACCCTCGGGGTCGAACTTCTTACTCACATCCTGGAGCTTGGCGACATTATCGGCACCCCAGCTATCGAAAACATCCTGTGAGATGTCGGCGTAGTTGAGGTAGATAAAATCAATGAGATACCCATGCGACTTCAAGAGCGCCCGCTGCTTCTCCACAATGTCAGTCATGGCAGCCTCAACCAGCGCATCATCGGACTCGTTATTGTAGGCCGCCGTCATGTCGACAGACACGTAATCAGTCTTTCCGCCGATGAGACCGAACATGTTAGTGCCGTTAGTGACGGGCTGTGGCTGCGTCAAAAATTCAATGAAGATGCCATTCACATCCGCGACCGCGCTGGTGCCGTTTTCCCAGATCTTGAAAAGCTCCATATAGACGCTGGCATTGGGGTTTTGGAACGAGAAGGTGAGTTGGAAGGCACTAGGGAGACGATCAGATTAATGAAGATAATCTTGAGAGGAAATGAAGGTACGTAAGAAAGGCCTTGGTTTCTTACCGACCCGTGGTGGCTGGGATACTGCCTCCAAATTGGTTCACGACGTCGTCGACAGTGGTAAGCTCCGCCACGCCGCCCAGGTTGGGGATCTCGGTGAAGGCATTGTAAACGGCGGGGCTGGCAACACTCTCAGTGTACCACATGGCGTCACTAATAGAGAAGACTCCGCCTGCATAATCCAAGAATATTCCCATCATAGCGGCGCTATCGTAGTTGGTGGGTTCCATGAAGCGACTAAAGGCTTCGGCTTGGGCCTCCAATACATCGTCAGTATAATTGTACTGAAGAAGGCTATACCACATTTGGTTCAGGTGGAAAGTAGGAACATCGAAGCGGGTAATGATGCCAAAATTGTTAGAGCCACCCTTCAAAGCAAGCCAAAGGTCTGGATAGGAACTCTCGGTAGCGTAGATGACTTCGCCATTCGCAAGAACGACTTCGTAGCCATAAACGTTGTCACAACTAAAGCCGTGCTGGCGTGACAAGAAGGTTATGCCACCTGACAACTAGTTAGCTCCCATCATCCAGAAAACTCCCAATCCAAGCACTTGCCTCCCGTGACGAAACCTCCTACTCCGATTCCTGGAACACGACCTCCCATAACAGTTAGGTTGTGCGGAACGAGCTGGGGGTAAATTTCACTAAAAATGCCGCCAGGCCCAAGACGGGCAATCTTCTGGTCATCACTCAATTCAACGCTGTTCATGAGACGCATATCAATTGTGATACCGCCATCAATATTCGCAGCACCGGTGAAGAGGGTATGGCCGCCACCTCGGACAGCAAACTGAGTACTGTTATTTGCGGTCACTAGCTTGACGAATTTAGCAACCTCCGAAGTGGTAGTTGGCTTGAAGATGCAACCGGGGTTCAACTCGCGCTCCTGACCGCTGTAGTACGATGTAACCGAGGAATAGTATATCGTACTGTTCGGGTAAGAGACTCGTTGTGGAATATGGGTGTCGATAAGCCTGCATATCGGCGTTGCAGAAACAGCTGTAGACAAAACTACAAAAAGAGTATACAAAACAGATCGAGACATGACGGCGGTTTTAAGTAAGAGAACAAATTGGTCGATCAGTTGAGGCCGAAATGAGTAACTCAGAAAAAAGAAAGGGGGGGTCACTCGATAGTTTGAAAATGCTGACTTTAATAATGAATGAAAGTCAGGGGTTGACGACTGATGGACAAATTTCTTCATTCCCATCTATAGTTTTTATACTTGAGTAGGCACCTACCTCTTACTGCCTACGTGATGATACCTAATATTGGAAACAGTGTAATTTCTAAATGTGCCGAAGCTACAAGGATCCTCGGATTCCGTCAAGGTGAATCGGATCATAAGACTTAATATTTCAGCTCGGTGTTAGCGCTCTTTCGGGTAGCCGTCAACATTATTTTTGTAACACTGGTGAAAAGGATTCTACGGGGCTGAAAGAGCTGTGCCCAGCTCTATTTCCGTTAGGTCTCTACTCTAGTCGTCAGCCAATACTGGCTTCGCCTCCCCGTGCCCTTCGGCCACTATGTATTAATTGGCGCAGGCGTCTTTGCTGACTAAAATCCCATATATAATGTGCCACACCGATCGGCCTCAGCGGTTAACCGCTGTTTTGGCCTCAAAGCTACCTAAGGAACCGTTTACAAAAATTATTTACCTAGTGCGTTCGAGTTGATAAGTCAATTTCTCCTTTGTTCCCTCACACACTTCATTTCTTTGCGAACATGAATGGTTTAGTAAACAAATTGAGTTACTAAACAAGGATAATGGATAGCAGCATAAATATAGGGACTTCCCGCCTGAGATCTCATAAGTAGCCTTATAATCGGGTACTCATTCTACTTACTTAACTCTGACTCGATCTAACGTATCTTGTAAAATAACAATGGGAACGTATGAAGGCTTTGATCAAGCTTCCTCCTACAGGGAGTCGACGAAGCATTTTCCAGACTTGACACCCATTGACAAACCACTCATATCATGGGATGGCCGTCGTGGAGCATCACCACACGAGTACTTGATGCCCCCTGTAGTACCATACGGCCAAGAGGTTGCAGAATGGCACAACGTCCTTTCGGGTAGACAAGAAGTGGCACGTTTCCGAAGCATTCCACGTGTCCCAGCTATTCGTCAGAACGCACCCACTATGGTCTTGATCTTCTATCCCCGCCCAGACGAAGGTGATGCAAGACCTATACATCAGAGCCCCTCTTACCTGAAGAGAATTGAACGTATAGCTCAGATGGGAGAGCAGACGATTCTCTATGTCCCGCCCGAGCTCACGGAAACAATCCGTGCCATGCGACCAGATCCACATTGGTACATAATTGACTCTTATGCCACTGTTTGGGATATCCCGACTAACGACTACCAGCGCGACAACTTCGCAAATAAACAACCGAAGCTGTTTCAGGAGTTTGACGGCTATACGGATGCTAATGGTGAGCTGAGACCCGTAGACAGATACAACCGCGCCCATCATAGTGCCGTGTGTAATGCGAAGGCATTCATCATGTACGATGCAATCATGCGCAACCCCTTCGGTTGTGATCGTTGGATGTATGTAGACGCAGGATTCCTCTTCGATGATGGACCCAAAGACTCCGAGGGCATGATTTGGGGCAGCCTCATCAAGAACGGCCTCAACGAGGCCAAGATCGATCGTGCCATCAGCGTCTCGCGGGACACAGGGGTGGTTATGGGAGAATATTCGCACCGAGATGGCTGCCCGGATATCAACGACGAATGTTGGAGTAACCCTAAAAGGACCTGGCGGGCCCGTCAGTTTATTGCGAACGTGTATGTAGGCAACTCGCTCGGGATGCTGAACTACAGCGCGCGCTTCATGCAGACGGTAGACGATATGGACGCGAACGGTTTCTACACCGGGCGGGAGGAGTTCGTCATAGCCTTCGTCGCCCTTCGATACGCCAACTCCGTTTTCTCCATCCCGTGGTTTCCCCTGCCGCGCCAGCTGGATTACCGTTGGCAGTTCCCCGGAAAAATGGTATTTTCTCGCGTTGGTGGCTCCCAGTCTGTACCCCCTATTGTGGACCCGATCGCTACATTGTACGTTCGCGACTATGTACCGAGCCGAGAGAGCCTGCCTGCGGGAGGGGTCTATGTTACGTCTCAAAAGGATTTTGAAGAATGGGAAGCCCGCCATGGGCTGACGATGCCTAAGGAAGATTAAATACCTAACTATTTTAATTTTAATAAAGTAATAAATTGTGGTGGGTAGCTGCTGTGTTCTATGTATACCCAAAGTACTTCCTAATTCAGTTGTGAGCCCCCGGAAGTGGCTTCGCCCACGAGTGTGTACTCCTGTAAGCTGAGTAGGTCGCGTCTAACCGCGCTTAGATGAGTGTTGAGAAAAGTATTCATTCTAATGTGCACCACGCTCTGCATTGGACAGCCCCTGGTCTCCTTGTTTATTGCTGCAGATTGTTCCACGTTCCATACAATGCCTCCGATGAAATCATCTAGCTCCTGCAGTCTACTGGATAGAACTTGGACGATGAGCGTTGTTTCCAAGGGTCCCTCCAAACAGTAGTCGCCAATGGAGAACGATCGTTTCAGAGTCTTAACTCTATCCGTGAGCAGGATTCCGTTATCCATGTCGGCATTGCGATGGCGGCTATATGTGTGGATAATGCGCCAGTACCAGGCGATAGTCTCAGCACAGATGGTGGTAATCAGTAGCTGCAGCTGAGGGTTTACCGAGCAAGAGCATCCCAGTAAGCCGCGCATAGTCTTCAAAGCCTCCTGGTTCGCGGACAATACAGCATCCACTGCACGAGACACTTGTGGCTGTTGATCTCGGCTGCCCATACCCAAGAGACAGGAGGGGGAATTGGCGTGCATGGACTTGAGGAGCCCTGTCGCTAAGCTGATGCAAAGACCCTGAGGGTTTTGACAACTTTGCGGTTCCGGAGAAGTCGCTCCGGATTTCTCCGGTATGCTTTTTTCTCCGGTCAGTTGAGGAATCAGATCTGCTGGCAACCTGTCTGTGCTGGAGAATACGTCGCTTAGCCACTGAGATGACATGTCTTTGCTCTCGAAATCGAATAGGTCTAGATCCGGGAGGCCCAAGAGGTCAGTAACCGAAGTGACTGAGCTTTCGCTATTCAGAAATGCACCCGGCGATGCGCTTGGGAGCGGCAGAGAACCTCCGCATTCAGAGTCACCTGTAGCATCCATAGTGTGGGGAGCAGTCTATTCCAATGTATCTGATAGAATAACAACCCACGGCGTATGAGATACTTAATACAGAACAACCACGTGGACAGAATTATTATTATCCGTTACGATCAGCTGTGATTACCTTGAATACCTACCTCCTAGAAACGTAATTTGACCGCTCCTTGATCTCTTCTACCATGGCGTGCCGTATTATGCGGACCAATAACTGTTCTATCAAACAGCCACCAACAAGGCCATCTAAGCTGACATTGCAGGTGGTAGGATCTCAGACAATGCATGTGAGAGTAGTTGGCTGACTGAGACCGACCAACCATGCCAATTCGAGGCGTTGAAGTCGCACAGGAGTGATAGAAGGTGTGCGTAGCACAGAAAGGAAGTCAGTCTGCTTACAAGTTAGTTGTAAGGCTAACTATTTCATTAGCTACCTCAGAAGCCTGTTTTAATTCAACCCTTTCCTTTTATGAATAATTTGAGGATATTTACATAAAGAGTCCGAGCCCTGAAATTGCCTTACCTAAAACATACGAACTTCGGAGCATCATTTTCATGATACAGTACCGTACAATCTGAGGGATCCCAATTATAGCATGCTCCAGATAGTCTATCAGTACTGTATTGTGAATAGACCATTTTCGCAGAACGTGGTGTCTGTTCGGCACCCTCTACTCCCAAGATTAATTTCTTCTTGAGGCTTTCATACCATTGACGGGCATGGAGTCCTACGCAGCCCGTATACCAACTCGGAAGCTCAAAGACTCCTGCGATCCTTGTTCGGCATCCAAGTTGCGTTGCGATAAGCAGAAGCCCACGTGCGCCCGCTGCGCAAATCTAAATCAGCTATGTTCCTACAGTCCAGCTCGACGTGCCGGCCGGCCACATCGAGTACGGCGGGAGAAGAGCCAGCTGGTTGAGTTTGCGAGAGATTCCGACCAAAGCAGTGAGATGAGCCTCGACAACGCAACATTATTTGGCTTGCAAACCGAAAGTCATTATCGGAATAGCAATCAACAACAATCAGCAGAAGCCTCATCTGGTCCGGCCCTCGATTCGGACGCAGGGGAAAGTGATTGTACGAGGACTGCTATATCAATTCTCGAGCAGCTAAACACTGCGAGAGAAAAGCCCAATCTCACATACGCCAGCTTGACGACAACGAACGCGTGTCAGCGGCTCTTAACTATACTTATGTGTCCATGTTCTGAGCAGCCAGGCGTAGCGCTTCTGGTGGCGTCCGGGTGCATTTCCTTAATGGACACAGTTCATCACCTTGCCAGCAGCCACTCTGCTCAAGACACAGCAAGTCCAGAACTATCAACTAACACAACCACCAGTCCTAACACAGAGAATGATACAGCCGTTTGGCTGATGCCGTCTCTACACGGCGTGGCCAATAACAGCCAATGTGGAGTCGAGGAACTGACCAAAATCGCTAAGGTGATCTTGCAGTTCACAGACAAGTACGGCGAGGAACCTAAGGGTGGAGCTGGTTGGCCACACACAACCTGGTTAGTGGCGCCTATTGTGGCACTGCTTCGATTCAGACTGCAATCTGTCATTCGTGAAGCTGCAAGACGTTTGGTTCTTTGAGATCTCGAATATAGAGAGAGAGAAAAGGAAGAAAAAGCTCACGGATCCCATGTTGCGCCTTGGAAGGCGCCTTTCGTCATGTTAAATTCGTTGATTTTAGGGTTTTTTTTTTTTGCAATTTTGTTGTTAGCACTAGATACACCACGGTCATCACTGCTGTCGCTTTTTGAATTACTTAACAATCGAAGCATTGGCCCTTGCGAAGTAACAGGAGCCCTGGGTAGAATAAGTAACTATCTCTACATGCTAGTGGTAGAGGTGTATATCAGAACTCACAGGGAAACCAGGATACCGAATTCTTACATGCTGGAATGCTCGGAATGAAGTGTAGATACAAAATTTCAAATTCAAGGTAGAAGTTGTTTCTTGAGGGAAATACATAAATCTGAAAGGTCAAGGTATAATCTAAATCCATCTTCTGGTTTGAATCTTGAGATTTTTTCTTGGCTCATCACTCTGAACCACATTCATCTTCGGATGGCGTCTGCTGATTCTCACTTAGGGCCTCCTAAGCACCTGGCAAGAGTTGATCCCCAATATATCGCGGGAATCCTTGGAAACCCAGCCAAAGCTCGCCACTTTGCTGCGGCCCACCTACTATCTCCTTCTTGCGGTTCTTGAGTTCTTCCACGTCCCAAGCAGCGAAGACGAGTTTACCCTTCAGGAAGTTTGCTTCGGGCGAGGTGATCCAGACAAGGAAGTCAGCTGGAAGAGAAACTAGAGGCAGAGAAAAACGACGTGTCAGTTTCCTGCGACTGTAAAACTTAATTGATTCGGAAGACCCGATGTGTACTCACTGTCATCAAATGCGAATGGCAATTTCGTAGTCTGTGCCAGCTGGGTGGACATGGCAGTATCAAGGAATCCGGGATGCACATTGTGAAGGCGCACGTGATGGTTCTCAGCAGCAAAGGCCTGCAATAGCTTGACGGCAGCCATCTTGCTGCTCACATAGGCGCCCATGCCGGAGAAAGGAGGGAACAGGATGCCGGCCGTGGTTAGATTGACGAAAGTGATTTCCCTTGACTCGTTGTCCTCGTTTGCACTCTTGTTAGCCAGGACGACTGCCTGTGCCACTGCTAGCGTGCCGACAACAGTTGTCCTGTAGCCGTCGAGGAAGGTGGCCGGGTCCGCCTGAAGCAGAGGAACAACGGGTGCCAAGACCCCAGCGCAGTGAACGAGGATGTCGATACCGCCAAACTCGGCCACGACGTTGTCCATTACGCTGCGTACACCTGGCGCATCGCACAAGTCGACCTCGTGAGTTCGGATCGGCAGGCCTGCATACTTAGACCGGACGAGCGCTGCGGTTTTGGCTAAGGCGTCGGAGCGCCGGCCGAGAAGGATAAGTGCCTGGGGTCCCGACGCCGCGAATGATGAGGCCGTGGCACGGCCAATGCCACCGGATGCGCCAGTAATCAATACAACCTTGCCATGAGTTGATAGGCCTGGAAGGCTTGGGTCAATGGCAGGATAGGTGGCTGAATAGGTCAGCTTGGTGTATGAGGGCTGCGGCGGTGCCATTTTGCTAGGTCGTCCGTGTCTAGGTAAGTAAAGCGTGGCAAAAACAAGAATTAATTCTACAAGACGACTCGAATACCTAGGTAGACAGTTACTTAAAGGCCAGCCGCAATGCATTAGATATCCCGGTATTTGCAAAAAAATATATATGCTGGTAAGCAAACGATGTACTTAACCGGCATGCAACGACGGTGAAGCTGGAGCCTTGTCGGGTGTCACGAGCTGAAACGCTATGTGATAAGACGTATTATTGGAAGGACCTGGTGGTGTGTCTGGGGGCCTGCGTTCTGCAATGTCAGCGGTCTCTCGGGCTCTGGGACGTTTCGAAGCGGCGCAGGAGGCAAGGTTGACGCAGGATGTTACCAACTCAGGGGATAATAACGCAGATTAATCACGCATGTGGTACAAACCGTCTCACTCTTCTTCGCATAACATGGACATCGTACATCCTACGCCATTTAGGTAGGTTATATTAACAAGTATGGTATTACCAGTAGTTTGATCACTTCGGCTAGGATTGCCATGCACTCATTTTAGTCACATACTTACCACAGCTTTCTGTCTGGCTGACCAACGACTTCTGACCCCAAAAAGCACAGTTTAAGATGGTGTAAAGATAATATCTCAGGAGTTCGTCCTAAATCCTAACTTACCTAGGTACCTACCATAGTAACAGTTGTCAAGCGTAACAAAGAGTGCAGTCTCTGGGACCATGCGTGAGCTATAGCTGTCTCCTAAGTGGTGCGTAAGAAGAAGCTATTGAAAGTTGACGTATAGTTAAAGGCTTCCACCGATTTCTCAGAATTTCGGTAACCCATTAACCGAGTAGGTTTATGGTATCTCGGACAGAATAGAAAAGATCCAACCAACTGTGGTGTGTGGCGCATACATTCAGTCTCCAACCGTGGCAAGGCTTCCACGTCTCATGCAGTAGAATGGCCAACCGGTGAGTTAAGCTGGTTGCCTATACTTAGCACCAATATTGAGGACCAAGGATGCATGGAGACAATTGTACTCGACCGACAACCATCCGAGCCCCTTCTGTGGTTTCCCGAGCTTTCTTCCATCTACCAGGTACCTAGGTAGGTACAGGTGAGAGTACACTATAATGTCAGCCCGTTTTATTTCCGAGGCATTTCTTAGGGTTTTTGTCGTTTGAAATGGCCTCCTAATAACCGAGTAATCCGTTTGTGGCAACACATTCCCCTGGCTAATACGGGTCTGTATTAACTACATACCTTTCCAATCTCGAGAATATGTACCTATATCCTCTTGGTGATATCCCGTACGCAATTGATACCTACAAGGCAAAGGCACAGTCAAAACTAGGAGTTTTAGGATCTGGAAATGGCATCGCCTGTGCCACATGCGATAATACGTAGCAGGTCAGAGGTAAGAGCCAACAACCGCTTTAGCAAACCTGCATTCACTTAGCCACCTAGACCTACACACCGTCTTTATGTTCATCTTTCTTTGCGGAAGGAATACTAGACTAGTCTACCTCCTCATTACTACCCTCACAGGAAAGCCATCCGCAGGATGCGCTCCACCCCCACCCATCTCAGCCTGATACACTCGGTTGCCGTCTACTACTTTGAGGCCCTTTCTTGGGTGCAGTTCATCCCACTCGTCGTATGAGGGGGTGATGTCGAACATCCTAGCCGTCATGACCAGCGCAACCTTGAGTTCCAACTGCGCGAGTGTTTGTCCGATGCAACTGCGTCCGCCCCACTCGAATGCTCGCCAGGAGCCCTTCTTCGGATAGAGAGGATCTTGCGGGCCCACCAGCCAGCGCTGCGGGATGAACGCTTCGGGATCGACAAAGTTTCGGGGACTGTGGTGCATGGCTAGGTTCAGCGTGAAGACGTTGCACCCCTCGGTAGGATACTGACGGTCTTCCTCGTCGGTCAAGACCAAATCTGGACGGCCATCGCGTGAGCTTCCCGCGGGAGGGAATATGCGCAGGACCTCTTTGATGACTGCTAGTGTATACGGTATTCGGTTCAGAAGCGTGGGGTCGGCAGCAATGGACTTGCTACAGCTTTCAGGGGAGAAGTCAGGGCCAAACACCTCGTCATGTTCCGCGCGAACCTTGGACATATCCAGAGGATGGCGGGAAAGTAGGTAGTAGCAGTACAGTAGAGTACTGCTGGTAGTATCACTCCCAGCGTACAGGAACATACGAAGTTGAGGCTTCACAAGTTCCTTGAAAACCTTCTTTGACGACTCTCACCCGTTACCCTCGTATTCTAGATATTGCTCCATAGCCAACGAGATGACGGATTTAGACCGTGTCTATGGCTTTCCAGAACCACCTTTTCGGTAAACATTTAGTTCCTGGAACCTTTTGTCGATCTCCTCATCAAGATATTTGTCCATGTGATAGTTATTGTATTTCTGGACTAGCCACCGGGGGCTGAGAAATCTAAATGGATTGAGGGTTGTGCTGTACGGAGTCCAATTAATCTGCCTGCGGACGCAATCGGCAAAGATGTTCCCTTGGGTCTGGTATTGCAGACGAGCATCACTTCAGCCAAATTAGTCTCAGCGCAGAATGGATGTCCGAGCTGACGGAAGGAGAACTTACAGAGTTACTCGGGTAATGACGTCGAATGTGAGCCGCAACGTATACTCTTCCAATTGGAATATTTCCCCTTTCTTCGCTAGGGCCTGAAGCTGCTTGCAAAAAACCGCAACTTCATCTGCAATGGCCGGAGCGATTCCTCCAATGTAGCCAGCCGCGAAGCCAGGATTGAAGATGCCGCGCCACGTCTTCCACGTCTTCCACGTTGCTCCACGCATCGACATCAACGACGGCCCGCCGTTGATGGTGTCCATAGTGGCGCATATGCCGTTGGGTTTGTCGAGATATGCCGCCTCCACCTGGGATGCTGCGAAGGGGTTTGTCACCACTAATATGGTCCTGCTGAAAGGCCAGAGGTTGAGGTAGAAGATGCCGGTCGGGAACTGCTTCGATATTTGACTTATTACAACATGCACCGTACTATTTCTCGGTAGTAACCGGGCGCTCCGTCTCATCGCTGCGAAATGACCAAATATGGGATGGTGTTTCGGCATTGGCTTTACTAGTGATAAGTCATGGGAATAGGATGGGATGACTCGAGACTCACTAGTCCCGCAGCTTGTAGCTGTAACACATGTTGTCGATTGGCCATCAGTCTGGCAGCAAAAAGGACGAAGGCGGCAATGGCCGCAGCCACGATGACTGACACGCCGATTTGAGCCATCCTGTCTCCTTGCCTTGGAGCTATGCGAAGGTATGTGAAGAGGAAGAAGGTGAATATTTGCAGATTCGTGGGGAACTCATGGGGCTCTTGAGCCAGACTGTTGAAACTCGGCCCCGAAGTGAGCTGTGCCCTTACCTTACCCCTTCCATACCTACCTACCTACATTTAACCAACCAACGCCCGACGATCAAGAAACTCTCCTGTCTCCGACCTTGCTAATTTCATCTACTGCTCAAGGTCTTGTAATGTTGTTACCAATTCCCCCAGAATGAATCTATCTAGCCTCCCGCACAACATTCCCGGCAGGCAGGATGCCGTTCACAACGCCAGACGAATCAGTAGAATCTCATTTCTAGGACAGGCCGCTCACTTCTTGGCGAGGACTCAGCTGTGTTGTCAATTCTCTAGATTTCGACTGGCTTTCTCTTCGGAGCCGGTGTTCTCTGAATCATCGCGCGTTTTGCATACAAACGCTATGAATCAAATTCGCCAAACAAGTTTTCTTGTAATTCAAGTGATATCTGTGCATTGCCAAATGCTGGCGGAGCAATGAGCGTGCTAACTCTTACCAACTTCCGTCTCACGGAAGAGTTCTTGAATATACCAAAAGAAATGTATTGATGAAGTAAATTCGATTGTTCTCCCTATTTTGTGATTCCCCACTGTCTTAGCCGGCGTGGGAATGGAGAGAGTAGAAAAAGCTCAATGTTAAATGAACAGCAGTAGGGTGAAGACAGATGAAAATACAGGCATAGAACACTACAATTCCCCTTCCGCGTGTAGGGGGAATTGGTTCCTTCCCTTGGCGTTGCTTTGCGCTTCCCCCCAAAGGCTGTATGGAAGGTCGGGACATGGGTCTGGTGAAGGGGTGGGCGATACTACCACGCCGTTCTGTATGTTGGCAGTCCCTTCTTTTATAGCATTAATTTGGTTCTGAGCACACGTGGAGGTCATTCCCCTCAAGTAGCATGTCACCGAAGGAATGGGAGGCGCCTTGAGGGCAGTGGTTGAATTAGGAGAGCCACTCGTCGAGTAGTCATCCGTGATGGTGCTATTACCCGTAGCGACGTCCTTGAGCTGCATGGTGCGGTTTAGAAGGATATAGGCAACATCCGGCCGATACGCGGGAACCATGTGACCAGACTGGTAGACCCTCGTGAAAGAGAACAGGCCATGCTGGCGGACTTGTCCTACTGGGGTCGAACCGTCTATGGTCACGTTGGCGTACCCAGCCTGTTTGAAAGCTTCGCTCTGTCCATAGGTTATATTCAGACTAACTCGCTCGCCGCCGATCCAGTTGCAAGCAAAATCTCGATCACCATATACCATGGCTGCTTGTATACCGGAGTCTAGGAGCGTAGCGATGTTCTTGAGGTAGCCCTTGGGGTTCCTCCTCGCGTAGTCTCCTGTAAGGTTGAACGCCTCGCCGACGGTATTGGATATGTCGGTGTAGTTGACAGGCACGTTCAGCTTGCTGCGTATATCTTCGTTGGCAAGGGAGTCCAAGTATTCATTTCCAGGGAACGCGTCCAAATAGCAATGTGCGATGTCGTAGAAAGCCCATTGTTTGCGGTATTGATAAAGTCACTCGACCTCATTTTGGCAGAAGTCGCTTGCATCCTTGCATACCTTGTTGACCTCGGTGTTGTTGCCGTACATGTCTGGATCCTCAGCGTTTGCACGGCAATGACAGTCGATGATTTGGTCTTGGCAGCCATTATATTGCGAATATGCATGCATAGCAGCTGTGTAGTTGTCGTAGGTAATACCGGGAATATTGTAGGAATTCTTGTCGTAGGCAAACTCTGGGGCGGATGTTTCTTGAATGAGCAGGTCGACACATCCGTTTATGATGCCAAGTGTTGTGAGGTTGATTATCTTCGCATCATCCATAAACCCATTCTGGATTCGAGAATTTTGGTCTTGGATGTAGGCGGCAAAGCTTGGTCCATATCGTCCACCGTAAGACTCCGTCCAGATACTGATGGCATTGTCACTGGTATTGTGCCCGGTGAACCTTCCCGTCCATTCCTGAAGAAAGTTCCAGAAATGTTTTGCCGCGATCTCAGTAGTGTTAGCAGTCGACCTGACGTTTTGGCTCCCAAAGGTCCCGGGAATAAAGGTGCGGTTTCCTTGATCATCGGAGCCCGCTGGGAAGATGTTGCCAGTCTCTATATCCAGGAAACCCTCAGTAAGGACATCATAGCTGAAACCAGTTTGGACTGGCTGATCAACATAAAGAATGTTGTAGTCCTTATTCCAGGACCAAGGATTTTGTTCCGGGATAAGGTCGCGTGTGATGTGACACGGCCCGTTCTCCGTGAAAACCCCGAACAGGGACGAAGCGCCCGGCCCACCATTCATCCAGATGACTAAAGGAGAGTTTCGAGGATCATTTTGAGCTTCGAAATACCAGAAAAACGTGTTGATCGGATAGTCGTGGGCGGTCTCTTTCATGGTGTTGGGCGGAAACTTTACGTAGCCAGCATAGGAGCTGGTATTGCCGCACACTCCTGCCTGGTGACACACGAGAAAGCTGTCAGCATGATAACCTTAGGAAAGCCGAAAGTCCATGGAATGATTATTCATTCATTCTGATAGTAACATACTGGAACATCTTTGAAGGATACGCCAACACCATCGTTAAAGTTGGTGGGAGGGTGCAGGCTACGTTGCGCCCCGGCGAATGCGCCGAAGTAGAGCCAAATGATAGCCCACAGAAACATATTTAAATCCTAATAAATGTAGGTGGATGTTAACATCAAGATGGTTGTTTGAGGAGGTGTAGAGCTCAAACCCTAGACGGAATCTGTAAAAAGTCCTGGTTTGTGGTGCGGCTCACCAATATTAATATTCGTTCAAGTAGATTCTGCCTTACTCCTTAAATCAACCCATATGCTAGCAAAGCGAAGTCCCTGTCTCCTAGTTGACTCTTACAGGGAGGGATTTTCTTACCCTCGATACACCGTACTAGGCGGAATCGTGGATCATGACGTCGTCACTTTCTCAAGCTCTGTCCCCGCCTATCCATATGGATTCCAAACCATGCAGTCAGCCCAATAGATGAAGTTCTTGGGTGTAAGTTCAGTCGCCTAGTAAAATGCCACGTAGTTGATCTTTACATCACAGTAAGCTGTACGTCTCCGTCGTTTTGCTTCAGGTTCACCGATGTAGGTAAGTACTGCATATACGAGGTGGCTCATTCACACGATCTGTGCTACACTAGTCTTCAACTGTATAATAAGATCGACGTTTGAGCAGATATAAATTGTACTTGACGTTCCACAGCGTTGAAGAGGCTCAGTGTCTTCTCGGAGACGGCTACTTCCCCTCATCTTCGGGTTACTAGTTACGGTCACATCTTTTGTGATACTGCACACCCCCGTTGCGCCACAAATCAACGCCGTAGACGACTAAACCTCTTTCAGAAGATCCGAGGGACCTAATGACTTCTGCGTACATAATATTGGTGACACTATAGCCGTTATTGTGGCACGCTGGACCTGAGTATCTACGGTAAGCAGACGTCTGATCATCTAGAGAATTTGGACAGATGCTGTTCAAAACAATCTTGGCATAGCATAACGAGTCTTGGATTCCTAAGCTGTGGTGAAAACGGTGAGAATCAAATACAGCCTCATTTGCTAAGGGCCGAGCTAGGTCATACAAGCTAGTTCGAAATACACAATCCCAAAATGAGAGACGTTAACACTGATTTTATCTACCACACACATAGATTGAGTACCCAACCTTAACAGATACTAGTAAGTGCCGTTATAAGACCATGTACCTATAACGCTCTTATAGTCTTTGAAACCCAGTATGACTAGCTAAATATGGACTTCTTCATCGTGATCAACATATGCCAATTTACTCCTAAGTGGCAAGTTCCTCTTTGGGACGTCGTGCAGGTAGGGGTACGCTTGAGGAACGAACTGTAGTTTCAAGTCCTTCCCGAAAATAAGGCAATGTGTTGAGCCACCGTGATGAAACATCCCGATCTCATCTCCCTTGTTGACACTAACTCCTGAGTTTCTTGCGGGAGGTATGGCTGTTAGTCCTTTGAAGTCCCCCCCAATTTCACATGTAGATACATCAGCCATGCCCACATAGATAGCACACACCAAACCGACGGGACCACCTGCATCAATTAGGAAAACTGCACGCGTTGCAACGTGAGTTATATAACCTTGACTTTGGTCGGGTCCGGCTCCGTCTGGGCCATCAGGGTTGGTGAATCCAGTGATGGTGGGCTCGGAGAAATATGTCCCATCAATGACATCAGCGTATATGACCTTTCCTGTCACCGGGGAGTGCCAGCGATGGTAAGACGTAGCACTGAGGAAAGCTTGGTAGATGGTGCCGCCAACAAACGTGTCTACCGTCTGCTTATCTAGCATCGTCATCTCAGCTACTGAATATGGCTGTCCTTTCAACCAAAAGGTATCGAGACTCCGCACGTTGTACTGCAGTGCGAAGGGTTTAGACTCGCACGAGTTGACAATCCAAAATGGGTCGTTCTTCTCCTCAACCGGTCGGGTATTATCCAAGTCCCGGAAGGTTCTGGTGAAAAAATCATCCCAGGATCCGAAGCCGTAGAACGAATCGTCTGGATTGCAGAGGAAGAGATCTTTGAATGGAGGAATCGGCTGACCTGTGACATTGGTGTCTTCCGCGATCCTTTCCAATGCGGCGTCGCTAAGCCACCCTTCAGGCCCCTTATTCAAGACATTTTGGGAGATCGACTTGGTCAGGACCGTGTCCCTCCAGAAATTGAGGATAATCTTGAATTGTCTGTTTACCAGTGGGTTCAGGAAGAACGCATATCCGCTGGGTGTAGCCATAGGCCAGTCCAAGATAGCATTGAATGGGAAGCCAATCAACCCGGAATCGTACTCGGTCTGGCTCCATTCCGGCGCCACTTTGCACATGATGTAGGCGATCAAAGAAAGCATATGCTGATAACTTCGGACTTGGCCGGTCTTGTTCGGATCCATGTTGTAGGGTGGCTTGTTGGGAACCTCGTCAAACATGGCCGAGGCCAACATACGAAGATGCGCAGAATTTTCGATCAAATGCTGAAGGTCTTTGACTTGCTTGGGCCAAGGAGATGAGCTATCGACGCGGCTGTTGAGTTTCGATACCCAATTAAGCAAGACGTGAGAATTAGCGGGTAACCAGCCTCCAACTCGGCGAGGGCTCTTCATGACTGTGGATGTAGCTGACATGATTGATGACTGAAGAGTATGTAAATGGATACAAGGATGTTGTTGATGATTCAGTTAAGTGTGTGATAGCGAATTATTCTTCGTGGAGGAATTAGAAGTCTACGACCGGCCCAAAACTCTAGGTAGGTAGACATATGCAGTTCTATATTGTATCGTGCGATATTACCACTTACGTATTCGCTTTCTATGACGTCCTTTGCGAATCATCTTTTTATTCGCAGATATATTGGAATGGATCGGCCGAAAAAATCGGTAGAATGCCACTGGCTCACAAGCTTCCAATTCTCGTGGTATTATCTTGCCACCCCGGCTATGCTTGGCAAGCCGACATGAGGGCGGATAGCGATCGGAACGGTATCGTCGATATTCAAGGTGATGGAGATCTTCAACACAAGTTGGAGTGGTCAGATAAGGCGGGGGACCATCTTTTTGGCAAACATTGGCGACACAGATCGCCGCTGTCCTCGTATTGCATTGTCCGGTGATCCTCTCCCAGACGAAGCCCTGGCGGCCTGTAGCGACACCTCCGACGACATCCAAAGATCGCCAGGCTACATGGCTCCGTTGAGAACAGTGCCGATACTAGATATTGGAGACGATAGTTGGGGATCTGTCCGAGTCTCCCTGCAGCTTGCCAGAAAAAACGTCCGCGTTTTTCGCTGGGAACAGAGCGCATGGGCTATCACAACCAATGACTACAAGTTTCCTACCAGCCACTTACGAAAGGGCCCGAAACTCGGAATAGATGCCCGAGACACGCAATGACTCGGTGAGTCCCTTTCAAGCACGATTTGTCTCCGACTTGAACTCTATCCTCGGCCATTCGGACATCAACAAGCCCTTGTGGCTATTCAATCACTCCGACGATGTCTGGGCCCAGTATATTGTCGAACTTGTGTATACTAGTATGCCTGGCTCTTCCGGTCCCATCACTCTTCAGGTGATGATCCGCTCCTCATAGGCATCTCGTGTTGCTGGACGGCAAGTCTTCGGATATCTGAGGGGTACCGGCCGTGGCGCCGTTTACAGTACTGGCGGAACTCGGGACGAAATTGATTCCATGGGCAGCCTTGAAACAATTCCTCCTTATGAGTACAACGGTAGCTCCTTTCCAGCTGGCCGCATCGTTGAAGGGTCTCATGCCAAATCGTACCCACCGTGTCCCCATGTTTATGACTATATGAGAGCCCAAGAATGGTACCTGTCGGTTTATCAAGAGTAGGTGGTCTATTGCTGAGGCAACTCTGTCTTCGTGATGGCCATAGCTTGCGTCGATTTCACTTGGCTACGTCTCGAAACCCGGTGGTTTTCCAGCCATAACTAACAGGACCAAATAAGATTAGCATCTCCATTCACAGCGGCGGGGGCGAGGGACTCACCCGAAAGAACCTCACTTAAGGTGGCAAGGTAGTTATGATAGAACTGGAAGACCCAACAGATGACCCATGATTGAGCTGTGAGAACATTTCTGTCTGTTGGCCTACACCGAACAAAAATTCGACATGAGGTAGAAAGCATGGACACATAGCGACAACGGACGTTGATGTGGTAGACACCTCTGTATCCCACTTGGATACCTGATCACCCTAGAGGTAGATAATAGAATTTTTGGTATCATACACGCTTCCTTGCGTCTGGTATTCCCCTTCCCCCTAACCTATTCCCGCCCAAAAATTCAAGCGAGTGGATGCACACCGATGGCAGCCCAATATCCAAGACGACAAGATCTGCCCCAAAAAGAAATTATTTACTTCGTCCCTAGTCGTAAATGCCAAAATAGATACCTCGTCGTAGATAGGGTATATCATTCGAGAAACCCATAGACGGCTTGGCTAAACATTAAAGAAATCGAGACGCGTAGCCAACTCGCATGCACGCCTCTCTTTTCCGCACTGTAGTTCCTTGTTTCACATCACCGTGCACTTCCTGTTCTTGGGCTGGTATCTAGGGGCCGCCTCGGTCCAACTCACATCTGTCCAAGTGTCGTCTTTCTTCTTATTTTTCTTCCCCATCCAGCCTCGAGCCTTGGCATCACGTATATTCTTGAGCGCCCCTCTCCGAGCACGACTCTGCTTACGAGTGAGGCTAGTATGATGACGCAGCGACGTGGAGGGGAGCTGCGAAGACGGGGGTCCCGACGTATCCTCTCCGACGCTAGAGATGATTTCTAGACGTTCAACTGTAGGCCGCAGTAGATTGGCTCCTGATCCCGGTCTGGGGTGGCGAGGAACCGGTGCGTGTAACACTGATTCTACAGGTTGCCTATGCGTATCTAACTGACTGGGAACATCATACGCTCCCGTCACACCCGTTGGTGTGCTAATAATAAGAGGCTGGTCAGGAACTGGTGCTGGAGAACGTATTTCGGGAATTCCACTATATCGTTGGGAGTCACCAAGTTGTCCATTGCGGCCCCCAACAGGTACGCGTGGGAACTGGAAACTTCCCGACGCAGGACGAGGTGCACCAGCACTGTCTTGTCTCCTGTGCAGACGCGCTAGCTGGTCTGGATGTGGTGCAGGGGGGAGAGATGCCGCTATGATATCCTCATTATTATAATGCGTTGCGGGTGCGGAACGAGGATATCCGCTAAGAGCAGCTAACGAAGTTGCGTCTGAAGACGGAGGCGCCCTCGGCCAAGTATGGGCGTTTCGGATTCTACCGACAACAGGACTTGGTCCACTCTGCCCATCGTTCCGTCCCGAAGCATTGGCAAGGGACGACGGAATCGCAAAATTAAAAGGATGCGGATGGGCTGAACCCGGGCGAGAATCTTCCATAGTTGGATGCGGCGGCGAAGAGGTCGGTGTGTGTTCCGCAGCTGACGTTTGTGCTCCAGAGGACAGCTGGTACGGGCTACGCCGCTCTGGAGTTACATTTGTCATTCCTGGACCTTGTGAGGCGTGAGAGCTTGTACCCCGGGAAGGTGATCCGACTGGGGACACATCGTAGATATCATCGTCGTCGTAGTTGTATAAAGAACGACTCTCTTGTGGGAAAGAAGGGCTCGAAAAGGGTCTATGCGACCAACTCTCAGCTGGAACAGTGTACTTACTCGTATTCGCATAATTATCTGTTGTCCTCTGTTGTGGAGTACTGGGGTTCCACGACATACGAGATGTCCTTTCTCGTAAAGGGGAGGTTTGGAGACGAGGAAGCTCCGGACGGCTAGAATTTGAGCCCGATCTCGCCTGTTGCGGCCGGGGGACAGGTGGAATATGCGGCATATGCGGGACAGGGGTAATAAATGATGGGAGAGGGGGGACAGGGGGGATAGAATCAGCGCTGATTGCCGATATTCCAACACCAGAAATAGTCGAGTGACGCAGAAAGGCAGGTAGATCACCGGGGTCCTCCTTAGTGTACGGAGGAGGGGGAGGTACCCAGTTGTCAGCGTCGCTTTCATGAGGATGCTCTGCCCTTCCATCGGCACGTCTATACTCAACTGGACCCGCCGCAGCCGGTTGTGGATTCCGCTGTCGATTAACAGCAGCGGCTGTCGCGGCGCGGCGCAAGGTCGTCCCAGACCGTGGATTGGCGTGGGCGTATGGGGCATCAAGAGCTTCCTGAGCCTCCTCTAAAGAGACATCTTCCACCTCATCGAGCGCCCCCGCGGCGCGGGAACCACGGCGTGCCGTCGCCATAGGCCGCGGCACTAAAGGATCATCCATATCGTCGTCATGGGAAGTTGATGGCCGAAGTAGAGCGTCAACTCGTCGAGAGGATGGCGCTGTTACAGGCATCATACTATTCCTGTTCCCTCTCCGTTGCGCCACGGTTCTCCTTCTCACGATGGCAACTTCTGTGTCAATATCACGGTGTTCCTCTTCCAAGACCTCGGCTTCGTTTGTCCCAACTTCAATAGTAACTTCTTCCTTTTCACCATTTACCGGGCTATAGTTGAAATCGAGTAATGTGATCCTACCACCATCCACAAAGTCGATACCGTCTTCCTCGGTCACGAGTTTAGGAGGCATCACACCTCGAGCAGCAACGATCAGGCGTTCCTCGAGAGCCGTGCCGCCAAAGCCGGAGACCCACTTGACAGTATTCACGCCAGTCATCTCTGTGATTTTGCGCCCGCTTACGAAAGTATTGCGGAGCTTGTCACAAAGTATCTGCCATTGAGGAACCCTGCTGCCGTTTGGCTCTTGTACTCGTGATGGTGAGCGCACCGAAACTCCACTGTTCATACGTTGTAACGAAGGCGGCCCATTCGGGTCAGATACCGCCGTATGGTTGGCTTCTGGGACGGCCTCCAGATCTTCAGGTATGCCATATAACCAGACGTCGTTCCCCTCAAATCCAGCCGAGACGAGATCTCCCTGGTAATTTGCGGCGGGTAGGGTACACGGCAACAAGGGCCCAGGAGAGGATGTGGTAGGGACAGGTCCCGTGAAATAAGTCGTCCCGTTACGAAGATCGTCAATCCGCACAGCACGAAACGTTTCAAAGCTTCTATCGTAGGCAAATGTCCAAGTCGCCTCCACGGAGCTTGATTCCTGCAGCAACACAGCATGGCTGCAATCTCTGCTCGTGTTCGGAAAGAGTATAGAAGTAGTCCATAGCGCACTAATATTATTCTCTTCAGACATCTGGGCCCCGGGATCGTAGTACGGCGCCGTTAGAATAACAGTATTAGGTGTGTATGATGTTGTAGTCGTTCCCAGTAGTTGCGTTCCATCGGACGAGAAGGCAAGAGAATCCACTCCATCACATTTGACTGCTCTCCGGTCCGTTGGTAGAGCCCCGGGACTAATAGATGATACTTCGATGCCGCCCTCGTATGCAGCTGCTAAAACGCTTCCACAAGGGGACAGCGCGATCGCGCGGGGGGCATGGTCAAGGATAAGCGACTGCATTCGCCGCGGAGGAGTTTTACTCAAGTCATACAGGTCGATTTGCATGTCAGTTGACAAAACTGCGAGGAGACTACCGTCGTCCAGAACACATGCAGCTGCCGGACGGCGCTGTATCTTAAACTCTCGTTTGACAGCCAATTCGGGTTCCCTAACATCGAGAGCAAATATTCGGGACGAGTTATAGGCGAGAAGATGGTGTCCCCTAGGAGAGGGGCTGAACTGCATCCCCTCGCCACCAGGGGCAGAAGACGAACCGATACAATTCGATACCAGTTTTATGGTAGTGGTCTTAGGCCGCAGGTAAGCCTCGAAGAGATTCCTCTTAACCTCGCGCGCGAACAAGACCCGCAGCCTTGACAAGCTGTCGTCGCCATCCTTGGTTGGATCAGGTACGATACCGTTGCTAGCGGCGTAGGATTCGCATCGTGAAAGGTGGTGTGCGTAAAGATGTGCTTGCTGAGAAACGCGCCTCCATTTCGAATTGAGCAAGACAAGAGATGCGAACGAGTTGGGGTCTGTCAACTGGAGTATTCTGTAGTAATAGCTTGTCAACAACCAGTGTTTAAAAGCTAAGAACAGTAGAACCTACTGCTCAATGATCTCGTCGGGAAGTTTGTCGAAGGCTGGAGGCGCATGCTTGACACCTACGATAGTCGGCTTCTCGTCCACGCTGGACGGTTGGGTTTCGGACATGACAGATAAGTTGATCTCGGACGGAAGGCAAGCGAAGAGGCGGGCAGGTCAGCAAGATAAAACCTTAGCGACGGATTCACGATGTCGGAATAATGTTAGGCCATGATTCAATGAAGGTTTCGTTTGCGTAGCGTTTGCATACTACGTCCCAAGGAGAAGGGGGAGTAACGGGGAGTAACGGAAAGGCCCTAGGCGTTTTCGTTCACGGGCCGCGTTGTTGCACGAGTTGAAGTAGGTATTTTGAGCGGGGAGCCAATGAGAAGAGAAAATAAGATGAGGTGACAAAGAAAAAGAAGGTGACGCGGCAGATTGACGGGATGGGAGTTTAGGGACCATGCAACCTTGCGAATACCTTGCGATAGGGGTGATGCTGGGGCGGAGCATTGCCTGTCAGGCCTGATTGTACCTATTGTCAGCTCCCATTCAGAATGAATATTTGACTAGGTACCTAACCTACCTAGGCTAGCCTACCTTAGCCTTGTTTCGCTCGCTACTACCCTACGTGCTTCTTCACAATGTGCCTAATTTAAGCGATGTGCCGGTACTCCGTGCTGTACAGTGGCCTCCAGTTTGTCACGCCTACCCCCCTCCCAGCTGAAACTACAGCAGCCTTAGGGGAGATCGGCCGCCTGTGAACGACACATGTTTTACCAGCTCCTACCACATAGGCCTCCATTAATCCATCGTAATCCATCACTTACTGACTTGTAATTAACACAAGTCGTTTATGTTTAATAACTTCGTACTCCGCAGCTCCGGGGCACGTACTCTACAACTTAGCTTTCACGTTGCAAACAGGAGATGAAATGTTATACGCAAGAAAATCGGGTCGACAATGTCGGATCTCAGCCAATAGTCTAGCCTGTCGATCTCGGGTACATACATACGTGAGATACTCTTGGCAAATGCAGAGATGCACAGAGCAGGGTTATCACATGTATTATGTCACTGAGCTCTCTCCGCGACAATTTGCAAGGCAGAGTATCCCTTCGAAAAGTTTCAACCACGACCTTAACCAACGGCCCGCAACCCTGAGGAGTTGGATGACCGACGATAGCATTTCCAACACGGGAATTGTAGCAAATGTAGTGCACGCAGCAAATAACGTCAGCATCAGAAGCGGGTAAGATACGATCTAGCCAACCATGGCCCTCAGCTGACTCTATTTTTAGGTCTAAGGTTACTTGCTCCTCAGAACTTTAAACCTTTTAAACCCTACCAAGACCCTCCGGTCCCGCCTCTGGTCCCTTCTATTTTTTTTATGTGGTTGCACCGAATCAGACTTACTCTTGCAATTAGCAAGTCATCATGTGTTCGCTTCAGTCTGGACTTTATCGAGGCGCAGACTCGATCGTCTATTGATCGAGGGGGACTAAGCTAATCCCAGCACGTTGGCAGGTTGGCAGACTTCTGTGTACTTGGGGCCTAGGCTCTGAGCGACGATGTGACCTCGACCATGCTTCCCGATTCCTTCAACCTGTCAAGGCTGCCCTGTAATACGCCGAGATTGCTCCTCTTGAAACCACAATGCCGAACCCAAATGACGTACAAACACTACACAGTCGAGACAGAAGAAACCGATATCGTCTATTCCAGGTAGATACCTACCACAAACTGTGCATCCAGAGGGAAGAAGGATATGCACCTGGCGCCACGTTACATAAACCTCTCCGGATTTACCGTTAGCCGTTTTAGGAATCGCGCAAACCCAGGTTATCTCCAGCTTCGAGCTCTAGAAAGCGGGAACCTCGGATGGCTTTTGTATGATGTCAAGCCTATAGATACCTTAGAAGAGCTCCGCAGCCTAGCTCTGCTGCTCAAGACATTGCCGTATATTGTTCCGTGCATTTCGAACCGACCAGACGAACATCTTGAGGAAGAACATTCCTATTGACTTCTTGTTAAATTTACATAGGCGAAGAGCCAGCTCGAAACCCCCAAGCACCTGTTCTTGTAATCTATATATCTTCGTCTTCAAAAATGGCTAATGCTAAGTGCAATACCCTCAACGTCTCTACGAGAGACGTTGCGGGATATCTTCCGATCGAGAATTATGGGATGATCGGAAACATGAGGACCTGTGCACTCGTAAGCATGGATGGAAGCGTAGGTAGGTACAATGCCCATTATCCATGACCCCAGATTCAAAGGTTCAGAAGCTAACAGGAGAGCAATGTGCACCAATCAGATTTTATGTGTTGGTGGGTTATTACATTCCTAGCTATAACTCACTTCGCGGGTGATACCCAACTTTGGCAACCCCATCCCTTATGCTAGATATCCAAAGGGGAAAAGGCTCTGCTATGTTACCGACACCGAGAGTCAAGACTCATACTCAACTACGTCTTATGAAAAACACTCATCATTAGTGCAAATAAGCTTAGCTATTGGTGAGTGAGAGAGCATGGGCTAAGTCTAATTATAGGCCAGACTTTGACTCGCCATCTATATTCTGTCGTCTCCTTGACAAAGATAAAGGGGGTTACTTCAGCGTCGCTCCCCCTGATCCGGCATCGTGCACCACCAAGCAACAATATCTTCCGTCGGCTGCCATCCTTCAAACTCGGTACATCAGCGAAGAAGGCGTCGTCGACGTTGTGGATTTCTTCCCGCGCCCAAAGGAAGCCACTGTTCTGTCTACTAAGTATAAGCACAATGCCTACCGTGAGACCAAGAAGACGTTTGAGGAGCTCAAGAAGTGGTTGGTCCGAAGGGTCGAATGCATTCGCGGTCAGATGTCACTCAGTCCGTCGTCCTTGGTCCCCCCCTTACCAGTGACAGTCTGCTAATGGAACCCAAGACGTTGACGTCTTCCCCGCCTTCGACTACGCCAGGGAGACTCATACCACTACTATACTACAAAACGTGCGCGCAACTGACAACCCGGAAAGCAAGACAGTAACTTTCCATAGCCAGAGCCTAAAGCTTCAGCTTGATGTGACAATTGATTGTGGTGGTGGAGATTTGAGCACTTGTCCGAACCTCGTCTTTAAGAAGGTGCAGAAAGAGGGTATGAAGGGTGAGGGAGTCGTCGCCAATTTCACCCTGCAAGAAGGTCAAGCCATCTCGTTCGTCATCCGTGAAGATATTCCAAATCATGTGACAGAGAACATCACGAGCGCGATTCTTGACTCACGGCAGCACGATACGCAGTGGTACTGGTTCAACTGGCTCTCCAAGAGCAGTTACAAGGGTGCCTGGCGCGAGGTGGTTATGAGAAGTTTCATGATACTGAAGATGCTGACCTACGAACCTACCGGGGCCATTGTTGCGGCGCCAACATTTTCGATTCCCGAAGCCATCGGTGGAGTACGGTACGTGTCGTTACACTAACCAACTCTTAAAACCATCGGCGGCTAACCATGTACAGCAACTGGGACTACCGTTTCTCCTGGGTTCGTGACTCTAGCTTCACAGTTTACATCCTGCTACGGATGGGTTTCAGGGAGGAAGCCGACGCCTACATGGAGTTTATCAGTGACCTAGTCAGGAAGACTACGACAGAAGGCGGTGACTTGCCGATCATGTTCACTATCAGGGGAGACACCGACATACCTGAAGTGGAATTAGACCATCTAGACGGATACAAGGGCTCCAGGCCGGTTCGAATCGGCAACGGGGCTGCGTTCCATAAGCAGTTCGATATCTACGGCGAACTGATGGATGCTATATATCTATACAACAAGTACGGAAAACCGATATCCTGGGATACTTGGGTGTCTGTCCGTAAAATGCTTGGTGAGTCACCTGGTCAAAAGCTCCGAAATGAACGTAGACGGCTAACATCGAGACAGACCATGTGCTCACTATACTTGACCGTATGTTGACTATTGCTGTCGAACTAGATCAGTCACTAACTGAGTAATAACCCAGAGCCCGATATGTCTATATGGGAAGTTCGCAACCACAAGCAGCACTTCGTATACTCGAAAGTGATGCTATGGGTGGCATTCGACCGAGGGCTCCGGCTGGCTGAGAAGAGATGCCTCCCCTGTCCAAACCGGGCAAAGTGGCTAGAGGCTCGAGATAAGATTTATGAGGAAGTGATGGAGAAAGGTTAGACTACTTCACATGACAAACCGGGGATTAGCTCTGCTAACTCGACACACGGAAAATAGGGTACAACACGGAGATGGATAGCTTCGTCCAGAGCTATGAGAACAACACCACCCTCGATGCTTCGATTCTAATAGCTCCCCTTGTTTTCTTCATTACACCTAACGACCCGCGCTTCCTCAACACTGTCGACCGGATTCTTCTCCAGCCAGACAAGGGCGGGCTGACGAGCGCGGGATTGGTGTACCGGTATAATACGGAGCTTTCAAACGACGGTACGCATCCTAACATCTATCCATCCCTTCTTCGCTTTCAGCTGATAAGTCGTTCAGGCGTGGGCGGCCATGAAGGTGCGTTTAGTATGTGCACATTCTGGCTAGTCGAAGCGTTGACGAGGGCGGCGGTTTACGAGTCGGGCTATCTGGAGCGGGCCGTGAACCTGTTCGAGAATATGCTGAGCTTCTCGAACCACCTGTCAATGTTCTCCGAGGAGATCGCCCGCAGCGGCGAGCAGCTCGGCAACACGCCGCAGGCCTTCAGCCACCTGGCCCTCATCAGCGCCGCCTTCAACCTCGACCGTGCGAGAGACTTTGCTAAGAAATGAGAGTCGTCAGGCAGCCTATGAGGTACCCTAGGCAGTAAACCAATCTCTCTCCCCCTTGCTTCCGTTTAACACGTGCGGTGCTTCTATTTTTGTGTGAATATATAGTAATCGATGGGCGTTCTAATTCACCTCCCCTTGACGATTACCATTATCCAGAGAGTCGATATATATCAAAATGAACATATGCGAACGCGGGACCACAAAGACTCGAAATCCCGCCTTCTCCGAAGTCTACCCAAGTCTACCCAAGTCATTCTATGGGAAACAGCCGACTCGGGGGTACCGATGTAGGAATATACTGTAAAAAACAATGGCTCAGCCGCGTATATTAGCGACCACTTTACCTACAGCTTAAGGATGACCGGTAGAAATTGTATTTTTCTCCGATTCTACGAAAAAAACAACCTGAATCAGTCCCTTTTGCTAGTGCTAGTGTTGAATTTTTATTCTTATTTTTTATTTTTGAAATGCATTCATTATTGCAACAGTTAAGATCTACCTATTGTCCTCGATCAGATCCGGTAACCACAAGACTCCACGTCGCGGAATAACAGCGCGAGGCCTCACCCAGGGCCTTCCAACGGCCACCCCGAATCATTCGCCACCATCTTACGAACATCGGCGTCCCAGTTTCTTTACCTCTTGGCTTTCTCAGAGAGGCATCCTAATATGGCGGAGCATCGTAGATAGGTATGTTAGGTATGAACATTGACTTAGGTTGCCTCCTTTAGACCACGTGAGAAGTGTAGTGCTACGTGTTAATCAGTGGTCTTAATTTCTCCATTTACGAAGGTTCAACACCGTCATGATGGCCAGACAGCCCAGAGTCGCCTTGAGTTGTTGATCTTTGCCTCAATTACCGGGTCTGTCTTGCTTTTCTGCCTGTTGGAGTACCGTACGACGTCACGCTCCGCAGAGCCCTCTTCCCGTCCAGCGACAGCTTTGTTAGGAGCTGTCTCAGTTGGAGGTGATCCTCCCCGCCCCTCCCCTGTCCGCGTCCTGGCATTCTTAATCGGGCCGGCCGACGCGAACCCCTCGCGAGCTGGACCGGGGACACGGGGTGCCGTCCCGCAAGAAGGAAGTTGTTAGGGAAACATGCAGCGAGGATCGGTGGTTGGTGCCGAGAGTACATGTGTATGTACATACCTAATGTATGTATGTACATATGTAAATACGTGCCCCACACGTGCATTTCAATTACGTCCCGCTCCCGCCTCCGCCCCCCCAACCTTTACATGAGGCGTTCTGTTCTGTTGCTCGCTGCTCCCCCTTGAACCAACTGGGTATCGCCGGCCTAAGACATACTGTTCTAGAAGGGTCATACATATCGCATTCGCCAGACCGGCTGGTTGGGTCTGCCCTCTCGCAAAGCCCCCACGCGGCCCTCCCCGGTGCTCGAGACCGTGTGACAATGACGAACGGCGTACCTACGTGGAAACTACAGCGCCTTGTGGTGTTCTAGAGCGTTTCTAGTAGCAGCACAATGTTACGTCTAATGATCTCGCCCAGGGCGCTCAGATGTGATTCACAGTCTGTGCAAATTGATGCGCATGCGACATACATACTTCTCCGCTGCTAGTCTCATTGGGAGCCTCTGACTTTTGCGTTCCCTGGTGCTGGGAACGACTCCTCACTTTTTGTCGGTCCCAGATGGGGCAAGCCTTGTGATGTCCGGGGTACATTGGGAGGTAGGTCAGGTACCTAGATAAGTACTAGGGCTCGCGGGTCGCACTTTTGTTGGGGTTGGAGACGCGGAAAACATCTGAGACTAACAGACTAATGACTGCAGTATCGTGGTATCGTGGCATACTGACATTTGTTCTTTGACCCGTCGCCTGGTACACAGTGAGCATGGTCTTTAACGTGGCTGGAGTTCTCCGCCAGAGTCCAGACGCCTCTGTCTTGCAAAACATGCTTTTTGATTTTCACCAAAAAGAATCAACTGGGGAGTAGGAGTTTTCGCGAGCCGGATACCAATCAAGGAAAGTTCGGTTACTAGATCCGAAGAAGGGATGGGGGTCGACGTCGGTTGAATCTGGGTACGGTTTCGGATATCTGAAGATCGACGCGGGTGGCCGGATGCCCGAGCGGACGAACTACCTAGAGATCATCGAAACCAGTCCGTGGACCCAAGAGCACCGCCTCTTATGCCATCAACTACCGAAGCTATCCAGGAAGACATTTGTCTCAGATAAGCTTAATGCGACGGTAAATCTTAAGGAGTCCGCTGGGTATAGTCGTGCCGTCATATAATGGATAGATAGGTCAATGATAAGCCGTATGGGTCAATCTTAGGAGAGGGAATACGTTTCACGATACAACATATATCACTATCTATTATTACTATGGGCATTAAGTAGGAGGAATATGGTAAAAGGAAGGTGAAATCTAACCGTTACAATTAAAGACATATGTTAGATAGATGCCATATAGATTGTTGCAATCGAGGACGGACCTGCTGGGAAGATATTACGATCTGGAGTGCGCTATAGTAGGTATCCTATTGCCGGACCTTGAATATCTCCAGTGTGGCGTCGTCGAAGTCGAGTAGAAGCGGCCGCCCAAGTCACGGCAACTAGATTTTGACCGGGTGGCATTCTCATCTAACGTACGATGTCTATGCTACGTGTAAACGACTGTTGGGTATATTTTTTTCACTACTAACGGCAATGCCTAGTTCTCGAAGCATTCTACTGTAGGCGCGCATCTGGCCGGATGTGGATTGAGATTGAGTTGTCGTCCATATCGACTATGGAGCCTCCAGTAAGCGAGACTTTGGAGATATTGTATTCTTGAAACCACGTGGTTCAGCCGATGTAAGATAATGCAGGTATTCTTCCAAGCGATGGTAATGTATTCGTAATGAATCGATAGCAACGTCAATTTATCTGAAACTTGGCGAACGTGACAACTTCAGACACATTGCAGCGACGCAGTTGCAATGGGGTTAAAAGATGCAATGCGACAGCGACAGCGACAGCGACAGCTGTGTGTTGATGAAATTGGAAGGCATCCTGAGTTGGAGTGGCCTTCGACGCATGCGACACACCCATGCGCTGGCGCGAAATCGGGCCACGAGATTCCGTCTGTTTGACATGTCTAAGGTTAACGGTTACTTCCTACTTATGATATATAGTCTCCCTATATTGCTTTACACCAAGGGAAGAACTATGCCACCTTTCGCGGTAGGAAAATGCGATAAGAATATAGCTTCTTTGCATCACATACGGGGTCTTGTGAAACCATGACATGACAGAGGCTGTGACGAGTAGCAGAGATGGTATGGCAACTCGTTACCCGTTGCTAGCGCGGCTCTCTGCAGTATCGCCGTATCTGGTCTAGGTTCTGATCTTTGAAAACGCACATTGAAACACATTCTAGATGCCACGGTAGCATTAGTCCTGATTCTTATTAGTCTTATACAGTAATGAAGTAAATTTTCTGGTTCGAAAGGACTTAGTCATGTGTCCTCGTGCTGTTTCAGAATGGTGCCATCCCGCAAGATGATAAAAGACCTAATACCGAATTAGGCAAGTCGATGCCTTCCAGAATACTACTGTTTTTGACCTGGTTCGGCCCGAAGGGGAAATCTCTGCGGCGACGCAGCGTTGATATTGATATCAGCGTAGGTACCTAGGTAATCGTTGCCAGCGCTTTGGGAGTTGATTCCAGCTGCCTGGAACGGCCGTGCTCTAGGTAGGCACCTAACCATGTCTTTCTCGGTTCATGCCGAAGCGTTCAGTTTTGACGTATGAATTGTATCGTTGTCAGGCTAGGCTGCGTAACATGAGATCTTTGGTACCTAATAGCCCGGCTTTCGAGAGATAGTACGTAATCGCTCAACTGCGGGATATCTCACCAGCTCACCTCGAAAAAGGGGGCTGACATGATTGCGGCGATCATGATGAGTGCGACCTGAGTCCGCCAATGCTTAGCATTGTCACGTCTTGACCCGATGCATGGGCTTTTCAGAGTTTGCTTGCAGTTTTCGGGGTTTTCGGTTTTCGTGAGGCTATTGCAACGCCCGGTTCTTGTGTTCGCCGACTAACTATAATAGATGCAATATGAAGTAGAATTTTTATTATGTATTACCTTCCGTTACCAACCGCTCCCCGAGCAAGACGCCAAAATCTGACGCGTCCCGAACCGACAAGGTCCGTTAGACGCGGGGAGCAACGGAAAGTGGATGTTTTTATGCGTCTAGAATCCAACACGATGTTTTACTGCAGAGCCGATATTTATCAATCGAGCTTACTCACATATTATGTAGTCATGTTGGACCGACTAGTTTAAAGGCCCTTGCGTCGAGTCGACAATTACCTACTTGGCACATAGTAATGATTTTGATAACTTGATCTTATTCGTGCTCGTGGGTACGGATCGCCAATTCCAGCTTGGTTGAATAACATCTAGGTCGTTCGGGTCTTAGGCGATGACGGTGACGCGGTCGTGCTTGTGGTCTAGCCTCCAAACCTCCAGACCTCGTATCGTTGGGAGCATGAAATGCATTTCCTTTTCTACAAAATCCATTCTCCCGTCTGGCCCCGTCGCGCCTGGTTCCCCCTGCATAAACGTGGTGATAGGGTGAGAAGCGGAACAGTCTGAGTGGGACGGCGGGGAATAAAAAAGATGCAAGGCAAAGGGTAAAAAATCTAGGTACCAGTCCATGCATGTCTCGAGGGAATCTAAGGAATCTGAGACCTGCATGTAGACGAGCCAGTAAAAGTGTGCCGTTGACGATTTCAACTCTAAGAGGTCAACCCTTACAGCCTCTCTCAGTGGCGCCCGGAAACCAACACAACTGGATGGCTTTTTAACTGGCTGTATAAATTAATTGATTGCCGCCTCTTCTCTTCCCCTCCCGCCGTTCTACCAATGGAGCACTCAACTCGACTATCTTTTGGATACGTATGGCTACGCGACCTGGTCCTTCAGCTGGTTCTGTAGTGCGATCATGTAATGCAATCATGAAGTACAAATTATCACTTACTGTATTCTGCTCTGTCCGTGCCTTGCGGGTCCGATATGATTTTTCTGTCTTGAATAATTTCTCTTTCTCTCCTGACTGGTCGCTGGGCTGCCAGGATTCGCTTCTTGCAGGGGATAATAAGTCCCAGGTGGTAGCAGTCTCCCCGAGCCGACTTCCCATTAAGGCAAACTTGACCGGCATGAGGGAGATTTGGGAAAGTCTCTGGCCGGTAGCCGGGACGTACCTTAGTATTCGCATGATATCCATATGATGAGCAATATGAGTTAGATCCCGACGATACTACACCGTTCGTGGGCTCGACAGGGCTGAGACATGGCAAGACTGCAGTATCGAAGGCGTCGAGAACGTCTCTCGCTTAGAAGCCGTCGCATATCGTTACCGGCATCTTCTTATCGACCTTGGCAAAACGTGAGAACGAGACACTGTATCGGTATCTGCCGCACCTTTTGCCTTTTCGTACCTCTCTCTGTTGGTAGGTACCTGCAATGTTCTAGCGATTTGTACATGGCCCGGATTTTCTTGGTTTCTCAAAACGTCGGTGACTTGCTCAGTGCTTGCTCAGTGGCGTACACATGGGATCAAGATACCTAGGTATGTCAGGCTTGCATACAGTCTGACAGTCTCTTCAATGAATCGAATATCGCTATGCAGTATTCAATATTTACGAAGCCTTGAGCGGTATTCGGCTTCCGCCTGTGAAGGTGAACATGCAGGATGTCTCTGACAGTCGCACTGCATTTTAGGCTGTCTTCGGGACCCAATTTGTACCTGCAGGACTAGCTTCAGATGGACGCGCAGACGTTCTGCCGCAGTGCCGGTACCCAAGCAGCAAGTGCTTTTTCATGTCGAATTGTTGGGTTTACTCTCCCGTCATTAGCGTGTTTGGATGGCCTTGCAGCAATGTCTCACCTCCAGCACGCGAGAAAATACAGTCGCATTGGCGCACAAGGTTGCTGCAGGTCTTGATATTATACAATATCTTCGGATGTCACCGTACTTTGCAACTTGGTCCTGACTGTGAGGCCTATTGTACTATACCTAGTGGGCTAGGTAACAGAAGAGCCTGCAATAGGGGGTCCTGGGGTTGTACAGCCAGACAGCCTGAGCGTGATGGATTTAACCATGCAGACTCGGGCCGTCCGCTGACCAACTATCCAGTTGGTGCATTGTGGCGTTGTGATGAGATTCTCTCGTTGGCTCAATTTATAAGAGGTGAGAAAATAGAAACATGACTTGCAGGTGTGAATCTTTTTCCCATCGAGATACCGACAGGACCTCTGTGCCGCAAGGGGCGTGAGTGCGGTACGATACTCCGCCAGCAGGCACTGCGTATCCCATTGGCCCAGTCATCCAATCTTATCGCATTCGCATGTATGTAACCCCCAAGGATCTTCCCAGCCACAAGAAAAAGAGTACCGTTGCAGTTCTACCTACTGTACATGTACTGCGAAAACCATACTTGACGCGTATCTGCGTGCGCGATCGATTAGCGGCAGGAATCCTTTCCATGCTTCTGCGCACTACGATATGTCATACCACCAGTACCACCAGTACCACCAGTGGACACAGGCACCACTCTTCTTACATGTCTGCATATGTAGGATTCTGCAAATTCTACGCCCCACTGGCCCTACGAACCCCTTATTCTTGCTGAAGGCAGCCCAAATCTAGAGCTAGTGGAATAATAGTAGTCTGCCTATACTAAAAGATCCAATTTCTCTACGAAGACGCCTAGCAAAGAGTCAGTTATCAAAAAAGACCGAAGCTAATTACCCTACAGTAGTCGAAACGGGGACGACTTAACCGAGTGCATACATTGGTCCGTTATTCCTCCAACAGCCAGGCAGAGAACAGTCCCCGCTGGCAAGGGGCAGCCATCTGGAATTCTAGTGGATCAAGCAAGAGACTCCCCCCAGTCCCCCTGCTAGCCCTGAACGACCTGACGACCTCCCATCTGCAGCCCCTAAAAATGGACAAGACTTGGCAGATGGCGAGCAACTTAGCTTCCCCATGTGGTCCACCGGCCTCCGCCCGAGACCACCATTCCACCAGTCAGCGGCCCAACGCCGGCCCAGACGAGATACGTCAGGGCGACCCGAGATAGTAGTACCCTCAGGGATCCATTGCATACTCATTGCATACCCCTTGAGCACGACACGACGGCCTCGAGGGTTTGACCCATCGAGTGTCCGCTTCCCCAAAGCCCCGGCACATACACCATCAATTGGCTAGCAAAGTCGAGACCACCCTACCTGCGTGCTAGGTTACATGTACCGTTGTGTACAGGGCGCGCGACCTAAATAATAGCCATCCTTCCTGCTCTCCCTGACTGTTCGTAATGTTTCCGGTCCTTTTGCTTTCTCGAGTGTATGCTTCCCCCGTCCATGTCTCCGCCCCTGACTGTGATTCATGTGTATGGGAATTGCCTCATCTACATGAGTTCCGGAGCCATGAATACTACCTAAGCCACCCATCCCACTACACACGAGGAAGATATACCATACGTCCCCCCACCTTGGTCTGGTTGTTGGCCCGAAGTTATTAGACGATTGCATCATCGCATATTATCGAGCGAGTCTCTAGTCGACGGGATCAGTGGACATTGGAATCTATCGAGTACGGACCAGCTTGTCGATAGTCACCCATTTACGATATATCCTGTTCCTAATCGGCCTGGCGCGCGACACTTCGGCCAAGTTTACATGAGATCCGTCAGGTCTGGATTTGAATATTGGGTTGAATATTGGGACCGAATCGGCAAGGAAATACCTTTTATATATTGCGCCGGTCGATTGCCATATAGTGCGATTCTATATTGAGGATTAGAAGACGATTAATTAACAGGTGCTGCTGTATACGAGAGTCCTCACCATGTCGAACCTAACCATCGACGCCCTGCGCGGCGGCTGCCCCGCGCCGTTTTTCAACGAGCTCTCATTCCCTGCGGAAGGAGGACGTAAGTCTCGAATCGCTATATTTGCGAACTCTCTCTAACTCTATTATAGACGTGGAGGGTCGATTATGCTCACCTCTTGGTCCCCTAAGTTGCTGTATACCATGTCCTATGACAGACTGGGCTTACCCAGATAATTTCACAAGCGCAACACAGGCAGCCGACTGGGTTAATGTTGTTGGCATGATTTGCTGCGGGTTCTTATTGCTTTCATGGATCGTCCTCCCCGTCGAGAAGACACATCGTCATTATCTGAGCATATGTCTCACCTGCGCTGTGGTGTTGTTGAACGTGAGTTAGTCTTGGGAGTATAGATTTGGACAGGGGTAACTGACCTTCACAGTTGGGCTTCATTGTCCCTTTGGCAGCTAAACCAGAACAATGTTATAACGAAATCACTCCACATGGAATGGACACGAGCTCTGTATGTGCAGCCTCGGGAGCTTTCCTACTTGCCGGTGGCTGGTCTGGTATAATGTGGATTTTCCTGAGAGCTCTTTCTCTCCATCTTCAGATCTGCTGGCAGTTGGTCGTAGGCCGAAACTTCATGTGGTTTTCCCAAGCCTTAGGCTGGGGTATCCCCATCGTCGGCCTCGTTATCCTTCTTGTCTTTAGCGGCGTTTCGTTCCGTTTCGGCGCAACATGCCACATCAATCACGAGAACAGCTTGGCCGATTTTTGGATCCCTCTTTTGGTCTTCGCCGGCCTCACCGTCATCATACAGTTCGCTACCTTTGGATACTGTATTAAGGTATACCTCGCATCTCTGAGCGACAACAGCGCCACGACTGAGGGCTCCGGCATGCCTTCTTACTCTAACAGCATCCGCACCATGACCCCCCGCCAGGCATACCGACGAGTACGACGTGTTATCCAACTCCAATGGCGCGGTATCGTTATCGTATTGGTTATCATCGCCGATGTCATCTTCTTTGCGGTTGTCTTCGTCTTCATGGACAATACCGTGCAGGCGATCAAGGACGACCCAGAAAAGGCGTTGACCTGGGCAGCCTGCCTCATCGCATTCAATGGCGACAAGAATAGGTGCTTAGATCAGGCTTCAGTTTTGGTCGTGAACCTCCCGACCGTTGCAGCGGTTCTAGTACTCCTAGCGGTAAGAACTCACGATTGAAGGTTAGTGATGCTGTCAAAACTAATGTTGAATCTAGATGAACGGTATTTGGCTACTCGTACTCCTAGGCCGCTGGTCGATGTTCACCGGCTGGATCGATTTGTTTGCATCCCTTCTCGGCTATCGAACCAAGAAGGAATTTGTGTCTGTGGACGCTCGAATGGATATCAAGCAAGACCCCCGGTCTTATGAAATGTTGGATCGCGATTCCGGAAAGGCAGATACGGTGCTGACACCAATTAGCGCGGCTTTGTCACCCACTGCTCGAGGCGGGCGACACACACCCGATTACTTCGGCCAAACAGCACGGTACCAACCCCATCAGCGGTCATTCTCCTCGCCCAGACCGCCGCAACAAATTCATTGGGATACGATGCAGTCGTACGAACAGAACTACCCCCAGCCCCCAATGCCGACGTCCCGCCCGAATGACTACGAGCACATGAATCCCTTGGGAATGAATAGGATAGAAAAGGAGGACGAAATACATTACACGGCCCCGAGGTCACAATATACGCAACCGGGAGCGGCCGACTACGGCCGTGACCACGTTTTCATTTAATTCTTTCGATTCTATTAGGGCTACCCGCAGTCATGTACATTTTTCTTTTCTTCCTGTTCATATATATATATATATACCAAGGCGGACCAATGCCGTGGATAAAAACTGGTATTTTCCAAAGCGCGGCGTCCCGGGATTCGACGGATTTTGTATCGATAGAATCGCTCTTTACCGCTTAAAAAAGAGGCATGTGTTCGATCACAATGGTTGGGGGGAGGAAGCGGCCTACCGAAAATTGAGGAGAAGCGCCTAGGAACGTCTTACGGAAGAAGATGGGATGGTCAAAGGTTGCAAGCATTCGTAATGGGGATACGAGCTCAAGAGGGAGGAGGCCTGGCGGTAAACTCGCCCGTTGGCGCATGACGCGCTTCGAAGCCGCGATATATGCGGTTACTTTGAAAGGTTGACGGGTGGTGAGGAGATGGGGAGACGAGGCGACGACGTGAAGCGAAGCGATATTGGTCTATCAAACTTGACCCCATTGAGTTCGGATAGGTTCCTAGCTGAGCTACTACGTATAGATGTGAATATATGTCAAATCAATCAAAGGTGTTACAGGTCTATATGTCTACTTTGTTCCGCCTTGTCTCTTATACCTCGTGATGAATGTGAATATTCAGATGTGTGACTAGGTATAGTATATCAGGGCTAAGAATTTCTAATGCACCACCATTCCAGGGCTTTTTCTATATAATATCCGTGAATACCATACAAAATGGTCTATGAATCGTATTTCAAATATCTTGCGCCAACAATTGGTCAAGAGATGTGTCTACCTGTATGTCAACTGGAGAGATCCTTCAAGTCTAAGGGATGTAAGCGTGTCTTACATTGCAGTGTTATAGAGACCATGGTTTTTCACTTTTTAGAAAACACCTATGACATTCTCTGCCCACTCTTTGACTTGTAATATTTGCTTAGAGATAGGACTCATGCTTACGTTCGGACGAACAAATAGCGTCATAAATGAGAACCCCCTTAAGGCTTATGTAATGGGGAGTTGGACCTGGCTCGGGTGGGTCACTGCTGGGGTACGTACCCACCTCCAACGTCACTTCGTTGCAGACGCAGGTCCAGGAACAACTGGCTGACAACATCTTTTTATTCTAAAGCTTAGCTCTGACAAAACTTCAACATTTTCAACCACTTTCTTCATGTAAAACCGAAAGCCTGCAGGTTAACAATGGGCTCCGTGTCATCTTTTTATATAGCAGTTGTCGTGTCTTGTTACGAATTGCTACCGTACAGCCCGTAGACTGATAATTCAGTGGCTAGACCGATCTCCCGATAAACCTCCCTCTCCCTGTCGCTGCCGACATCTAATTGCTTTTTACGATCCACCTAGAAAGGGAAGAGACATAAACTATGTATCAGGTTTTCCTCTTTTTATTCCTCTTCCTCGGCGGTTACTTCCACTACCTGTGGAAAGCCGAGGCTGCCCTCCACGAGCCGTGGGTCCCGGACGTTGGCGACCAACTCTTCAGCCAGCGGCCGCTGCCCGCGTTTAGGGAGTCGTCGAGCATAGCGACCTACGCGCTGCCCCTGCGCACACAGGGCCGGCACGTCGTCGATGCCGCGGGACGCCGCTACAAGCTCGCCAGCGTCAATTGGTACGGGGCCAGCGACGAGCTCTTCATCCCGGGTGGCCTCGAGGTGCAGCACCGCTCCGTCATCGCGAGCACCATCCGCCTCCTGGGCTTCAACAGCGTGCGCCTGCCGTACTCGGACGAAATGGTGATGCGAAACCCCACCATCCTCCCGCACCTCCTCTCCGCCAACCCGGACCTCGTCGGTCTGCGCGCGCTCGACATATTCGAGGCCGTCGTCGAGTCCCTGACCGATGCGGGCATCGCCGTCATCATCAACAACCACATCACCACCGCCACGTGGTGCTGCGGCGCCGACCCGTGTGACGCTGGCTGGGCCAACGACCACCTCGGCCCCATATGTAAGGTCTCGCAGTCCGAGGAGGACTGGATACAGCACTGGGAGACGATAATGGAGCGGTTTGTGGACAACCCTAGAGTCATAGGGGCCGATCTCAGGAACGAGGTGCGCGGCGTCTGGGGCACCATGTCGTGGGATCGCTGGGCGACCGCGGCCGAGAAGTGCGGCAACAGGCTGCTGAAGATGAACAGCGACTGGTTGATTATCGTTGGCGGGACCGAATCCGGGAATGACCTCACTAGGGTGCTGGACCGGCCCGTGCAGCTCGACGTTGCGGACCGGGTTGTGTACTCAGCACACGTGTACGCGTGGTCAGGCTGGGGCAGCCGTGAAGGGCGATACGCCAAGCGCTCTTACGCATCCTTCATCCAGGCGATGCGGAAGAATTGGGCGTACCTGGTCGAGAACGGCGACGCCCCGGTCTGGGTCGGCGAGTTCGGGGCCCCGCACCATCCGGGCACGGGCGACGCCAACTACTGGCGCAACCTGATGCGATACCTAAAAAGCATCGACGCCGACTTCGGGTACTGGGCCATCAACCCGCGCAAGCCCAAGGACAACGCGGAAGAGTCGTACTCGCTCGTCAAGGACGACTGGATCACGCCCATCCTCGACTACCGCATGCGCGACATGACGGAGCTCATCGCCGGCTCGGGGGGTGACGGTGACGATGACGACGACGCCGGGGACAGAAGTGAAGGCTATAGGCCGACGAAAGCAAACCGAGCAAATTTTGGACTCTTTTAAAAACACGCGGGCTTTTTATCATCGTGCTGGAAATGCCACTTACTGGGAAAGGGACAAGTTTATACAATCGTTTTTCGCGAAGCATACACCGGTGCTGGTTGGTTATTTTGCATATCGGACTCACAGCTTTAGACTGATGGGATGTGCCTACTTAGGTACCTGGCTATACGGACTACCTCGCATAGAGCAAGCGAGCGGCCTTCTGGGTTAGAATACGGGTTTTGTTTTATACCGTCAACTCTCGACACGAGGACATCGAGGACATTGCTTGGCGCCCTCGGATATGTACTGGACTTATGGGGTCACCCATCTAGGAGCGAGTCATATTTTATGTGTATCACATCATCGCCAGCTTCTCAATGCATTATGTATGACTATGCGAAGTTCGGTGTTGCATTTCAATCGGTACTATGTAGGTAGGTACACAAGAGACCCAGGGCCAACCAACATTATGCTCTGAAGTGCACAAGTGCAATAGAGCAAGTCCTACACCTCGACACGACCGTCAGCTGTGTCGTCCTTTGGTTCCAACATGAACCAAGCTAACTCGTGTTATTGTTTAACATCTTCCACTCGCCTAGCTTAAAAGGCCTTACCCTGCTCTCTATTGCGATTTTTATCGACAAATTTGTTGATTTGAGTTAGGAGTTAGGTGTTCGTGGATTTGCTGGTCGAGACGAATGATAGCCGCTTCTTGATTCTTGCATACTCGATGATTCTCTAGATCCAGGGTGAGGTCGTTGCGTCGTGATACTGTATAATAAATATCTATAGGTATCCCACCCTGAAGGTTGTTAAGATATCAAAATTTTGTATTGAGTGCTAGGGCTAACAATGCCCCATGGATCCCACAAACACCTCAAAACCAAAGATAGGGGGGAAAGGGGGGGAGTGGCGAGACTACCCCTACGAGTACCCAAGCTTCCCTGAAGCTTTAGTCGCAGCCCAACAGCCTAAATTCCCTCCAACCTTCCTCTCTCTTTTCAATTTTCTCTCTAGATCACTTCGAGAACGATCGAGCTAACAGCCGTACGCCAGCTACGACTATTCCCGTGAAAAGTCCTAACGCCCCCAGGAGGACGAAGGTTTGAGTCGTGGAAATAGGACGTGGGCCCCTCTGCGAAATCGAATTTCCGCTCCCGTGGTTCCGCGCCCGGTTCCCGGGTCCGCCGCTCTGGAACACGCTGTTGCCGCTGCCCTCGTTCCTGGCGACGTGCCCGTGCCCGTGCCTGTTGCTGAGCATGTCGATGTCCTCCCGCCAGCTTCGTCGACGGCTGGTGTTTGGCGTGGCGGGTTCCGACGGCGTGGACGGGACGGCCGGCTGCGATCCAGCATTCGTTGCTATGGCGGCCGCTAGTTCTTCCCTGATGGTGGCGATCTGCTCCTGGTGGTCGGCTCTCAACGCACTGAGCTCGGCGTTGAACTCGCCCCTGAGCTTCTCTACAGCCCGGTTAATGGCGCGTTGATCAACGGGGCCTTGGTCAATGGGTGCACAGTCATCTGCGCCTTGGTCATTTATAACTTGGCCGATGGAAGTTTCATCAAGGGCAGCTTGGAGTTGTTCTAGCCCTGACGTCGGAGTTGTTTGTCCAGCATCGGTACCAGAGTCGGACGACACGTCGATGATTGCCATTTTGGTAGGACTAGGCTGCTGCTAAGTTGGGTGAATATGGGTATTGTAGAGTACAATTTTCTTGCTGATAGAGATCAGAGAAGCTCAGAAAGGTTAAGAATCTACGAAAGCCTTTATAGAAGAGAAAGCTAGCCGCGGCAATAATTGAATGGAAAGCTGAATCAGTTGTCTGGTAATATGGGAGTGATGTCTAGACAGTTACAGCTAAGATACACACCATGAAAGATAGCCAGTGCTACCACAACCTTCTAAAAGGAGTCTGATGTGACTAGGATATCTACGTCCTCAGCAAAGTCTAGAAAATCGTGTTCATGATGATGTTGAAGAAGCTGTTAATCTCAGGACAAGAGGCAGGAGATCAAGAATACCTAATGCATGGTACAACAGTCATTAATACACTGATATCTTTAACATGTTAACAACTCTCGAGTCAAAGCATGTGTCAGTAGTCGGCCTTTATTAATCAGGGGAAAGGGGTCAGCGGTAAACTCAGTACATAAGCCGTAGGTATTACTTTTATATCCATAGCGATGGATTGGCACGGTTTCTGACACGAAAATCCATGCCTAGGTAGGTACCTATACCTACCTTTCAACCACTTGATAAACACTCATTACTCTTAATTGCTACCGTGAGGGTAGCTATATGCTTACCAAAGAAGCGTCTTATCATTCCTGGAATCAAGACTGTAAAGCAACTAGATTATTTAAATAAGAATTTTACCTTTTCACGGGGAAAATAGCATACAACTTTCTTATATCCCCAAATATTGGCTATGTGTGTCAATACCAGGGCACTTTCCATATAAGAAAGACCATTAATTCCTATGGTAGAGGGTGATCTAGCTGTCTAATGTAGTTCTCAGCTATACATAGACACATTGTCATATTGTGCTGCCTTTATTTGCAGTAAAACACAACCTTATTGTGATTCGGTTGCACGGGTATCTGAAACATCGCTTAATACAAAAGTACCCTTCTCGCAATGTTAACCTGATCATTCCCCAAAGACCAGTACCAACGCCAAAACAATGCAATGCGACCGAGGCATCCGAAGAGTCCTGTGGTTTTCTGCGTATTAGAAACCCAGGGTGTTCGGGGAAAGAAACTATGAGGTATTAGCGGATCAATTCAAGAAACAAACGAACTGCGTGGCCTACCAGAGCACACATGCCCGTTCCATGGGTCATGTGTATCGTTAGAGAGAACAGCGAGACTCGCACACAGGCTGATAATGAACCATGACTAATTGTGTCGTAATTCGGACTAGGTTGGGATTTGGATCTAGTTGTCAAAATCCATGTTCATCATGGCCATGTCCTCGTCTGCTAGGGAACTTAGACCTGAGCTTGCCGGTCTAGAATCGGTGTCGACGACTACAGGCTCAGGCGGACGCTGTGAAGCCTCGTGTCTCGTGCGTTTCCAAGCGCGGATACTAGTCTCTTCGCCACCTTCCAGCGTAACCTCGCCATCGACGATGCCACGGCCAAGGATGGTGCTAGCGTACTTGGAATCTTCATCCATCTTGTTGTGCTTTCGCTTGAGCGCTGTTTCGCTTTATTAGTATCAAGGCTAAGTGTTTCGTAGATATCCATAGGGCTGCCATACCATTCAAGTAGTCCGTCGGCCGCTGTTCTTCTACGCCCTCGACCCCGACGTCTCCCGCGACCGGTTTATCGAGACCAGCTACTTTGCGAATTCGCTGGTTCTTCTTTCCCGTACTCCATTGAATGAAGTCGTCAATACCTTGCGTGTCCTCCACTCTGCTGACTTCCTGTGCTGTGAAGTCACGAACCGGCCAAAAGGCACCACAGTCTTCGAGTGCCATCCGCACATCAACAATGTCCGGAAGACCAGGATAGCCGAATTCATTGTTCATCTCGGCGTGCTGCGCAGTTTGGCGAGAGATTGCCATCATGTAGTTAGCCGCAATCTCGGTGATGGTATCGACGGTAGCCGGTGCAGTTGAATAGTAGCCTTGGGCGCGCAGGATTTGGAGGATGGCTGGTCGAAAGAACGCGAGATGGATCTGGTCCGCAGTGGGATGCTGCTGAACTTGCTGAGCTCGAGATGACATTGTGGAATAGAGGCGGGTAGAGAAGCGACAGGTGTGTGACGAATTTGGATCGAGGATTTTGTAGTTGTAGTCGTCGAGTTTGTATCGTTGAAGGATACAGTAGAGTTGAAAGTGTCGCAGGAAAGCGTAGTTTTGGTGTAGACTACGGAAAGATTTCTAAAATTTGCTGGAGGTGAGTTGGAAAAGATTCTAGTGGTTGAATTTTGCGAAAGATTGGGAGGATTAAAATTTGCCTCGAGGGTTCGCAACAGGTGGTTTGAGGAAGAGTGTTGAATGCAGAGTTTTGGGAAAAACTCGAGAGTGGGAAGTTGTTTTTGTAGGTATGGATCGAGGTCGATTTGTAGAGAATAATCGTTGAACTGATACTAGTGGGAGGAAGGCAGTGCCAAAGAGATTGGCCAACAAGATGTGCGGTTGTATGCGAGGATGAAAATTGGAATTTTGCACACCTGACTAGAGATTTGGTTGTTTCTAGAAAGACGAACGTGAAATCGACGAATTGAAGAGATGGCGCAAACTCAGGTGAGTAGGGTTAGGTCTCGGCGCCCACAAACGAGGTCGAAGACGATTCTGGCGTAGTTCTCTTGGGAAGAAGCCAATGCTGAACTTCGTAAATTTGAATCGAGAATCTTGTTACGCTAATCAAGCGAAGATGAGTTGAAGAGATCAGTCTCGGAATTGTGTTGCAAGAAGGTTGCAGCGCGGGTGAGAATCGCTCGAGAAAAGAGTGTTGTAGATTGAAATTGTTGAAGACTGGAGCTGGATTGAAGAATCTCTTGTACGGTTTTGAGAAGTGGTTGCTTCGGGAGAGTTCGAGTGAGGAAGAGAAAGCGAGAAGGCGTCGAGATTGATCACGTCGCTAGCTAGCTTTATTCGAGCGCGGTTGCCCATTGGCCATCTGAACAGTCGGCGGCTCCTAGCAAACACTTGCTAGGTTGTTCGCCATCGCGACCAAATTTGGTGTACTTGGAGGTCTTATCTTCGAAGATCCCAAGTTTTGCCGTTGGCGGTTTGGCCGTCAAGGTAGGTTGATAGGTGAAGTTGAGGAAGTTGCGAAGAAAGCTACAAGGCTGACCCACTTTATCGCACGATGTGGGTACCTCAGGTATATCTCTGGCAGGTACCTACGCGTAGCCTACGCGTAGGTATCTGGTCCAGTGAGGAAGGCGTGATACATCGAAGTCCACGTAGGTATGTATATATACCTACCTAGGGAGGTAGGAAGATATACGTAAGATATAAAGTGAGTACGCGCAATACTTGAAAATTAATTGAAAGAAAATCTTGGACCTTTGGGGTTTTGATCAATTGTTTCTGCTTTCGACAAGGTAGGTACGCAGTCTTAGGTGACTACCTTTTTTGATTCAGTTGGTACCTACCTGGAACAAACCACTTTGATCGGTGACCCACATTTGTGCATGCGTCGCGCCAGGTACCTACCTACCTAGAAACGCGCTAGGTAACGACAGTTGCGCAGGGCTTATCTACGATAAACTCCGACTATCGATAAGCCATCGCAACTCAACATCCAAGGTTCAAACTCCCAAACTCCCAAACTCCCATCTACCCATTGACGTGTGCCAATCAACTGCTAAGAGATCCAACCAACCTACATGCTCAAACCAGCACTGGCTGCTTGTCTCCTAGCTTGTGCTTGGGACTTGTAGCTAAACTATCCGATACTCTTATTTCTAACCTTTAGCGGCTTCACGATCGTCTCGACCTCGACTTAATTATCAACCATTGAACCTTCGCATATTCGCACCATCGCAACGCCGCCACCATGTCTTCTATAAATGTGAAGCCGACTCTCAAGCTGGATACAGCTCAGAACATGCCGCCTCCATCAAATCCCGACAATCCTAGACCAATCCTCAAGCTCAATACCAAATCCCGTCAATCTTCTTTTAGCGGCGACGTAGGCACGCCTACTCCATCCGGCGAGATTCGAAAGATCAAGATCAAGCTTAATAGTCAACCGAGCACACCAGCCGCCGCATCTACACCCAGCGTCACTAAGTCTAAAGCCGGCAGGATGTCTAAACCCACGGCAAAACTAATCGAAGCAAGGAAGCGCCCTCACGATAGCGACGATGAGGATCAACCCTTGTCGCTGAGTCGCTACGACTCAAATCGACCTGATAAGAGGATTAAGGTCACCTCCAAATCAACGCCTACTTCTATAAGTGTCAATACCCCCATCAGCTCTATCAAGTTTAAGCCCAGAGGAGAACCCGTGGAACATCATCCCGGCGATGCTTACGACTCCGAGGCTAGTGACCGCGAAGGCGATCCTGTTAGGGAAACAACGTTTGTCTTACGTGCCCTCCCTGGCTCTCCTGCCGAATATCTTAAACAGGCCCTCGCTGAAGGCACCATCGGTCTACCCAAACAGAATGGAGGCGCCGAATTCGCTGTACAATTCCTCGATGGCAAGCAGCGGCGAGCTATGATAACTATCAATGGAAAATACTACGCAGCTGTTTTAGTTCATCTTCCCACCATCACTGAGGCTATGAAATCCTGGGATCGCAAGAATATGATGAAGAATTCCGACGTTACCGAGATGCTTCTATGCTTTGCCGAGGTCAGAAACGAAAACGAGGCTAAGAGTGTTCCACTTCCACCTATGGTCGTTAAGTACGAGCATAAGTGGCCCCATGGCATTACTCCTCCCATGCATGACGCCGTGCACCGACGTTTTAGGAAGACGCTTTCGGAAAAGCAGTGGCAGTCTAGTGCTGAAATTGTTTCTAAGTTGCTCGAGGAAGACGCAGCTGCTCTGGAAACGCATGTCGAATTCTTACAGGATGAGGATGGCGAAATGTATTCTGACGACGAAGAGGATGCCGAGGGCGAAGCTGAGCAAGATTATTTCGGTGACCAAGCAGGCGTTCCAATGGAGGAAGACGATGACGACGACGAAATGTTGGCCGCCATGGAAGCCGAACTCGCCGAGGGAATACAAGAGGAGGAAGAGCTCACTGTCGCGACACCGGCTGTGAAACTTGAGGCGCCAACTCCGATCGCGGATGAGATTAGTACTCCTGCGGGTGTAGCTGAGGAGATCATATCAGAGGAGGACGAAGATGACGACGACGACGATGAAGACGACGATGATGAGGACGAGGAGATGGACGACGAGCAGTTGGCCGCCGAACGCGAGCGCAAGGAGAAGGTGGACGAGCTTGAGCATATTAAGCGCCAGTATGAGGACACGAAACGCCAGCTCACCGAAGTTACGGCGCCCATTCTCAAGAAACGACTCCTCACGACCAAGGCCAGTCTCGAGAAAGAGATTGCGGTCAAGAGGGCCGCGCTCGGCTTGACGGACGAGGATTAAGAACTTGGACATGCCGATTTAGGAGAAGGGGTCGGCGGCTAAGATGGAAGCAGACCTCAACCTTGTATCTGGCCATGGTGATTTTGCAGCCCTCGTGCTATGTGTTTGGTCCCAAGGGGCTTCCGTTTGTTGAGCATGCGGATGACTATGCTATTTGATTGAATAATAGACAGGCGGGAATGATACCCTCATAAGCGTAATAAAAACAGCGGAATAGAAGAATCTGTTATAGCAACTTGATTCTGGTTGTACAATGCGAAAGCGAGATTTCAACGTATATTTTTATCCCTTTAAGCAGAGACATGGGCGAGCCAGCTGAGTTCAGTGATACGATACAATCTTGATTTTACCATATTCTAGGTATTATGAGTTGCGATACACGTATCCCCTAGGTAGTGCAATACGAGAAATGGTGGTGTTCTTCGGCATCGTAAATTTGTGTACATATCTAAGTCAGGTGAGTATAATACATGCAAAGCTAGACAATGCCTGGCCTCGACCATGCAAAACCGCCCATGCTTCTGGTGTCGTCCATTTTTTTACACGAGGCTTTCTTTTCCGGGCGTGCCTATTCGACAGCACTGCCTTGCTTACTACCAGGCAGCCAACCAAGCCCCTTTTTACATGCTCTTCAAGTAGTTGCTCTCCTTGATCTTAGCCTTCCTCTCCTTGCGCATGGCCCTGCGCAGGTCCTCTCTCGCCTGCTGCGCCGCGAGGGCGCCCTCCATCGTGCCCTCCTCGTTCGACGGCAGGTTGATGCTCTGGTGCTGCAGCGGGATCTTGGGCGCGAGGGCCTCGATGTTGCCCTCGGCCAGGAGCCGCGCTTCCAGGACGCGCTGCCGCTTCGCGGCTATACGTCGCTGCTTCTTTGATTTTGCTGGGACGATATTAGTTTCATGGATTCGTGGAAGGCGAACGTGGAACGGTATATCATAAAGACAGGATAAACGGCAGAGGAAAAAATCGAGGGAACCTACAGAACTCATCTCCAGCATCTTCATCAGCACCCTCATCCGCCTTCTTCTGCACCTCTAGACAGTTCCATAGCCAGGTCGGGTATGCATCGTCGGGAAGCGCGACAGGGTCCGTTCGGTTCTTGAAGTAGTTCAACCCTGTAAGCACCGTTCCCTCGGGGCAGGCTGATAGGACAGGCTTGTCATCGGTAGGGACATCTCCAAGCGGTGTGCTAAATACGGGCGACTCGGCCGTACCCGGCGCGGGCGGTTCAGGTGCTGGTGAAGAGGACCGGCGCGATATTGTATTCGAAAATAATCGTAAGGCGAAGGGGGATGTGGGCGTGGTGAGACGTATTTGTGGTATGCGCGAGCTGAGCGTCGAGGCTCGTTGGAGACACCTTTGGCATATCATACTGTCGAGTATGGACGGCGACGTCAAGATGTGCTGTCGCTAAGTTCGAGATGGGATGGGATTTCTGGTGGTGTTGAAGCTCCAGAAATTTTGTATGGGCGGTCGGAGCTTTGGATTAGATTTCGCCGATGCCAATTGGATGGGCTGGGATGGACCTCAGCATTTCGGCAGCTTTAGAGCCTTAAGCTTGATTAAACAGATCTTTTACAAATACTAAGCAAACAATTCGTCGAATTACAGACAATATGCGATGATTTAATTTGATTTGGTTTGATTCTGTGTCCTCGACACTTCAAATTCCTGGATATGTACAATACACGAATATGGAGGGCATGAATGCATTGCGCTGCGCCGTCTTGAGTCTTTTAAAAGGAGCTCTATTCGAAGTACATAGCTCTCGCGGCTGATGCGCCTTAGCTTCATTGCAATGCCTTTGATAAGCCGAACAAGACTTTGCTCCTGTATACACCGTCTTCGTCTTGTCTATTGCTTGGAGATGTAGTTTTGTTGCTCGAATAGGTAGCCCCGTACTCGGTGGTCCTTCAGCATTTGGAGGTATTTTTCTATAGGAATGTCAGCTGTCTCGTCCAGGTAGAAAGCATCATCGTAGTGAATATGATCTTGTGAGTGTTCCGATACCACCACCGGGCAAACGAGAGAATTTCCGAGGACTAGGTGAGCCACTCACCTCGTAAAGCACCGCACTTTTCAAGGTGGTTAACACCCTCGCGGTAGTAGCATTTGCTCAGTTCCTCCCGCACCAGCCGTCCCATCATGACCTGCACCCATTGCTCCCTGATGATGGAGTCTTGCGCCTGCTTCAATCGCTTGCTGTCCTCGTAGTCGACGCCGTCAAAGGTAGGAGGGACGGTTGGCTTCTTGGCCAGGAAAGCTTCGGATTCGGGGGTCGGCATTGTGATGAAAGTGTGGTTGAGGTGATTAAATACGAATATCCGATTAGCTATCGCAGAGTAATTCTCGATTGACGGACATTCAACGTTGTCGCGTACCTAGAGGTCAAATCCAGAGTGGCCGCGGATTTCGTAATGCAGCTTCCACTAGGCCAGCATCACGCATCGCTGCAGTGCTTCAAGCTGATATGGTCACGTGTATCGCACTTTGATACTTTCGAGCTGTACCTAGTACCTTAGTAGTACCTGAGGTAGGTATCAGGGTATCTGCATCAAGGTTCTCCAATGTGGCCCGTGCTATCATGCTTGGCAATTGCTCTAGGTGCTCACCGCCCGTGAATTGCTCCAATGCCCCACCGGCAGATTGAAATTTTCACCTAAGGGTCCAAGGCCCCTCGAAGAAAAAAAAATTTGATAGCTCAATCCAACCACACTTTTTCTTCGGTGCAGTTAACATAAAAGCACCTACCATTCCCACCTTCCATCCAACTCTCTTCTCTCATCTCTCATCTCCCATCTCCAACATCATTCATCTTCACTACATCCTTTCCAATTAACCAATCCAATCACACACCTTGTCATCACAATGGGCAAGGTCAAGCAAGCCAACGGCAAGGCTGCCAAGAGTAGCAAGTCCGCCAACCCCCTCACCACCGTGAAGAATGCCGGTGTCACCAAGGCCACCGATAGCCCCAAAGCTAAGTCGAAGGAGCTCGCCAAGGATGTCGCTGCGAAGGCTAAGGTCGCTATGACCCGCAAGGAGATCAAAGCCGGCAAGAAGCAGCCCGAGCCTGAATCCTCCGATTCGGATTCTGATGCTTCTGAAGACTCCGAGTCTGATGCTTCCGGCTCTTCTGACTCGGACTCTTCCGAGTCTGAGGAAGAGAAGCCTGCCGCTAAGACTAACGGCAAGGTCTCCAAGGCGGCCACTAATGGCAAGGCCAAGGCCAAGGCCGTCGAGGCAGAGTCTTCTGACTCTTCTGATTCCTCCAACTCGGATGAGGAAGAGGATAGCGATGATAGCAGCGATGACGAGGGTGCTGCGGCCAAGCCTGTCAAGGCTGCCGAGAAGAAGACTAATGGCAAGGAAGAGGTATGTCGACTTGCTAACCGAACATACTCCCAACTAACTTGATTCTTAGTCATCTGCCGAAAACTCTGACTCGAAGGATTCAGACTCGGATAAGGACTCAGCTGATTCAGACGACTCAGATGATTCTGACGATGCCGAGAAGCCTGCCGAGCAGCCCAAGAAGCGCAAGGCTGAAGAGGAGACATCTACACCCTTCAAGAAGACCAAGACGGAGGCTTCTGAAGACGAGTACACAACTCTGTTTGTCGGTAACCTGGGCTGGGGTGTGGATGATGACATTCTATACGAGGCATTCAAGGACTGCGCTGATATCAGCAACGCCCGTGTCGTTACCGACAAGGCTATGCAACGCTCTCGTGGTTTCGGATATGTCGACTTCTCGAGCCATGAGGGTGCCAAGGCTGCATTTGAGAAGATGAACAACTTCGAGCTTGAAGGCCGACCTCTGAGACTGGATCCTTCTAAGCCTCGTTCTGCTGAAGACTCTACTCCCAATGCTCGTGCCAACAACCGAGCCCAACAACATGGGGACTCCGTGAGCCCCGAGAGCGACACCTTGTTTGTCGGCAACCTTCCGTTTGACGCTGATGAGGACATGATTTCCGCATTCTTCGGCGAAACCTGCGAGGTCAAGAGTCTTCGACTACCCACTGATCCGTGAGTATTTTATCCTTTTACTATTCTTGGATATCTTTAAACTAATAAGATTATAGCGAGTCTGGAAACCGCAAGGGTTTTGGTTACGTAACTTTCAACTCTGTTGAGGATGCCAAGACTGTATTCACCAGCCAGAACGGCGCCTACATCGGCCAGGGTCGTGGAGCTCGCGCTGTCCGTCTCGACTTTGCTAGTCAGAGACCGCCTCGCGATGGCAACTCTGGTGGCCGTGGTGGCGGTGGCTTCGGAGGCCGTGGAGGTGGCCGCGGCGGTGGTCGTGGCGGCTTCGGACGTGGTGGTCCCCGTGGTGGTGGTGGACGTGGCGGCGGTCGGGGAGGCTTTGGTGCTTCTGCTCGAGGTGGCATGCAGAAGTTTGAGGGCAAGAAGATCACTTTTTAAAAGTGATATAGCCGCACTTGGTCCATGCTGAGGGTTACTTCGAAACACATGACGGTTGGCTTGGTGGGTTAGTCGGCTTCCAAATTACCATGAACTCCTGGAGTTGTTGTGGGCTTTGAGGGCTAAGCTTCTCCACGAAGCTGTGATGCGACCTGAGGGCTTGATCGGAGGGTGACCTCCATGTGGGTTCTGAGGGCTCGAGGGTTTTACACCGAAAGCGCCAGTTATCTGCAGATCATCATGGTGCGCGGTTCTTTACGTATGATATTGCTCATTAATTCGGCTTTTCCTCTGTGGGCTCTGAGGGCTTCTTTTATAGTCAATGGGGTTGGTATGAAACTTCTTATGCTCATGAGCATCTTGAAGCGGACCAAGCTACCAGACTGGCGAGGGCTTTATGACGGCGTTCGAGGGCTTTGAAAAGTTTCTACTCTTTGCAGATGCGAATGACTTACAGTTTCACGATACACTAATACACTGAACAACGAAGCCTCGGTGAGTATACCATCCCCTGTATTCGCGGATCTCATCGCTGCAAGCTCAGGCTTGTTGTGTCCGTAGTGAATTCTTGATCCATGTCAACCTGTCTTTCGTGGTGTCTTGTGCCCGTATCCGTTTAGCCTCGCGCTCGATTCATCGAATTACCTACGCCAATCCCATTGCACAATTAAGAAGGTCTTATTTATTACTGGCATGCCTAGCACTATGATAGAAAAGGGAACGCTGGTATTGTAATCATTCAACATCTGGTAGGGATTCTATAAGTTCGATTGTACTGTGATCGACCAAAGCTGTGCTATGCCGCTCACACATGGTTCGGACGCGCGCTTCGCTTTGCAGCTCGTACGGGGTCAGAATCCAGTTGTACCCGGCGAGCATCGACTTGCGGTACTCGACTACGACGTCCTCGTCGTTGGTCGAGAGCTCAGGGCCGCCAAACCGGCGCAGCGCGGCGAGGTAGTGGCCGAGGACGCGCATCTCATGGGCCCTGCGGTTCTTGACCGTCAGCCCGCCCGACACGAAGTACGCGACGTCGTGGAACGCCGAGCCGACCTGGATGGTCTGCCAGTCGAGGAACCGCGGCTCGACGCCCTGGTGCAGCCACGTGTTGCCGACGTGCGCGTCGCCGTGCACGAGGCACCGGAACCGCGGGTTGCGCAGCCGGAAGTGCTTCGCGAGCGCAGCGCGCACGCGCGTCTCGTCTTTGACGATGGCTGGTAGCGGTGGTCGATGCGCTCCGTGGATCAGGTCGTCCCACCGCGAGCATAAAGCGAACAGCAGGATCCGGTCGTAAAACTCGGGGTCCGCCCACGCGTGGTTGGAATGCCGGACCCCCCAGGTCCCCGCGTGCAGACCTGCCAGCTGCTCGACGCCGGCTAGCACGCGCTCTACCGGCCACGGCTCCATGGGTTCTCCGAACTTGGCGCCGGGGACGGCCAGGTCGTCCATGATCACTAGGCCCTGGGTAGCGTTGTTGCCGGCCCAGTACCATCGAGGCAAGTCGATGTGGACTAAGTTCGGGGCCACCCTGTTGAAGAAATCGGCCTCCCGCTTATACAGCCCGATCAGGATGTCGGGGTACCGCTCGATGAAGACCGTGTTGAACCCTCCTTTGATGCAGACTCTGGTCGGCCTCTACATACAACCTCGAGTTAGATTTGTTTTCTTCGAGAATGGTTTATGCTGTGATATTACCTTGAGGTCCCCTGTGTCGTCGTTCTCGTAGCTCAAGGTAAGGAACAGCTTGCCGGCACTCGCGTTGAGAATGGGGTCTCTAGTGGGCTCTATGGCCTTGACCTTCCGGCCTAGGACGCTTGTGAGCCACGACGCCGTGACGTGCTCGGGCAACGATGGGAGGTCGGGCTGCTCGGACGACATGGTCAACTTTCGATATGGACTCGCGATAGATGTGGCGTGTCGATTTGACGCAGGATAACCGGTCTCTTATATCTACGTACCCTAGGTAGGTAGTTATCCGAGGCCCTCTCACGGCAGAATGTGGATAGCTTGTTCCACCAGGACTGCGTGTGTAGAGCTGATCTGTTACATCCAAGAGGTCAGCCGAAAGATCAAGTGGAGTTCCAGTTCTCCAATCCTTTCCCACCAAGGTAGCTAGCTAGAAGACACAATGAATCCAAGCAGAACACATGTTTCCGATTCTACTAGTGGTGAGAGCGATGTAAGCCAGGTGTTTCCGTGTTTAGTCCTTGGTGCTACCTGGAAATCTTTCGATGACGTGGGATGGCGTTGGTGTTTCCCCAGATGCCATTGCCCAATTCGGTTTCTACCAGGTATGTATGAGTTTCAATCCATTTGATTGACCAACAGCATTTCCAGTAGCCTATAGCTATGACAATGACACTTTCTAAGACCCGATATAAAAGTTGGACAGAGATGGATTAATCATAGTTTCACGATTCGTGCAATAACGGTGGGAAATTAGTTTGAGCACAGTGGAAAGAGAGGGAAGAGATGTTCATAGTTATAACTAAAGTTCGTAGACGTATGAGTCTAGTTGTGAAATTAGTCTGTGGTGTTGTAAGTAGGTACTTTAGGAGTCGATGTCTCAACAAATATCAGTTGAATATCTTGGAAGCATCGCTTTGGTATAGTTTCAGTTATAGGCTAGAATTGGTGTGCCAGGATTGCTTGCTAAATATGTGCCATCTATACGGATTCAAGCATATACCTCTACTGTTACTAACATATCTTGAATTTGCACAGCTTTAGGGCTTGACAAAATTGGGGATAACTAGGATGCTTCCGGGGAAGCAACTCTACATTCAGCACCAGGTATTTCACATTAAAATCAGTATAATGTCTTTATTAATTGTTCTAAACACGGTGATATGGGCATAGCAAAGGCTAACCCTCATTCATGTGGCCAAATAGCTATAACTATGCCACTTGAAAGTCTAGCTCAGGGTTGCCCATATCTCGGTCAACAGAGTCAGGGGTTAGGGGCCGAAAGTAAAACTCCGAGTCCACATCTACTGTTAGGAACAGAAGGATATTATAAGATATCATAAGCCCTACCTAAAAGTAGGACGGTGATCATGGTGGTTTATAAGAACAGCGGCAATTGTCATGGGAATTTAGATTTTTAAGGAGGCAAAGGATGTGGTCACCAGGGGATCGGGTATATATAGACCCGGAGACGTCCGGAGTTTCCGGAATACCTTCTAACAGATTATACTAAAGACACTTCAGATGTTGCCTTATAGATGTAAGATACTCGTAGGATAGTAGGGCAGAATAATTGAGAAAATGCGAAAGAGGTTGGTATAGGAAGACGCGGCGTGCTACCTATGCCTTGCTATCAGGTCTTGGAAGTTACATACACAACCCCAAACCTGGTTTGAGCTCATGTAGTTATGATGAGTTTTTTTTTTTCTGTACTTCCCGCAGCAAGAATGCAATGCGGCGAAGGAACAACATGCCGACGAACTACTTCTCCAAGGCTTACTCTAGTGTTGGTCAGAATGTCTAAAAAAGGACATGATGAAAAGGTCAAGGACTTCAGCTTAATATGCACCCATTCGAGAATTAGACCCCCAAGTGTTTAGGAAGTAAGCAAATCCTTATCCTCACTGAGACACGGGTGAACACGGAAGAAAGTGCACTTATTGTCCTCGAGGCTGGAAGCAAGGTACCTATACATTCGTATGTTCAGACACTTGAGGGAGCCTGCATGAACTGGGTTTCAGTTGGACCTATCGCAAGGCGGTGCAACACGAACAGTCTGCGGCGTCACGGGTTGATCGATACCTACCCCTACGGATGCATAACCTGAGGCGGCAGCACCGACTTAAAGAAAACTGTGTGAATCAGCCCCCACGTTTCTTACACCTACATTACATCTCGGGCACCCGTAGCATATGTAGGGAGGTTGGTTCAGATGGTTGGAAGCTCATATCATCATAGTTTTGCTATCTTCATCTAGTTCTTGAATTCTAGTGTGGAACAGTGCCATAATGCGTAAACGAGTTCGTGCTGTTCTAAGCGCTCTGTCAATTTCGAAGAGATCCTCTAAAGCTAGTGTGTCGAAAAGGAATAGAGGTGACGAGGTCCTCATCAAAGAACGCACAACTCTTACCACAGTTTTCGAGGGAGAGAATCCGGCCGTGGAGTACGTATTCATTGGCCCCTATCATTGTGACCAGTCCGGCTCATTCGCATAGCATTGTTGCAGTCCATGGATTGAACGGCGATGCTTTCAAGACCTTTACGGCCACGCAAACGGGGAAGTTTTGGCTCGGTGATAGTGATATGCTCCCCCAAGATCTGAGAGGCCGTTGTCGCGTCTTGACATTTAGCTACCCTGCATCGGTTGCCTCAATCTTAGGCCGAGCATCTTCAGATACGATCTTACATCACGCTACAACATTAGTGGCAGAACTTGTCGCTGATCGGGAGGTATACAACCCCTACTCGTATCTTTTCAAAGCTGATAAGGCCGTTCAATAGATCAACAATGCTTTGGAAAGGCCGATAATATTTGTGTGTCATTCGCTTGGTGGTATTGTTGTGAAGCGGGTGAGTTGGGATCTCTCAGCTTAGAATGGTACACTCGTTGACATGAGTCTGCAAAGGCGTTGACCTACTCCGCAAGTCGAACGGGACACAAGATTGAACATATCCATTCTATCTACGTCTCAACATTCGGTGTTTTATTCTTTGGAACGCCTCACCAGGGAAGTCGAGCAGCCAATTTAGCCACGATCGCACAGCGAATGATAGATACATTTGTTCCATCGAGGATAGTGGATACAGACTCTCGACTCCTGAGTAATCTGAGAGAAAGTTCGGAAGTACTCCAAGATATTACCGACAACTTTGTGCCGATAATGGCAAGGCTTCACATTTGTTTCTTCTGGGAACAAGAAAAAACCGATCTGGGTTTCAAGTGGGAATATGTCCGTTCACATATATCAAGACGGTGTCTGTGCCAAGCTAATGCGTCGTAGATTGTGGTCGAGAGTTCCGCCGCACCAATTCTCGACAACACGGATCGTGCAGGCATACGACAGGACCATCGGAATATGTGTAGGTTCGAATCTCGAAGTTCGCCAAGTTACACATTAGTCGTAGCTACAATAGCGAGATATTCGAGGGAAGCACCTGAGGCGATCGCCCACAGGTGGGCTGGAGAGAGAGAAATGCTGCATTCGACACGAAAGCACGAAGCCATGGAGCTCCTGGAAACGGCAAATAAGACTGCTAAAAAGTCGGAGAAGGAATTGTCTTGAATCATCGTCGTTTACTTCATAGATGTTATATTTCCTAAGCATCACTTGGATCTCATCATATAGTTTCGCCTCAACAAGGTCAGCTAGTAATCGAATGATTATTATTCAGCTAATTATACGAAATTTAGCTATGTTGTCTACAGACTAAGGAGCTTGAGTTATTAAGGATAATACACCACGAAAAATCCATGAAGGATCTTCATACAAAAGTTTCTTCAGAGCTTATTGCCACCAATAGGTATTCCGAAAGAACACTATGCCTGACAACCTCAGCGACATATTTCAACCTTGCAACCGTCCGTAATTTGGAGTACTAGAGTCATCGTTTGTTTCTCTGCACCGACAAGCTCCGGCTTCTCACCATCGGGCAGTTTGATGGTTGGATATCTTTGTAGAATCCGGACGATGGTGTAACACGCTTCAGTAAGAGCAAAATCCACTGGTTGATATTAGAATCCTCCATGTGATTAATCGAGGTAGCATAGGGCTTAGCAGGGAACTCTTACTTCCTAGACAAGTCCTTGGGCCTCCATTAAAAGGCAAATATCCCCATCTACAGTTCCCCAATGTTAGTAGGCACATAATGCTTAACTTCCGAGTAATAGCAAAGCCGATCTCGTGAAATGTGAAGATATTGCCAAGCATGAAATGTTTTATGGAAAAGAATATACTTGAACAAGAGGAGAGGAAGCTTACCTCTGAAGAATTGGATCTCGATTCATGGGAAGATCTTCATCCCATCGTTCAGGCCGAAATTGTTCGGCATCCATTCCGTATAGATCGGGTCGGCGATGCATGGCATATATGCTGTACGCAACAGCTGTGCCTTTCGGTATAAGTACAGGTGAGCTTCTGTCCTCTCCTCCTCCGGTTGGAAGCACTGTGTTTCGTGTGGCTACTCTATAGTTAATGGGAACGGATGGGTATAGTCGAAGGACTGGTGGAGTAGTTGTCAGTTGTATGTTCAAAAGTTTCTAAATGCCGTGCCTCACTTTCTTTCACCACGTTATTGAGGTAGGGTAATCGCCGTAAATAGGTTCTGTCGATTTTGTCATCTGCTGGGAGCTGGGAAATTTCGTCTCTGAGTTCTTTCATGACGCGTGGGTGTCTGACAAGGTGGAAGCTGAGATGTGTAAGTATGTCTAGCTTTGTTACTGATGGCATAGTATTTCGGCTACTTACAAAACCCATGAGAGAACACAGGCCGTCGTATCCCTTCCCGCGGCAAGAACATTGATGGTCTGTCCTCTTAGGGCGTCGCGGTTATGACACTCCCGAGCTACCGATTTCAAGAAAACGTATCTTTTCCTACTATCGTCATCCCCATCAGTATTCCCCTTAGATAGGTTCCGATCGATGATTTCATCTGCAAATTGGTGTACTTGACTACACGCATCCCGAAACGCCTTGCCTCCGATCAACCAATAAAAATCGGAAAGTCGAAATCGGTTAATGACATATTTCTGGGCGAGGTTAAAGGCATCGGCGAAGTTTTTCTCTTTGGAGTCCGTTGGGGACTTGAGGCTGTGGACCGATTCGCCGAAAAGGAACGCCGTTGAAACGTCGAGTGTGAAGCGGAAGAATAGGGGTTGCAAATCGACAAGACCACCATGCTCGGGTAGCGCTGCTAGTAGGTCGTCAACCGGTTCTCTGAACAGGTCGAGGTTCTCGTATTGACTGTGATACATCTGAGGACGAAGGATTTCTCTCGAGTGTTTCCAAGCCTCGCCTTCCTGTGTGAAGATACCGTCCCCAAACATGGGAAAGGTGATAGCTCGTCGCGGGCCATTACCAAAATCTTGAAGGAAAAGCTACCTGTTAATTCACATAGATGGCTAATAATGTGTGTCGTCACTTACCATTGAACTTAGATGAGAGAATGGCCTCTAAGTTGGCCGGCTCGGCGGTGTCGTATGCTGTGATACCTAGGAGGACTTGACGAATCGTGTATCCCGTTTGGCGGAAATGGAATAGAAACTCTTCCATTAACCTTGACTCCGAGTTTGCTCTGAATATTTGTTCAAGCCTGTCGACCCCAAGTAGCCTCCTATTCTTAACCGATGGCGGTTCGGCACAGTCATATTTCTTCGCGAGTTGCTGAAGTTCCTTCATGATGTTAAGCGCCCATGTACCGAAGGGGCTTGGGGATTACCTACATATCTCCCCTTAGAGGAGCGCCCAAAATAGCGGACACAAACTGCAAACAGAAAAGCAGCAACGCAAAACCATAGATAATCCATACTTACGGCCGGCGGCAAGCTTCGGTTCACTTAGACGTATACTAGTCAATTGAATTCGTACACCATTACTGGGACATGTTCTAGCTGAAATATCTACAATTACAAGAAAATACTTTCTCCTTTCTAAGCCTCATAGTAGCCACGAATATGATCAGGATATTACATGGTTACACGGGGGAGGGGAAGTTGGAGAAAAGAGGCTGCTGGCTCCCTTCCGACGACTGCCATTGGACGACTGCGACATCCAAGGGGTGGTAAAATCAAGTGGCAGCCTATCAAAGCCACGTAATATGACTTTGTGGTGTGATGTTGTACAGGTACATGTATATCGAAGCGCCTTCGGGATTTGCACTCGTAAGACTTACTCGTAATAAAGCTCAGCCGGAGGGTGAAGTCGATGAGGTATATTCTATTTTAGGGCAAGGCTCTGTTATCTTCGCTACCGATCTTTTGATGCTGTGTGATGAATTACGACCGGCTCTTTTTCTGCTCTCATCCCCTGTACATTCATTTTCTTCACATCAAGCCCTACGCAGAGATAGCAAAGTAGATAACTACGAAACGCATAAAATTATTGTCTTTCAGGTATCTGGCCTCATTGGCCAGAATATTAAGCCTGCCACTAAGGTTCCTCAGGGTATCCAATCTCCGCATTTGGAAATCCCCTCGCGTCATGGTATCTGCTCGTCTGTTACCATCCCACATTTCCGGTAATCGGTAGCTATCATGGGACTGGTTGAGCTGGACCCTGGTTATACCAAAGGCACCAAAGTCGAGTGAGTTGCTTGACTATCGTGGTTGATCTTAAGTTTTGACACAGGTCTTAGTATCATTGCAGTTCACGGCTTATATGAGCAAGGCGCTGAGGCTTGGACCCACCAAGGGAGTGGTGTTCTCTGGTTGCGGGACTTGTTTCCGTATCGAGAACATGGAGCCCGAATACTATCATACGAATACGATATAGATGTTCTTTCCGCGCCTGGAGGTCCTGCTGCTACCGGAATATATGACGAAGCTGTCAAGTTGGTCAACGAGCTCCAGGCGGATCGCTATATTCAAAATGCCGAAGAACGTCCTATTATCTTCGTTTGTCATGGCTTTGGTGGCATCCTAGTTAAGCGAGGGCTTTCATACTCGCATTCTCGAAAAGATAGCCGCGTGGAACACCTCAGGTCTATTTTCCGCTCTACCGTAGGCATTCTATTTATGTCGACTCCCCATAACGGCATCACAAAGGCGTCCCTCTCCCTCGGAAACTTCGACAGGCACGGTGGACCGAGTCAGTTCCTACTTAGCCTACTTGAGGGATCTGAAGCCCTCCAAGAAATCACTGACCAATTTGCGCCATTGATGAAAATGTTCTGGATATACAACTTCTGGGAACAAGTAGAGACTAAATTTGGAAAAAAGAAGGCTCTCATTGTCGACAGAGCATCTGCTGCCCCGAGTTGGAGCGACGTTGATCAATGCGGAATCAACAGTGACCATTCAGGTATAGTTAAGTACCAGCGGGATACCTCACCAGGGTTTCGCCTGGTTCTTGCAGCACTCGAGAGGTACATACGAGCCGCCAAAGAGACTATTGAGAAAAGGTGGCGGCAGGACCTAGAAATATTACATCGAGAACGCTTGAACCAAGCCGAACAATTCGTGCGGCCAAGTCCAACTAACGATGCTTATAATGCCGCCACAACTTCTATCATTATAGCCACAACATCACGAAATAAGTCCAAATCGTCTGAAGCTGACATTGAAATGCTCTCAGACGGCTCGACCACACCCTCTGTAAATATGCACTATATAGTCTCTCGAAGATCCGAGTATTTTGTCGGGCGGATACGCCAATCCGAAGCTTTGTCGTTCAAATTGGGAAGCCCACGGCACAAACGCGGACGAAAACCGGAGGTCTTCGTGATTTATGGACTTCCGGGCTCAGGGAAGACCCAGTTCTGTCTACATTACTGCGAGAACAATCGTCACAGGTATACAAGACCCAATGCAACCTGGCATTTCTTATTGATCTAACTGCAAGATTAGATACTGGGGTGTATTCTGGATCGACTGCTCGAGTAGGGCAAACGCAGAAGCCAGTTACGCCCTTCTCAGTGAGAAAGCTGGGAAAGGCCGCGAGAAAGGAGCTGGACAAGAGTGGCTCTCCCGGGCTGTAGAACCATGGCTGCTTGTCCTCGATAATGCCAATGACCCGGAAATGGATTTGAATGGATTCTTGCCTGCATACGGCAATGGCCACATCTTGATTACAACACGAAACCCGAGCGCTAAAATGTACAGGACCGTAGGATTCTTTCATTTCAGAGGCATGGACCCAGAAGAGGCGATTATCCTATTACTAAAACTAGCATATCCCGACACCGAGCCCGATTCAGTTAATTACGACTATGCCCAAGTCATTGCCTCAGAGCTTGGGTATCTAGCTCTAGCCTTGAAACAAGCCGCTTATACAATCAGGCGTCAACTGCTTCCCTTGGAACGCTATCTTCGGTCTCTTCTTGGCTGTCGAAAGGCCCTCTTAAGTCGCTCTATAGTCCAATCATCTACCGATGCTAATATTATTGCCACCTACGAATTGCCCTTCACGGGAATCCAAGCAAGGCAAACCGTGGAGTATCGGGACGCTGTCGATCTCCTGCAACTGATTGCTTTCATGCACTTCTCCTGCATTCCCGAACCTCTCTTTGCTAGGTCTTCGGACAACTTCAAACGGTCTAGCGCCGCAGTTACGCGCCCCCTATCTCTAATAGAGCCTACATCAATACAAGGGGTGGCAGATCGAATCCTCGCAGCAGCAAAAGTCTTATATGATCATTCCATCATATCGATCAGCCAAGCAGATACGGATGACGACCATACTGCATGGTCGACAAGGCCATCAATGAAACTCTTCTCACTTCACCCAGCTATACACCAATGGGCTCGAGAACGCCTAGGTAAAGATGAACAAAAGCGCTGGCTGATGTGCGCCGCCTCTATTCTAGCTCATGCTATATCTCCAGAAACCGAAACATCGGGCAGACCCTTCCGACGTCTCCTTCTGTCCCACATCGAATCTTGTCTTTCCGGCTTGAATGCGGTACATACCAAGTTTCCCGCGTCTCTGGAACATGCCTCTATTATTGAGAAGTTTGCCCTCGTGTTTGCAGAAAACGGCCTCTTCAGACGTGCTCGCTCCCTGCTTCCAAAGGTGGTAGAATTTCGCCAGAAGGCCCTTGGGAAACAGCATGCCGATACTCTCCGTGCCCATCGAGCATTAGCTAACATCTATTGGAACCTTTTCGAGATTCCAAAGTGTCTAGAAGTTCAGAAGGAGATTTTGACCATCAATTGGTGGACGAGACCATCATTACGCGACTGGATGGTCTGGCCGCCGTGGAGGCCGATTCACACTTCTTACTGCATCGCGCTTGATGATATAGCTCGTTTCCTCTGGCTAGGCGGTATGAGAGATTTAGCATATCGAGCCGGAACCAGAGCTGTGGATGGTCTCACCAAGCAGCTAGGAGAAGATGACCCTAGGACGCTGGATGCGATGTTTAATCTTGGCAGAACGTGTCAACACCTCGATCAACTGAAAAAGAGTCAAAAGCTCCTCGAGATTGTGGAACGGAAGCGGCGCCATTTCTTCGGCCCTGATCACCCTGACACTCTCATGGTTATGAACGAGCTAGGTATGAATCTATCAGCCCAAGGCCTGCAGCTCAATTATGCGGAACACCTGGTCTCTACTGCTCTGTCAACGCGCAAGAAGGTGCTGGGAGAGGAACATCCATATACACTCTGGTCTGTCAATGACTTATCGCGAATATGCTGCGAACTCGGGAGATTCGAAGAGGCCCTTGCGATGATGGAGGGCATTGAGCCTATCATGGTAAGAACCCTAGGTGAAGACCACGTCGGCATGAACATGCTCAAGGCGAACCTCTCACGAGCCTACATCTTATGTGAGAAATGGGACAAGGCTGCGACTATCCTAGCCCCATTATGTGAGACGTTGAACCAGGACACGCCTGACTGGATCCATGCGTGTTATGGGTACGCATACATCTTGACCCATCAGCAAGACTTTGAAAGAGCAGAGAAGTATTGCGATATGATCATGGATAAGATTAGCAAGACGAGAGTCCTTGCTCCCGATAGTGCGCGGGCTCTGGCTACTGCGGACATTCTCTGCAAGATATATACGGAACAGAACCGAAGCCAGGATTTGGAAGATTTGAAAGGGAAATATCCTCACATATCCGAGAAAACGCCCGGACGCCATCGCTCTATTGATTTTATACCTCTCAAGCCAGCGCTGTAAAATACTTTATCTGGCTTTGGTTTATTCCCTACGAGGGTTATTTCCTACGAGGGGTTGGGCTGCGAAGTTTTATCGATATAATCTATCATGTCTGTTAATTAGAATTCTCACAGTTGTCATGCAGCATATTTTATCGAATATATCATTTATTTTCAAGCATTATTACGTACCTTTTCCTCCATGAATGTTTCATACCATTCCTTCTTTTCTTTGTTGATACCTAAACCTATCCAAGCTGAGCTGTTGCCAAATTGCCCTGCGTAAGACAAGGGTCTAACAAGGGTCTAACAGCGCGCCGAATCAGGTGTGGCGTGGCTTGGTACCTGACACACAGCGCTGACCACTTCCAGCCGGCCATTCAGGTGGCTGGGGGGACACATGGCTCTCCTGCTCTCGTGGGCATCGTGCACTGCCTTTACCGGTGATCCTATGATCCAATGACACCCACGATCAGAGTCAAGTCTTATCAGGTGAGATAGGTAAAAGAGGTGAAAGAGGTGAGATGATGACACCTTGACCATCTTGACCATCTTGACCATCTTGACTATCTTGACCGTAAGGTGATATTTACTTTGCAGGCAGAACCTAATACTTTCCACTGTTCCAACCCGTCGCCTGATTTGTCTCGACGGGCAGGTTGCATGTGCGAGGTGCATGCAATTGGGCAATCATTGCATTTTTCGCATCTTGTATTCCACATCGAGCGTTATCAATAAGATCTGCCAAGACGCCATTCCAAATACACCGAGGGGGTTTTGGCTTTGTCACTTTCTGGTCTTGGGGGCCCATAGATATCGTCATCGGAGATGCCTTAGGTACCACCTATCAACCACCTATCAACCACCTATCAACCTATGTATGTATTTTTATCCTGTCTCACCATCTTCGTATCCCCGCCAGAAGAACATTTCCGCCAATCTTTATACATCCCTAGTTCACTTTGCCTTCTCCTGCGCCGGTTTCCTTGATAAGCCCTTTAAAACCGCAGGGTTATTAGGGCTATCAGGGCTATCAGGGCTACCGGGGCTACCGGGGCTATCGGGGCTATATGGATCTGAGTTTGGCCGGCTTAGAAATAAGTTGGACCTGGAACAAAGACCTCAAGCCAACCTTGACTTGAGACGCCCTAAAGCTCCAACTCCTTGGGAAAAACTCCATTACGTCCACACCTAAGACCGAACCGTACCCTTTTGCGTGTGACCTTTCCTGGTTCCCACCCCTTGAGCGGTTGACCTCACTACCTCACTAGGTACTGTATTAGGTAGCATCGTTTGTTCGACATCCCACCATCGTCTAATCCTGCTATGACCCCGAGTTCTTATGAATAATTGTATCCAGTCGTTGGGTTCAATTTATTATGGTCCAAAGCCCCGCGCCATCTAGCACTTACGTGGTTGTATGTAGGTACCTCAGGTATGCAATAGAGATCTCTCTACCTGTACAACACCTGGCACGAATAAACTAACGCAGATCAGCGGATCCCTGTTTTAGGACCATCGCGCGGGGCATTTCTTTGCTGGCCTCTAGGCTCTTGGAGACGTCTTAACTTGGAAGTCCCCCAAAAGCCCCCAAGTCTCCTAATCGCCGGCCGCCGGTGAGCGAACTGTCAACTACGTTATTGATAGTCTATTGTTGCTCGCTCCTCAACCACAAATTCATATCCGTCTTTCGATCTAGAATCTATCACCTCTACGTTCTCTTGTTGCCTAACTTGAGCTGCTATATCTCTTCTGAGCAACATGTCGGGCCAGGCCTGGCAAAGAAGCAACGCTCCTCAGCGGGTCGTCGACTCCGCTGCGCTGCGATCTGCATCAGGATCTGGCGCCCCGTCCCAACAGCGCCAGCGACACGATGGTAAGTCTGACCGACAGGAGCGTGACGGACAAAGTCTCACCGCTCCAGAATCGTGGATTGAAGTATCGTCGCATCCATCCTCTTCTTCCGTCTCTTCTATCGGTGACGAGATCGTTACCACGGGGCTACAAGTTGGCTCGTCTTATCACCCTCAACGACGACGACGATTACGCGCGCATCCGCATACCAATGTCCAACAGCAGCAGCAACCTACCTTTGTTGCTAGCCAGGCTAGCGCAACTAGTAGTCAAGAAGAATATGATGAGAGCGAGAGCGAGGAAGACAGAGTCCTAACTAGTTCCACGGAGCATATCGCTTCCCCTCAAGCCGGTACGCCTCTGCGACAGGTTTCCCAGGCTCAGGCCATTGAGTCCGACTCGAGTGACGATGACGATCGCAGAACAGCGCTGGGAAGACGTCCCCCGGAGCCCTTCCAACCCCAGCCGAATGCCTTCACGCACCCGCCTTCGCATTTGACCCACCGTCATTCAACGAGCTCGACTATTCCTCAACATCACCGACCGTCATTCAGCCAGCGATCTCAAACTCGTGTTGACCGTCGTACGCAAGATTTCATGTCTCCCAACTACCAGGCTGACAATGATGCCGCCCTCCGTGCTAGTCTTACTACCCTGCTTAGCTGCGCCGCTGCAGCAAGTAAACGAAAAGAGGACGAGAAAGAGTTAGGCGAGCGTTCTGGTGCGGCTGCTGGCACGCAACCTGTCGGAATACGACTTGTTCCTGAAAGTGAATTGATGGCCCCATCACCACCGCCAGCTCAGGCACGAGGTGCTGCACAGGCTCAAAGAACCAGCCGGCCAGCACCTACTTCCCGCGAAGCTGCGGGTGAGAAGGTCAAGAGGGCAGCTACACCTACATCGGGTGCCAAGCCACCTCGTGCGACCAAGAAGAAGAAGACGAACTGGGCTTCGGGCGAGGAAGCCTTCATTAGTCCTACTTTACTAACCTGGGTCGTAAGTGCCGGTGTTGTAGTACTGGTATCCGTCGTCGGTTTCGGGGCAGGCTACGTTATCGGAAGAGAGGTCGGCCGCCAAGAGACTCTGAATGGCCTGGGTGCTGTTGGTAATGCTAGTGCTATGGCCGATGGCAGTTGTGGTCGAGACGTGATCCGAAGCAGCGGCGGGACTTTGAGAAGATTCCGTTGGGGTACTGCGGTAGGGAGAAGCATCACTGCTTGAGACGAACAGCCGCCCCGAGGCTATGCTTGAATTTGCCTCCGTTTTCGCATCGAGGAGCGGACTGGCGTATTAACGTGTTACGAATCGACGGCGTATGGCTGCTTCAGGGACACTACCATATATCGGATCTTTTTGTCGGTAATAACCGGCCATATCATGAAGTAAACCGACGGAGTATGAGGTTGGAGCCCCATCTCGATTTGGCGTTCCGAAACTTGCACTGTTTTTCTCGAGAAGAGACAACCCGAGTCATACCCGCGAGCATGAACATGCCCTTCGCGTGGTTGGAGTTTGTGTGTGTGGAATTATTTGTTTTTTTTTTGCAGAGTAGCATGATGGGCTGAGCTGGTTTCGTCTGGTCTTGTCCACATGAACGAATATATTTGATACGAACTGCGAGAACCAGGGCGACCGCTGCGAGAGGAACGTGACGACACTAGGAATTAATTTATCGGCTTGCATTCATTTGGTTCGTGTTCGGCGGTTTGCGGATGAGCAGGCAGGGTAAGGGTAGGGTAGGGTACGTAGCTAAATCAACAATAATTATTAGACTTGAATTACAATCACGAGGTAAACATAGGTACATCTAAGGTGAGCTCTCCGGAGTAGGAGGAGAAAAACGAGAAAGTGAGGAGTGCCGTGTTGCCTGAGATGCCGCACCACTAGGTTTTATAGGAGCCCCTATTGTTGTCTAATCAAGAGCAGGCATGGGAAGTAGATTGCATTAGGTAGTGGCTCTGAATAAGCGCACTGCATCGCGGCGTATCGCCAGTGATTCCCATCCTACACGCCCAAGCGCAGTTTATCATTGTATGTGTAAGGCATCCCAGTTAGATACGACATGTGACGAGGAATGTTTTTTTTTTTTTTTCAATTTCCCTTCAATTAATCAGCGACTACAGTACAATGAGTCAGTGCAAAGTTGTATGCGACCTCGTCACAACCGGTTCGTGTCCGGCAATGACAGCAGCTAACCAGGTGTACCCTACAGCTATAGCAGAATTGCAAACCTCATGCAGATGACCCATCAGCACACATCGCTCTCTTCAACTATCTCATCATCGTCATCGTCATCGATGAATATCTTCCTCCTCGGCTTCGCCCTTTGTTTGCGAGCATCTTTCCCCGCACGAACAGGAATATCATCGTCATCATCGCTATCATCTCTTGGGCGGACGCGAGCAGAGACGGAAGCCCTGCCCGAAGCTCGCTTGTTTCTAACGAGCTGGCTCATAGACGGAATTCCATCATCGTCCTCGCTTTCCTGCGTGGCAGTGAACCGCGTCGGTTCGTAATATAGCGGTTTCTTTTGCTGCTGCTGCTGCTGCTTCTCCCCGGGGAGACTGCTTACAATGGAAGACGCGGATGGTGAAGTAGGTGATGTAGACCGGCGGTTCCGCTTCGGGATGGACGATGTTGGCGCCAAATTGCTCGAGGTGGCTACATCGTCGGCCACAACAAAACCTTCTAGGTCAGACCCGTTGTCAGAGTCGTCCGTGAGCTCGAGATCGCTGGTCCGCCGACAATCGTCACCATCGTCGGCACTCTCATCGTAGACTGCTGTCGTTCGCTCATTCTTTTTGCCCCGCGGTCGTGACGTAGAAGTCTTTTTCGATGCTTTCGGTTTCGGGACACGATGACTCGGTTTTATGGACGTAGAAGCTTTCTTGGGTTTCGGCAAGTGGGATGGTGGGATGGGAAGCTCTTCAACCTCACTATCGTCGAGATTAGGTGTTAACTTCCTTTTCTTGCGTGCTGGTTCCGATTCGGTTGCTTCGCTGTCCGTATCATGTCCGTAGCTTGGCGATTCGAGTTTCCGGTAACGTCTCGCATCCGAAGCGCTGTATTGCTTGTTGAAAGGACCCGAACTCGACTGACCTTTCCCGAATGTCTTAAGCAATCTAACGCATCGCTTTGTGCATTCCCCATGTTTGAGATGTACGGTTTTCTGCGTCCTTCTCTGGGCATTAGGGTGCGCCTTCAGATCTACCTGCTCGATATCTTCCATTGACCCTTTGCTGAAGTATGAGAGGTGTTTATAAGTTGTGTTTAACTCACTGATCTGGCTCGAGTTGAGCAAGACTTGGCTGAGAGATGGCACTTGAACTACCTCGTCCTCCTCGGCAGGTCTACGAGGCTCTTTCGCCTTCGCCGGCGCCGGCGCTGGCTTCTTGCCCAACAGTGAAGCAACACTGGTGAAGCCAGTTTCCACCCCGTCAGGCATGTGGAACTTTTTGGGGGGCTTCTTCTTAGCCCTGGTCCTTTTCGGCTCCGGGAGGCCCTGGGCTTGGGTATTTTCTACGGGTATCTCCACAGCTCTCATGTCGACTTCGGGTCGAACATCTCTCGGTATTATCCTTGCAGATAGATCGTGACGGAAGTTGAACCGGCTTCCATCGCATATCATAACTTGCATCTTTTCGTACCCATCCTTGGACTTTGCGTAGTTGTCCTCTTCCTTGCCTCGCATTAGGAGTAGAACAACGCGTCCCGCTCGTTTTCTTCCAGTACGTCCCATTCTCTGAAGCATTCGAATTGGTGACGCGGACGCGTCATAGCAGACAATAAGATCGACTTGACCGATGTCAAGACCTTCTTCACCAATAGAAGTCGCAACAAGAACGTTGAATTCGCCCTGTTTGAACTTTTGTATCCGCTCGATTTGTTCCGCCTGCTTCATGCCACCTGATCTTTTCGAGTCTGCCTGTCCAACGAACACTGCTGCACGGATGAGCGGTTTATGCCTGTTGAGGACCCGCACAATTTCCTCGGCGCTGTCGCGGTATTCGCTGAAAACGATAATTCTCGTATTTGTAGGACCGGTCTCTCGGCCTTCACCAGCATCCATGAAATGATTCAGGACTGTATCGGACAAGTATGTGAGTTTCGGATGGCTGACAAAATCGTCTTTTTTCGACCAGCTGGCGATCTTATCCATCATCTCTTGGAAGCTAGGATGTTCAAGAATCTGCCGTTTGGTTTTAGGACCTTTCTCTCCCTTCGCCTCGGCCTCCTCCCGAAATTGGACCAGACTGTCGTAAAATGGTTTGATACCGTGGAAATTGAGTAGCTTGATGCCATGAGCCAGGCTCGTTAAAACAGAGAAGGTTGCCATTATCATGAATTTTACCCCCTGATTGACGTGTGCAGCACGAGGCATCCACTCTTTCCTTGCTTGAAGCAGGCCGTATACTGTGAGAGCCATGGGATCGCGGCCGTAATAAATATTTTGCTGACTCAGTTTGTCTACGAGCGGCTTTAACGCCTTCGAAAATAGCTCCTTGACGAGGTTCATTTCATCCGACGGGTCTAGTAAAACGATATCTTCGTCTCTTTGATGGACGTATTGACGGATATCAATGGACTCTTCAGTGCGGATCTCTACGTGCGAAACCCCTAGATTGTCGATCACCTCTTGCACTGACTCAACCTTGGATCCCGGCGTCGCTGTAAGGGCAAGTATACGGAAGCTGCTAGTAAAACGTCTTAAAAGGGAGACGACCTTTACGTAAGAGTAATTCCCCGTAGCCCTGTGGGCTTCATCCACTACTAGCAGACCGATCGATTTGGGATCAGCATATCCATGAGATAAATCGTTTTCTAGTGTCTGTGGTGTCATGAAGAAGACTCGCTTAGATCCCCACTCCTCCGCTCGGACGGCTGGCGGAACCTCGCCCGTCAAGAGTGTCGTTTCCGACCTTGGAATGCCGGCTATATTGAAACATGCGTCAACCTGTTGTGATACGAGCGGCTTGGTGGGAGCGACAAATACGATCTTTGCCGATTTCATCCAACGGAAGAAGTTGAGCATGATTGTAGCTGCTATAAAAGTCTTGCCTAAGCCAGTTGGCAGAGCCACGAGGGTATTGTTAAACAGTCCGTTCTTCACAATGCTAAACTGATAATCTCTAGTCGGTCCCAAATTTGTGGGGTAAACCCAAGTCTTCATGGCGTCTGAGTCTAATTCATGATGGGTTGGCGGCTCAGGAGGTAAATCTGCTCGGAAGACGCGATTCCTGTTGGCCTGATTGGGTGCAGAGTCTGGTTCTTGCTGGATTGTCTGACCGAACAAGTTGGTTTGGCGGTAGGCAGAAACTGTGCCGCCGATACGCGGTGGCTGCCGAACACCCGGAAGAAGGCCTGCCTGAGGCAGGGATTGAGCAGAGCCTCTTCCATTTGCTGGGGAGCTCAAGAATGCGTCTGAAGGTAGATCTTCTAGATCAATGAATGATTGCCTAGTGGCGCTTGTGCGTTGCTTGAATATGTATTAGCGAAATCCTCGTAAAGATAGAACTGTATGTTGAATGAAATAGTATGGCTAAAGACTATTCCTAGTTGTCAAAATAAAAGAAGATTCATACCGCGAGATTCGTTTGAGCTGGATTGACTCTATTTCTTGAGGCGGGTGTCTGGAGCTTGGCAGGGCCATGACTTGGAGCTGCAGCAGGAGCTTGACTAGCCGCAATCAGGTCCTCATCGGCGATATCGTCGTCAAATTCGTCAGAATCCATTGCTCAATCTATTTCCGTGTCTCATAACCGAGCAGACTAGATTTGGTCATTCGGGTATGTCGATGGCCGTGTCGTCCAAGACGCGTCGGTTTGAGCTGACTTGGTGGAGATAGTGCTGAGGCGTCGCGGAGTCACGTGGTGGGGTTAGCAAACCTCTACCTAAAAAAAGGTACCTAAGGTAGGCAGCTTGAGTGGCTGAGTCACCTGAATCACTTCCCAGGCAACCTTAATTGGTCCGTGCTTTCCCGCCTTTTCACTTGCTCAGGTGTCAGTTCTAGATAATCTTTTAATTATCTTTTACGGCCTTTGTCCCGACGTCACCAATCCATCTTTCATTCCCCCGATTGAAAGAACAACAACCCTACAAGTTGTTCTAGCCTTCTTCCTCTACAAATACTGGAGAATCCGTTTCTCACTTCTCCGATCTTTCGACTTGCCTCGAGCGAGTTCGTACCAGCATTACTTATCAGGCCCATCATTTCACTGACAATTGCATGGTTTGCCAGCCCCGTCTAGGACACCGTCAGCCTCCTTTGACGGTTCTTTTGCAACTTCCTACGCTGGCTTTCCTCCGAATCCACCCTTCCGCCTTCGACATCTCTATCTCTACCTTGCAATAAAGCGCCCTACTGTTGCCGACACCTAAATCCTTCTCACACAACCCTCCATCTACACAAAGGCCATTACCCACAATGGCTCCGCAGGGTCCCCGAAATGGAGCAGGCCCTACCGGCGCGCGCAACCCTCGAGGCTCTACAGGAAATGGTCTAAAGTCAGTTACTCGAGGCGGAATCTCTAAGCGTCGCAACAACACTGTCGCGAGAGTCGACCGAGATGGTGACCTTGATATGGACGCCTCCATCGCCAATAACCGTTCGTCTCGTAAGCCGAAGCGCGACAACCCTATTCCGACAGCCCCCCGATCCGCCCGACCAGCGGCAAATGGACCTCGCGGCCCGAGACCGACGGCGAAAGCGCAGCAAATCATACAACGTGTCATCACGGGCACTAGCGGCAACATATCTTCTCGTATTGCGAACGGAATGTCCGGAGGAACCAAGGCCTTCAAGGGTGGTCGTCAAGTCAATGCTTCACAGACGATGACACTTCAGGTCCAAGGGCTCAAGTCAAGCAAGGCTGCCGGCAACGAAGGCGGTGGACTGAAGGAGCTATTGAATTTCCTGGAACGAAAAGCCCAGACCGTTGCGAAAACGACACGACCTATCAGGATTAAAAAGGTATGTGATAGCATTCTACCCGAGAATCTGGGAAGTTACGGAGCGACGCAAATTCTCCGCAATCGTTATCATGCCGTATAGCTCGCAAAAAACGAGGAGAGACAATCTTTACCGAGCCGCGTACCTATCCCGGATTCTAGATCATTATCAAGGTTTCATTACCTTGCTAACATCTAGCAGTCACAAATCAATGGTGACTTCGTCTATATCACAACCAGCAAGGATGATGCAGAAGATATTCTCAAGTTGAATGGCTTCTCATTTGCCGGCACAGTGCTCGGCATCACAGAGTCTCAGGATGGTAGCCTTTCTTCGACCGCCCTCGAGGTCAAGGAGCGCCTTCGCGACGTTCTTCGTGTACGGTACGATCCGAGCACGAAGCTGTTGAACCTGTCCGCACTCGGTGATGATCCCATACTTCACCAGATGGGTTTCTTCAGTGGCGAAAGCAAACCCGAGAAGCTATTCCGCGCACTGATGGCTGTCTGCGAAGGACTTTTCAAGACACCCGAAGAAAAGCGTGACGCGGTCGTCAGCATCAGTCTTGCAGGCAACAATGTCGATGACGTTGTCCAGATAATGTCATTAGCCGACACTTTCCCAGATCTGGTTAACTTGGACTTGAGTCGAAACCAGTTCAAGGAGCTGAAGGCCCTTCAGAAGTGGCGAAATCGTCTTCAGAAGCTGGAGACTTTACTTCTCAACGACAACCCCATTGAAGTCTCAACCACAGACTACAAACTAGAGCTGATAACTTGGTTTCCGAGGCTGCAGAACCTCAGTGGCCTCCAAGTTAGAACTCCGGAGCAAGTCGCCGCGGCGCTGGCCGCATTAAGACCTACTCCAATTCCGCAACATGGTGTTGACTTCCGAGACATCAGTGGTGTTGGCGAAGGCTTCATTAAGGAGTTCATCGGAATGTATGACGTGGACCGTAACAACTTGGCTGCCAAGTACTATGACGACCAAAGCACCTTCTCAGTTGCCGTCGACAACATCTCCCCCCATTCTCTACATCCTTCGAATACCCAGCGATGGGGGGCATACATCAAATTCTCTCGCAACCACACCAAAATCACACATGCCGGGCCCAGAGTACAGCGCCTGTTCACGGGGACGCACCTCATCCAGAGTGTATGGCAACAGCTACCGCCGACTCGACACCCAGACCTAGCAACGGAGTTCGGCAAATACATCATCGACTGCCATCCTGTTCAAGGCCTTCCGGACCCGTCTGGCCAGAACCCGGCAGGTATGGGCGGCATAATCATCACCATGCACGGAGAATTCCAGGATCAAGAGCCTGTCACCATGAACACGGCTACACGAAGCTTCTCTCGCACTTTCGTCCTGGGCCCCGGAGTAGCCGGCAGAAATCCTATCCGCGTTATTAGCGACATGCTCTCCCTCAGGGACTTCAATCCGCTGCCCACTTCGGTCCCGGAACCCACTGCCCAGCCGAATGCAGAGTCAGAGCAACAACGAATGGTTATTCAGCTATCTACGCAGTCGGGCATGTCTCCAGAATACTCGAGACTATGCCTAGTCGGTGCCAACTGGAACTTCGACCAAGCTCTGGCGTTGTTCAACGCGAAGAGAGTGAGTATCTCCCTAATACATTCCGGGAACTAAACACTAATAAATATTGTCACAGGCGGAACTGCCGCCGGAAGCCTTTAAGTCGACGGGTATTTCTATGTTCTGACGGATCGGACTAGAACACACGGTGGAAATCTCACTCACGAAAGCATTGCATTGACGTGGCGTTTATGGTTCATGATATTACGGCGGATAGCTGCATGCAGGGACGGTTATGTTTGTAATTATATACCGTTAGAGGAACTCAGACTACAGAAAAGGTCTTGAGGGGATGTTCTTGTGGTCTGGAAACGGCTCTTCTCAGATTGAGACTTTAAGCCTGGGTGTTACCGAGCCCTTAGCTCTCGTCGAGATGATATCACAAAACCGATAGGTCCAACTACCTCTGACACAGCGTTTGCAAATGAGCAATCAATCAGTTGCAAAGCAATGGTACCGAGACGTTAGCGAATGATATTACAGTTCTTGTGAGGATCTTTGGACAATGGTGCTATTGACAGTGACATAATCTCTACTTAATCTAGATGTGTAGTAGCAATGCGTAGAATAAATCTTCAACGGTAACTTCCCGTGACAGGATGATAGGGAATACATGTGAACCAATCAAAGCTGAGGAAACAATGCTCGTGTGCTTTGCAAGGCTGTTGGGTACCGCGCGCTTTGATTAGACCTAGAGGGCGAAGTACAATAAAATCATTTTGGGCGACGATTGGTTGGTGGTGAGCCCGGGACTGTGATGGCAGCTCGGCGCTTATTACTAAAGATGTGGCCGGGCCTGCTCATCTCGGCAGACCTCGCAGACTTGCCGATTTGCATCTCCCTAGATGCAGTCGAAAGAAAAAGATAAGACGGGATGACGACACTGCTGGCTCTGTTTCTTCGACGGGGGCCTGTGTTTATGGCCGCTACCAATTTCCCGAAGCGCGGGATGCTCTTATGCATTCGTGATATGGGAGTTAGAGAAGAGTAGTATTCAGCAACTTGGATTCGGATTCGGGCCGCTGACAGTAGACCACCACCTGCACCTTTAGAGGCGGGGGCCATGCTGTGAGATGTAAATTTAGCAACTTGCATGGCAACAATCACTCGACGTCATAAAAATAGAAGTTGGCCCAAATCAGCAGAAGTCTCCAAGATGAGACACGCCTGTCAGATGTTTTGGGAGCTGTTGGGAAACGCAACAAAAGACCATAATAATTCTGAAGCAGGTGGCTTTAGGGGCATTGTCTCCCTTCGCCGTTCGGCCCCGATTTATATAGTGCGTAAATATGCGACTTTTTAAACGAGGCGTCTCGATCTCGCAGAGGACTACAAAAGTGCTCGTGCGACGATCAGCACTATGTAGAAACAAAAATCGGATGGGGTTATCGATGATAGGTAGCAGGCAGTGGGGAGTTGTGGGTGGAATCGTATCGACGCCGGATTGATGAAGCTGAAGTCGATGCTGGAGAAGCGAACGAAACGAAGAATTGAATCCGTCGGTAGCGAATTCCGACAGATGCCAATCGAACCAATGGGATGCCAATGCTGTAGCAAGTGTAGCGTGCTGTACGCTAATGCAGCAAGAGTTAGGTGCAGTAGTAAAATCTTTAGGTGCTAGGGATTGGCGTTTCACGATATGTACGCCTGCTGGTAGAGGTTAGTGCCCGTCGTGATCAAGCTCTAATAGGAAAAGCGGCGCGAGCTCGGTACCCGCCAGAAACAGCCTATCTGAATATCACGTTGTGATAGTCCAGTTCCATTGGACAATTCTGTCGCCCTTTTGTGTCCAGTCGCTTACTCCCAGATCTTCATCCACCTACGAGGTGCAGTCTTTGGGTTATTTCCTCCATCATCTTTCTATAAAGTAATACAGTTCTGGGTATACTACTATACGCCACTTCGACTTCATATACCTAATAAATGTTGGACAGGCGGGAGACTCAAGACATCGCCTTGATCATGTCTCGTCTTTTTACACTAAAATCCTTCGCTCGACCCTCGACCCTCGACCCGCAACCACGCGAGAAAGGATCTCCACCAAGATGGTGGTGTCAGCAGGGGTCCAAAGCGTTTGCCCCTTTTTCTGCTCGTAACCCAACGTCGTACTAAGCCCACCATGTATAACACTGGACTTTTACTATGGTACATGCCCAGCCACAAGGTAACCGCATGTACCTCGTCCTCATTTGAATACCCTACGGCGCTAAGCGTATCAAGCCCTCTCAGACGTACCCCTAGCCGTTCGAGGTACCTGACGCTATCTTATATGTAATATTCTACTGGCTGCCCCTGACGATTGCTATGATCTGATTTGACCACACTATGGTCGATCCACAAACCATCAGGGGTCCCCGGCCTGCATCCCATGTCGTCTTCCTCGTCGAGTTGCTCAGTCTGTTTGTGCCCGTTGGGAATGTTCTTTCGCCCTCTCACACGTTCTCTTTCTGCTCCTCTCGCAGCCCTGCTCTCTTTCTTGCCTGCAGCTCAACTTTCTTTCAGGCCTTATCTCATCGTTGCTCGTTCTCGGGTCCTTCCTCTGCCCTCCACTTACAGGATTGGTCGTCGGTGCCTCTCGATCGCTGGTCGTCTGTACGTCGTTTTCTGATACCATAAACCTTTCTGTGAAACCTTTTCAACGTTTATCCACGGCATCTCGATATTGCGGCGCATCCAGATAACATCCACGAGAGCTAACGCCGCGACGTAGTATACATAACGGAGTAGGCTACACTTTTAGGCAAAGCAAGTAGACCTGCCAGAGACGTGTATTGGTCCGTTGGTTTTACCCTGACAACCTGCGACACCACGTCCTTCAGGAGAAGCGATCGGCCGTTTCCACCCTTCTCTGCAGATCCCCATTGAGCATCGGGACGGAAACATCTCTCTTCCCCAAGGAAACTGCCTAAACATTGTTCTGTAGATCATTCTATCAAACGTGGGCCGGTCCTTTGGCTTCGATCGGTTTTGCTGTACGTCAGGCATTATCTGAGCAGCTCGACGACAATAGTTCTTCGGCATCGAATAACTATTAGTCACCTATCAAATCGAGACGAGCATCCAAGTCCTCTTCATCGCCATCGATCTCAGTCCTCGAGGGATCACTGTCTGTTTTACCAGCACTGCTTACTGTCCTCGACCGGCGTTACAGACAGCGTGCTGCGCCCCCATTACCACGACACTACGTCGATATTGACGACCAATTCCAGCGCTGTCACTCTTGCTCAATCTCCTGGCGGCTGATCATGACCTTCTGCTAGCTGGCGATAACTTGGAGGCCGCTATTCTTGGGCTTGTCGCTCACTCGTCTGGAGCCATCGCTTTGGGTTAAAAGAGTTCATATTACATCATGTCGCTTCCTCAACCGAAGGTGTCATTAGTGGGCGCTTGCAGCGTCATATTCAACAATACTCTTTATTCATACTCGCCTGAGGGATTCGAGTCATTGGCTCTGGAAGATGGAGCTGAATGGGAACAACTGTCTGATGGGCATTCGGTCGAAGGTGGTGTCTGTGTTGGATCAACCCCGAAAGATTCTTCGGCGGCTGGCTTGTTCGTCGTCGGCGGAAAGTCGAATTCGTCTGATTATCCCGGCCTTCAAAAATTCACGTATTCTACGGGAAAATGGGAGACCATCACCCCCCAAGTGTCTGTCACACAGGACCGGCAATGGCACAGCGCAACGTATATCAACAGCAGCGACGCGATTCTCGTTTACTCAGGATCGACGGATGGAGAACCCAGTTTGTCATCTCAGACTTTCACGATCATGGCATCTGAGCCGTACTCCGTATCGGCTTTCCAGTCTACGATCTCGCCCCCCGGGATTGCTCCGATCCTTCTTCAATGGACGGATTCGCAAGCGGTCATGATCGGCGGCAACCCTACTAACACAAAGGTTATGCTATTCGACACTACCAATTCCTGGGCTGATTCTGGCACAACTCTGGCTGCGCCGCTTTCCAAGAATACTACCGAGATGAAGGGGGCTATCATAACGGCCGACGACGGGAGCAAGCATCTTTACACATTTGACTTTACTACCTCGCCGAACACTGTTAATAGAACGATGTTACTTGACCCCAGTGCTGCCCCGGTGCCCAATGCTGCTCCAGCCCCAAGCACTGGTTCAAGCCGGAGACTGGTGGAGAATAGTGCTGTCGAGAAGAGAGCGCTCACCGCCGACCAATGGCCGAAATACAAGTCAGTTTTGGCACCGGATAGCACGCGAAATGGTTACTCGATAGCCACCGATTCGAACGGGTTGGTGGTGATAGTAGGTGGGAACGATGATGAGGTCCTGTGTATGTTTGATGCGAGGGAGAACGGCTGGAAGAATGCGACAGCAGTATTTGGACAACAGAAAGAGGAAGGTACCTTTTCCATCGAGTCGGCGCCATCATCAACCTCGTCATCGATATCGAGTTCTACTGCGCCACCCGTAACTAGTTCGACCGAGTCTGCCACAGTCGCTGCGACAGCTGCTTCTACTACTACAGCTGCCGCCGCTGCTGCTGCTTCCACCAGTAGTGGACTGCCATCTAGCGCCCTCTTAGGTGTAGTATTGGGCACCATATTTGGTTTTGCGATTATCCTACTAGCCCTATTATTCTGGCTGAAGCACACCCGGAAGCGCCAGCATTTCCTCGAGGCTGGACATGCGCGAAGAGCTAGTGGGATACCAGATGAGAAAGATTTCTTCCGCGAGGAGGTAGCGAAGGCATCTGGCGGCCAGTTTCGAGGGCACGTCCCACAGGATTCTGCTGGATCGTTCTCATCAATGGCCATCCTGATGGGCAAGGTTCAGAAACCGCCTATACAACGCAAGGCGAGTAACGACACGAAGCGCAGCTCCCTCAGCAGTATCTTCAACAAGCAATTTAAGAACACCATTGGCCGGCCACAACTTCAAGTAAGTCCAGAGCCGGAATTCGCTGCAGGCGAAGAGAAAGGCGTTTCTTTCGCCACGACTGCGAACGAGCCGAAGCCCCGTCCTAGGCCGGCGGTGAACAGAGAGGAAGAAGGTTTGAGGAGGAGCTCTGGTTGGAATCGATACTGGTCTGGCGGCAGCGCATTATCCGTTCTTGGCTTTGGCAATAACGGCAACTCAAACCGGGAGACTAACGCCTCCGAGCCAAGTTCATTCTATTCCGATAAGAACCGCCTAACGCAAGACTCGGCTACTGTCCCAGCATTACGAGTTGAAGGACGACCAGAGTTAAATCGTGTTGTCTCGGGCAGTCCAACCGTCTCGCAGTTCAACCCTCAGATAAGAGAGGGAATGTCGGGACAAATCGAGCGACCAGTATCTGCATCGTCGGGTTACTCCAGTGGTATACCGGCGAGTGTCCACGATACTTGGGATCCGACAATGGTAAAGAAGGCTTGGGGCGACGCGCGGGCCCCCAGCAGTACGTATTCCCAGAGTATCTACCAGACGGCCCTTGGACCACCTGGCACGAGCCGACCTCCGACTTTGCAACCACAGTTGGCTATGGCTTCTAATTCGAACGACCTGAGCTGGTTGAACTTGGGAGAGAATAATAACCACCCGTTCCGGTGAAATCAGTATTACCTCGGGCCTTACTATTTCGCTTCGCCTTCATTGCCTTAATGATCCTGTTACGAGACCATTCACGACCTTCGCTTATACCCATTTTTACTCCCGGAGCCAAAAAGTTCTACTTTCGAATTCAGGGGTCACGCTACGACATAGACGTGCTGCCTCGATACCCTCATACGACGGAAACAGGTCGATCTCTGTTGAAACCTCATTAACGTTAAAAGCTGCCTAGATGCAGCATATTATAATCTACGCATGCGCTATGCCCATGCATTTGTACACACACATGACGCAACTTACCCTCCTTCGCATTGGGAAAGGCGCAGCCGCCGGCATTGACATATATCATTTGCATTCTGTTCATATATATTTTTTTTCCTCGGCATTCTGTACATCGTCTGGACATTGGGTCATGTCCCTCCCTATAGATCGGGGGGACGCTTCGGTTTTCCACCTACCGAGCCCTTTTTTTTTTTTTCAACCTTACCGACACATTTACTCGTTACACCATTTTTTGCTCAATCGTTAATATCCGGCTGTGTATCCTTTTTTCCGTACACGTTCCTTTGCTATCGCATGATACCACACTAGACTACTCCGTCGCGTCGAAGACGAAGGCGTCGAAACAAGACCCCGCAACATTGCGGTCTGCTTTTGCATTTTTCTTCTTCAAGTGCTCGCGAAGAAAGGGGGAAGAGGTCGGGATGAGATGTGAAGGAGATGGACGTGGTGCTGATGTAATGAGGGAGATGACAAGATAGGCGAAGATGGGAGTCCTGTATCTATCTAGGCTCTACGGTGTGTATCTACCTATATCTGGCTTTCGGCGAGCCGTTGTGCTCGTCGAGACACTTTGTACTATCTATATCCCGTGTCCGGGTAGTTCTAAAAGAGAATTAATCGTACAAAATCTAACTCAAGACGATGGCTTTTTACTCATTGCCTTTGTCGTAGCGTAGTAAGGGGCGAGCTTCCTTATCAGCTTTGCAAGCACGACTTCGTTTTACTACTAGGTTCATAGCTAATGGACGCAGTATCTACCTGGCCTTACACCAATATATGGTCCAGGGGGGTTTTATACTTTCGTTTAATTACCCCGAGTTGGTGCCCACATGGTGCATCTATATTTAACTTGCATGCGGCGCAAGGGGGGACGATTGCTTACAACCAACACCTGTGTCCCTACTATCGGTAAGCCATGCATATGCATGCACCATGTATAGCATAGAAAGCAAGATGCATTAGTAGAATGACGTATTATTCATGATATTGTAGTGACCCTCTTTCGTCATCGGCACCCACGAGATCTCTTGCATCCTGGGCCTCCCCCTTCCAAGCATTAGGTACGTAACACGGGGACATGGGACAGCCGCCACATGTACATTGAACAGACGTCGTGTGCCTCGTCAATCTGTTCCGACCAACCGTTCCTAAGCTACTAACGGGAATCATTCTCACTACCCCTGGCCACCACTAACATGGACAGGAAAGGGAGGAATAGCAGACCGGTCCGACACGTATTAGAGTACACGGAAATATCAAACAAAAGAAATGCCACGAAGCGGTTGCAAAAGCTATCATGTAAAAGTAAAGCCAAAGCCACGTAGCTCGTGAGCGTAAGACAGCCTTAGTAGATCCGTAAAACGCCAGCTCCATAAACCGACTGGCAACCCGCCGTGCGACCATTATAGTACGCTTACGATCGCAGATCGCTCGCATCAGGCTAGTAAATTGGCCTGGACTCCTCCCACTTCTGATGCGTCGGCGCATCCCCATTCACGCTCGGTGAATCCACGTCCCCATCTCGAGCGAGCGAGACGCGGCCGCTCTTCCGGCGCCTGTGGGCACTATCTCCGGCGGTAGGGCCGATCCATTCCCAGGCCCTGCCGACCTCGCCGCTACGTCCTTCGCGCTGGCTAATCCGGATGTTGCTGTTTTGCTCCACGACGGCCCTGACTCGTTGCCATATCCTCTCACGCTCTGAGAGCTTATGGATCGATCTGAGTACATCGTCTCTTAGATTCGGGAGGAACAGCCATGGGTCGTCGATATCCTCGTCGCCAAGCTGTTTCTGGTTCGCTAGCCTCTCGAGCACGAGGTCGACTAGGGCGGGTACTTGGGCTGCAGCGGCGCGGCTGGCCCTGTACTGGAGCCGCGTGTAGATCACTGTCGCAATTGTCGCGATCACGAAGCTAATATGGAATCGATATCTTGCCACTCCGAGCCGGATCGACCGGCGGACGGCGCAGGTGATTGAAACGCGAGCGAGAGATGTGGAAGTGAGGTACGTGTTTGAAACGCCTCCGGAATCGGGGGTTCTATGGGTACCGGAGGAGCTCTGGTTAGTCACAGTGTCAGAAACGTTGAACTTCTGATACGATCGTCTTCCATCCGATACGAGAAAAGGGGGTTAATAGGGGATGATTAGACAAAAATAAGACTTACTCGACGACTTCAACCTCCACTTCATCCCTGGTTTTGATCTCGCCAAGGGCAGATCCCCATAGGTCCTCGAATTCTTGGTTGTTCATCTTCTTGCTTCTCTTCTTGTTGATCATCTCCTTCAACTCCTGCTCCTCGATCGCCGGGGATGCAAGCCTGGTACCCTCTTCGTCGACGGCCTCGCTACACTCGTACTTGGCCGTTCGTTCGCGAAGTTCTTCGATCGCTTTGTCTGCTACGGCTTGGACGCGTCGGACCTTTACGCCATCAGGCTCGCAGGTCGGAGGCAGAGGGATGACCCCCCCGAAAGATAGTGGGTGAGACTTGAGAATGTAATCCTGCTCACATCGAACAGAGAAGTCTGTGTAACAATATGCATGAGATGGACATGGCTCACACTCGGGTTCTAGAGCGTCGATGAAGGATTGCGGAACCGTGATTTGAGGCGGCAGAACAGACTGCGCCCAATCTGGCGTTTCAATCTCATTAGGAATCGAGCTGCCAGATTGACCCAGGCCGCAGTAACCGATAGCAATTTTTTCTTGTCGGTACCATCCAGCGTAAACGCTCAAGGCCGTGACGGAGAAGATCGAGAGCAGGGTGCTCCAACTAATCTTACTAGGCTGGCGCTGGCGAGGTTGCCTCCCTGCTACAACAGACTTGTTTCCATTAATGGCCTCCTCCGCAGCAAGTTCAAGCTGCTCTTCCGGTGTAAATTCTTCCCCAGCCTCAACCACGAATGGCTCAGGAGCTTTTGGTGGTGCTTTCGGGGCTAGGGGGACACCAAAGGTTCTAGGCATACTAGTGCGCTCCTCTTTGGGCACCACGGTATGACCATCTGTCCGCCGTCGCGAGCCGGTACTAGTACTTCGCGGGTTTTCCGTCCCACCTGTTCGTCTGCGGTTGCTTGGGGTTTGGTGGTCAAGAGCCGACGGGGAACTACTGCTCTGAAACGGGTTATCGTTGGTGAAAACGTCCGAGGTTCGTCGGAAAAAGCCCTCATCGGAGTCCTCCTTTTTTATTTTAGGCACCAGGACAGGAGGTCGAACTTTGCGAAGGGTCCTACTGCCATCAAGTTCGGGGCCGGTATCTGTATCTGAAGCCTGGGGCTGGCGGCTCGATGCTCGAGACTTGCGTTTCGTAGGGCTAGGAGTCGGAGGTGGCATTGGTTGATTATAAGGATCCTCCGATTTGATTCTGGCCGACGCTTTCCTGGGTGATCTCGATCGACGAGTTGCGGTAGGAGGCGGCGCGAGTTCCTCGTGGGCCTCATGCTCATCAAAGGGATTGCTGCTGCTCTGTGATTCTGCATCAACGATCCCTTTGCTCGAGCGTTTCGCTCGAGCGCGTGCAGCCAGTATCTTCTTTGACTGAGGTACAACCTGCTCGTTGAATATATCCACCAACTGCCCTTTCTTCGCGCTAGATGAATAAGGCACGTTGTGAGCGACGAGGATCGATCGGAGGCGGGGGATCGTCAAGGTCTTCGGGTCGAAGCCCGGCTGGAGATATTCAAGGCTTTCCGAGTCCGACATTGTAAAGTGAATAGGTGTTTAACTACCAAGCATAAGCAGGTTCTTTTATGGACAATAGGGGCCTAAGAACGTGCGAAGACGAGAGGAAGGAATACAATTAAAAAGGTGCCTTGGCGAAAGTGAGGACCCAAAGCTGATGGAGAAAGTGCCTGTAATCTTGTGAAATAAGAGCACTATCGATATGATGACGTCGAACAGAACAGAAGACGTGGCCCTCAGCGACTTCGAAGTTTCTTTCTCAGACCAGTGCGTTGTAGAAGATTGCGCAGTGAAGCAATCGACGGCAGGCTTGACGACGACCGACAAATTAAAAAAAGAATATGCGCAACGGAGATGAAATTAGGTGGGGGGAAAGGATTGATTGTGTTGTGAAAAGAAGTTGAAGTGGAAATTCCGTTGCAGTGGCAACAGAAAACTAAGGGTACCCGCTATCATAATCTTTGGCCTAAGCAAGTTGGCAGTTGGCAGGCTGTTACTCCACCAAGGTGCAGTCGGAAGACCTTCGGGTAATTTCCAGCTATGCCCAACTAAGGCTCAATTCCTCTCAGCCAATCATCGTCTTGACCACTCAACTTGTCAGGCCTGGTTGTAGACGAATGACAGTTCATAAACGAGTTTGTATTGTAAGACAACGATCAACACTATGAAACTAGCCGAGAGTTTTTTTTGGCATTTATTTTTAGCTATATTTTTCAATGCTAATCCTAAAGGTGCAGGCATGGTAGATGCTTCGACGTGTAACACCGTTATCATACCTACACAATTTTTGAGTGCCCTTTACAACCCCTAGGACATGATGCATTAAGTATGAAACTTGCCTTCTCCTGTTGTATATACAGGTCGCTATGTTTCCTTTCCCATATAAAATGATACGTTTCTCGCCTCTATTAAATCATGAATAGCTAGGGACGCTCGTATTATATTCCTCCCATCGCTGTGTCGTCTTGTAAATGTGCATTCTATTGATGCGGCCAATCGATACGCCAACAGAGGCAATAACCAGCCCAACACATGCCAACTTGTAACGATTACTGGCATTAAATCCCTCCACCTTAGCCTTTTTGAAGGTGTTAACTCACGGCTGCCTTCTCGAGTTTCTTCTCGGCCTCGTCCGCTCGTCTATTTGCCTCGGCTACCTCTTCTTGTAGCTGCTTGATGTATGCGATAGCCAGCTCCACCGTGCTGGCTTTACTGTTCGGCGTGCTGGCTTGCTTGCCGTCTTTCTTGTCCCCGCTCCCGCTCCCGCCCTCGCCGTCAATCTCGCCGAGTTCCTTCATTGCGCTTTTCGGTAGCAAAGTTGCAATTTCCTGAAGTGCCGAATTGATTCGGTTTCGTCGGCCCTGCTCCGCGATCTTGTGCGAAGTCCGTTTTGACGTCAGGTTGGTCGATAGCTCGCTTGGGTACGAAACTCCTGGCACGGTGTTGCCTTCCAGTATGTTCTGGTAGTTCGACTTGGAGGCTAGCAGCCTCGACGCGGAATCTTCTGCAGACATGCCAGGCGTTCCTGGAAGCAGCGGCTTGATGTTAGGCGATATTTTCGGTCGTAGAGCGGGTGAAACAGAGCTGACACTAGTCCTCTTCTTGGGCCCTCTAGGGGCTATGAGCGGAGTCTTCCTAGAGTTAGGAGTGCCAGACTTAGGTGTGAGCTGGGGACTTTGAGTTGCTGATGCTGACGCCGAGTGTACGGGCTTGGCAAGGACAGGAGATGGAAGAGGTTGAAATGTGGACGTCTTCGCTATTTCCACTTCGGTAGGTGGTTGTGGTGACTGTTGAGTATTTAATGACGGTAGGTCGGGCTTGAAGAAGTTGACAGACTCGGGCAGTTCGAAGCTTTCTATATGTTCAGAACCGCTCTGTTCAGGGTGACTTGCGTCGGCTGACTTGCTCTTTGGCGAAATCCTAAAGAGTGAAGCCGGTGTTGCAGGTGATGGCTTCCCCGCGAGGGGACCTGACAATGTCAAAGGTCCTGTGTTACTATTGGTTTGCGGTTGGATGTAAGGGGACTGTCTCGCCGAACGCGGCGGAGGTAGCGGCGGGGGCGGCATCTCGGAAAGTGCTTCTGGAGACACGGAAGCATTTTCTGAGTCCTCTGTTGATGTTGCTGAAACCGACTTCGGTTGCCGTGGGCGCTCTGCGCTCTCGGCTACAGATTCAGCTAGTTCACTTAGTACCTGAGCGTTCATCACAGGGGTTGAAACGTTCTTCCGTCTCTGAGCTTTTGTAATCGGAGACTGCCGAACGCTTGGTTTTCTCGCCTTGCTCGCATTGGTTTTGCGTACTTTCTTCGACAGGTTCGTCGTGGTGTTCGTAGCGGGCGAACAGTCGATATCCATCTCCACCGGCGAATTGTTGGTGTGAACAGAGTGTCTCTGGTCAAACGCCGATGCCGACTCATTCTGGGCATGCAGTGCCGGGGACGTCAGGGGACTGAAGTAGGGTCCCGAAGGAGGAAACCCGGGATCGACTGGGAAGTGAGGGTCCAAGGGGGTCACGGCGGGAGATACGAGCGGGGTGAAAGATATCTGCTGGATGGTCAGCCAACGATACCTTGGGCTGGGGGTGAAAGACATGCATCTGGTTGCTCTTTGAGATGTCGATATCCATCAAACAAGCCGGACGAGTGCGTCTGGTCTTGTTGCGCAAAGAATTGGTTCGCGGCCTGTATCTCGAGGCTCTGCGGGGTCGGTGGCACAATATTTCGCTGCTGCTGAGCAGCATAGAAAGCAGCTTGCCGCTCATGAAACTGCCTTTCTTGCTCCGCGAGCTGCCTCCTTTGCTGCTGTAGCCTCTGTTGCTGCAAGTATTGGATCTGCGCATCTATCTCGGAGATAGGGTCGCGAGTTGTGTGATGTGGAGACATTATCTGCGTCGAGATACCTGGGTGGTTCGGAGCAGATGTCATCGGGGATATCTGATTCTGCGCGCCCATATCGTTCCTTGCGATGATCGTCGGTACGTTTGAATTGCTCATGGGGGTGTCTATGGTATCGGTATGCGGCTGGTGCATCATCGAGTTACCATTTGTTCCGCCGAAGTCCTGGAAATCAAATGGCAGTCCATCACCCAGACTGGACATGCCGCCCATGTCGAGAAACTGCTGGAAGTCATCGTCTCCTGACGAAAGTGTCTGATCTTGGCCATTCCAAGCGCCCGGGTCCATCATGGCCATATCTGGCAATGATGACTGTCGAACCGCCCTGGCGAGACTTATTGATTCGCCGTGGTTTATAGGTTTCACAGATTCCCGATCCTTTGCTTCGCTCGAAATTCGCTGTTTGAGACTGGATGAAAAGAGCCCGGTGTCGCAGTGTGAGTTATTGCCGATGTCTCGGTCGCGCAGTGTATAACGTGTCGGAGAATATTGGTTAACGCATTTCTAACGAAGGGAGCCAAAGGCCGCGGGAAGACTAGACGTGTTCTAGCGATGTGCGGCTACGCGAAGACTCGCAAGCGATGTAGACTATTGTAAGTCGTATAATGGTGGCAAAGCCTTAAAACGGAGGTTAACAACGAGGCGTGGCGGCAAGGTTGTTGGAAGTCCTTGTATGAAACTTCATTTAACCTAGCATATTGAATAAGGACGAGATCCGGTTCGAGACCAGGTGACTTGACTCCCGACGGCGAACTCCAGGAAAAGCGAGAACTGCGAGGAGATGGTGGGGGATCGCATTGGAACATGTTGAGTGGTCAGCCACATGGGCAAGGTTCAAGGTACTAACATACATGTATGTATGTATGTATTTATAGGGCTAGGCATGAATCTAGTTAGTACATATGAAAAAAACCTGGGACAACAAGGATTTGTATTCGCAGTGAGCAGGTGACGGCCTCAGCGCCATGTCGGGGTTGCACATGCAGCTAAAGCGATACCGGTCTAGGGCCCAGAACCCCCCGGGGCGAACACCCCCTCTCCCGTGAAAGACTGATGGAAGCATCGTAAAAATAAAAAATAAAATAAAAATCGGTACAGTAGTACAAAGCTGTTACAGAATAGAGTATTATATGATACATATGTAGGTAACTCTTGAGACATGAAAGCTACCCAAGCAGGAGGTTGCTACATACTCTCAGCTGCCTCCTTATTTCGTATATCCGTATACATACCGGATGTTTTCATAAACTTCCGCGTAAATTGTCACGAGTTGTGAATACGCAAGGATTGTCTCACACCCTCAAGTATCTAGTCAGTCGCAAGAGAAAATACCATCGTCGTCGTGTCAATCGTCTCTTCAATATGGTTGATAGACCCAGCTTGTCTCTGTGGTTTATATGTCGACGATAGCTTGAAATTCGTTTAATATTTAATGTTCTGAGAGTGAAATTCGTTAAAAAAAAATAACTTTTATAACCCCGTAATTCCACAGCTCGGCCGCTTGGTTAGGAAACTCCAGGGTGTACATAGTACGTAAAAGAAACGACTTCTTCTGTTGGACCTATCCTAGTCGGAACCTCCAAGAAAACTCATATGGTCCTTAGCCTTATGGTCATACGGCCTTATGATCCTATGGTGGTGCTGTTGCTTGCATCAGGTATTTCTATCGATCAAACGATTTGCATCATTTCGAGTGATGATGATGGACGAATGTATCCAGAGTCGCTTGAAGCTTTAACATTCTGGGGGATTTTCAGCTGTTGACCCCGCGAAAGAGGCTCGGAGACCCGATCAGCACAGACCAATACGTAGTACCTACACCCATCCATTCCTACGGTGGGGGTCAGTGGCGGTTGACTATCCGTAAATGGCAGGAAGCCGAGAAGCGAGGACGCATTTCCTTGAAGCGGGGGATCTGGGTGGGTTGGTTCATGGTTAAATCCCTGACCGGCTTGCCTTAATAGATGAGATCCGATGTTGTTCCCTCTCCTGATGCCTGAAAGCCTCCAAGCAGTCGGGCTACACCAAGAGATCTTAACGAGTTGCCCAAATCGTGCCGAGTTTGTCGGTTAAAATATACGGGAGAAAATAAACAAAGAAGAAGATGGGAAAAAACCGTAGTCGGGGAATTTGTAGACCCGATGATACAGCCCCGGGACAAGCCAACCGCTGAGGAATGCAAGTGGTAGACCCAAACCCTCGGGATCTGTATTATGCATACGAACAGCATGGACGTGCTGACCGAAGGAGCTCCTTGAAATAGGTTACTCGGTATCCTTGAACCTATCACGAAGTACGAGCTCGCAGGTTTATAACCACGCGCAAAGCGTCGCTGATGTACCTTAGGTAGGTATTTCTGGGATTGGTGCATGGCCTTGAAGGTGAGGATGACAGTTGGGATGGATTTGCAGGTGATTGCAGGTGATGTGGGTGGGGGGAGCGGATAATCACATTAACGCTTGCATTACATGGTTAGGTACTGCAAGTACATACCTTGTACCCGGTATCAGGTAAAGTTATATTTTCACCTAACCACATATATCTGATACCTTACCTGGGTACATATCGCCTAGACCTTCTTAGGCGACTTACATACGTCTTCCATCAGCCTCAATGTCGTTACCGAGGCCGAAAAGGCTCGATTTTCTACTTTGAGACTTCTACCGCTATTCCTTGCTGCGAGCGACATGGATTCGATAGCCAATAAGGCCGAGCAGCTACGCGAGCAGATCGCACGGACGGAAAATGAGCTCCAGGATTTACGAAGGCAGCTAAACGAGCTCGAATCACCCATCCAGAGTTTGACTATAGACCAGGGCCCTAGCTCGACATCAACTACTAAGCAATCCGGAGAAGCACCATCACCAGAATGGAAATGGCCCTTGAGAGAGGAAGAATACTCACGTTATGGGCGTCAGCTCGTTCTGCCTACCGTCGGCATCAAAGGCCAGCTGCGTCTTAAGTCTACCGCCGTGTTGATAGTTGGTGCTGGTGGGCTGGGATGTCCAGCAGCTGCGTATCTAGCTGGAGCCGGAGTCGGCACTCTAGGAGTTGTCGACGGCGATACCGTGGAAGCGTCAAACTTGCACCGACAGATCGCGCATAGCACTTCAAGGGTTGGTATGATGAAGGTAGACAGCCTGATCAAGTATTGCGAAGGACTCAATCCGAATGTGACTTATATGCCTCACAGAGAGCATCTCACACCCCAGAACGCCGAGGGCATCGTCTCAAGGTACGATGTGGTCCTCGATTGCACTGATCACCCCACATCCCGGTATCTTATATCTGATATCTGCGTCTTACTGCAAAAACCCCTCGTCTCCGCATCCGCTTTACGGACAGACGGGCAGTTGATCGTTTTGAACAACCCGGCCGCGCCTCAAGGTATTGCAGATGGTGGACCATGCTACCGCTGCGTCTTCCCCAAGCCGCCCCCCGCGGACAGCGTGATTAGTTGCGGCGAAGGCGGAATCCTGGGTCCAGTTGTCGGTGTTATGGGCGTACTCCAAGCACTTGAAACCATCAAGTTAATTGTCGGTGGAATCGGGAAAGAACTAGATTCTACGCCAAAAGAGCCGGTAGCACCGACCCTCCTCTTGTTCTCAGCTACCTCAGCTACACCATTCCGGTCAATCCGGATGAGAAGTCGAAGACCTAAGTGCTTCGCATGTTCCGCTGAATCAGCCTTGACTCTGAGAGAACTGGAATCCGGGTCATTGGATTACGTCCAGTTCTGCGGCTTAACCACGCCCGTCAACGTATTGAAGCCTGAAGAGAGGATTTCTGCTACGGACTACAATAATATTCGAGCGGGACAATCTTACAAGGGATTGCTATTAGACGTCCGTGAAAAGGAGCATTTCGATATTGCAAGTATACCTGGTGCTGTCAATGTGCCATTTTCAGCCTTGCAGTCTCGTGGCACGCCGACTGTTGATGACCAAACGCCGGAATACATCCCTAACGAGCTCCCGGCCGACGCTGCAATATACGTCGTTTGCAGAGTAGGAAATGACTCGCAATTAGTGGCACGACGACTAAAAGAAATGGGATTAGAGGGAAATGGGGAACGTGTTATACGTGATATCAAGGGTGGTATGCTGGCTTGGAAACACGAAGTTGATGCAACGTTGCCTTTCACGTAGTTCCGCGCAATCCATAATACAAGTAAAATACCAATGCCGAAATGTGGGAAAGGGGATTTTATTCCGAATCCATACCAGTTCCTACCGCTGCTGATGTACATGAGAGGGAGAGGCTCCGAACGCCGATCCATTCATTTCTGTGACCTTTGCCTTTTTCACAGGAAGTTATACTCTCCCAATATTCGTATGAAACCCGTAAACCTATCGACATATGTGTAGGCTGTCCCTCCTGTCCGCCCCGATCCTTAAATAACCTCCTCCTTACCCTTAGACGAAGCTTGTCCGCTTCTTGTTGAATGCTCTTTGGTCTTTCAACCATTGTCGGTAGCCTTTGACGCTCGAGATCTTCTCCCCGTAGAAGTCGGGGACTGCGTCATCGTTAGCGAACCTGATTCCTTCCACGTCGTGATCGTAGACCACTTACCAGCATTCCCGCTCAGGGAGCTGTTACTCGGATCCACCCTGTTCTTCTTGATGCGCGCGAAGAACTCCGCCTCCTTAACCGCCATCGGCTTCTTCACGCCCCGCTTGAACGCGTAGAACAGCGCCGAGCCCAAGCTCGGGCCGGCCAGCCAGCCCAGGCCCCCGAAGCCGAGGACTATTATGCCCAGGGCGAAGAACGGGTCCATCGGCACCTTGGTCAGCAGCCAGTCCATGTCGATATTGACGAGCAGGACGGCGCCCGCCGTCCCGCCGACCGCCATCGTGAAGAGGCTGCTGACCAGCTGGAAGCGTCGGCGCGTCTTGCGCAGGGTGAAGAACGTGTTCCAGTTGAGGATCGGGGCCGAGGATTCGGCGGGGGCGGCGGCGGCGGCAGCGGGGGCCGTAGTAGAGGCATGGCGACGAGTGGTGAATTGGCATTGCAGTCGCGCAGGTCGTCTGGTGATGGACTGGGTCTGGGTCTCGATCGAAGGAATCGACTTTGCGCTGCGGGCCGTGCACTGTCGTTGCGTTAGAGCGGCCAGTGATGAATACTGGCAGCTTGCCCCTCTCGTGACTGCGGCCTGGAGCTTGAGGCCACGTGCGCCGAGGGCGCTCAGTCGCGCTGCTGTTGTTGCGGGAGTCAACATCTCATCGGGTGTTGTTGGCGGTGTGACGGTGCATCAACAGTGTTGTGGTGTGCAGGTGTAGAATTCTCGTCGTCGCTCGAGAGCTGGCCAAGCTACTATTAAAGCTTGACGTCGTTTAGTCGAAAAAAAAGAGGCTACTGAAAGCTCGAGCCACTCTGCCACTTACTCACTAGCGCATAGCACCTATTACATAACTAGTATGCATCTATCGAGACGCCTATCTGGTTTAGTTGCGTATCGTTAAAAATGAATGAATGAATCGATGGTAAGTCAGTAGGTTAGCTGGCTGATAACATCGATCTTGTTTCTCCATCTGCGTTCGCCAAGTCGACACGGCTTTACGTTATGAGTACCGAGAACCGCAAGAAGTATATCTGCTGGGAACGGGGATACGAGTATGCGGCGTGGGCTCGGGACGTAAACAGTCGTGAGAGGGATATGTCCCCCTTACCTCTCGCGCACTCATCTATCAGGCGCTCGGATTTTGAGCACGAAACGATCCCGATCCCTTCTCTCACTTCTAGTGTAACGGTCTCTGACGTGGACCCCGTAAGGACGCCGCCGCCGCTGCATGATTTTCAAAACTCAATTGTCACATACCGATCTGGTGGATCAAGAAGGTTAGGAAAGGGGAAAATAGGATGTGAATGAATTTCAGAGCGAGGTTAGGGAAACGAATAGAGTTAATGACGCATACGGGTTATAGAACGTCAATATTGAGCAATTCATTTATGAGAGCTACGAGAAGAAGGTATTCATTGTGCCTCTGTGAAGATTTCTAACATTACATTAGGAGGTAGGAGGTATACATAAGGGCTCCGTCTAAACCAGTTACTCGATCATGAACGCCAATGCGAATCCAATTACACTACTCTTACACTGCCCTACGTAGGCTCCCCTAATAAACCTGCTCGGTAACCACGGCCCCTTGTATCACGAGAAATGGTAGCTCTAGAATCTTCGACGCCGGCTCAACAGTATCGTCGCTCTCGTAAGTCTTCTTCCCCGTCTCATAGCAAATGCGCGCCGTCTGTGCATTGTTTTGAATTCCTTGCCCAGCCTTCTATTTCGATCCGTTGGGCGTACGCGGCCAGTAGGTCTTCTTGAGAAAATGCTAAAACTAAATCTCTGATTGACGACATTATGTTGTCCATTCGTGACAGCCACGTTCTCAAAATGCTTCAAGGTGCTCTCATGGAATAGTAGAAATGTCATAACTACTAGTAGTAGAAGGACTTGGTTGTCTGCATCTGAAGAGTGTGCCCGTAAAGCTGTATTGGATTGAAGGGGTGGGGAGCTATGTTGAGGCCCAATGTGACTGGAGAACGTTATGATTGGGTAGTCTTGGGTGTTGAGACTTCCAATTAATTCCTCAGAGACTTGGCCGTGAGCATATAGTAAGCGGTAGAAGGTAGCGAAAAGTAGCGTAGCCAACTGAAGCCGTGATTCGCTTGTGAGACGTCTTTTCGATTCCAGGTGAAGATTGTATCTGGCGATAAATACCGCCGTATGAATGGCCAGGTGCAGCGAGACCTCTATATTATGTCGGCCATTTGGCAACTGACTTGACTCTGAAGCAGCTGAGTTCCGACTCCGTAGGTGGACGTGCTTGATAGGTGCTTTCGGAGGTTCTAGAAGTATGAATCCTTCGTCTTCTAGCAAGTGATCGGAGGGCACAATACCGGTGCTAAGCTTTTCGGGTAAGGGTTGAATAGAGTTCATTCTGCGTGATAAAATCAGGAATTGAGAAGACAAGGCTAAAGTTCGTGGGCCTCGTCTAGAATCAAAATGTGACGGTTGGGCACAAGATAAGTAAGAAAGAACAACGTCAAGAATTCACATGTTGAGACCAAGATAAATAGCATTCAGTAGATTGGTGACGTAAACGGAGAGCGATCCCAACTAGCACTGCCCCAAGCCCCCAAAAGACACCGACTCCTATGTACTAGGTAATTGTCCTTGAAATATAAATGTGGTGGCTTAGGAATAGAAACGCAGTTTTGCTTCCAATAACAACATTTCCACATATTGCCACAGATTTACATAATCCATAGCAACCTGCTCCATCTGATTCCCATTTCCATCTATCATACTTCTGTTTTTGCTCCCAAATTGTTGAGTCTTATTAGTGTCTCCCTTCGTCGTGCTCCAATTTCCATTGCCTCGTTGTACTGTTGCGTTGCAATTGCCCCAGACGCTGGCCTCGTTTATTTTGGAACAACATGTTCTTTCGTCAGAACTGGACTTAGTTTCTTCAGAACCGGACGTCATGTGAGCTGGATGTCCGTCAAGAGAGCGGGCGTCGGTGGTCATCTTGGTTATATTGTCTGCTACTTGCAGGTACATTGGGTCATCATCGCGAGCAAATTTACAGATTTGGCGATGATTGGCGTCTAACGGTATCTGCTTCTCACGAGTGCCCGGCAACCCAAGGATCGCAGAGTCCTGGGTCACAACCTGAGTCTGCTGTTAGCTACCCTATCAAGGTACGACAATCTGATAGCACTTACAATACCGAAGCGACCAAGGGGTTGGGTTTCATAGAAAGTCAGAAACTGAAAATTCTCAAGGAGCTGTCGGAAGTCGTTGGTGATGGTATTGAGGACGGAATTGTCCTTCAGTACATCCATAAAGTTGTTACTAGGGCTCCCCGACAGAGAGCGAGCAATCTTTGCTACCACATCACCAACTCCTGCGTGATTTCCCCCTTTATGGGGAGTACCGAAGAAGGCAACACCAAAAGTGGATTTGCATATCGCTCCATAGGTCTTGTCGTTATTTGAATGAACCAGAGCCTAGGGATAGTTAGAAACACTCTCTACATGCACAGAAAGTCAGATCAATTAGACTGCTCCAGCGACGTACCCGTTTTACAACGATTCCTCCTAAACTATGACATATAAACATCAATGGGCGGTTGGGATCCATCTGCTGAGAATAAGCTATTGTACTTCAATAAAAGAGTCATTGTACGCACAGTCCGGACTGCCTCCACCTGGTTCAGGAGGTTCTCAGCTTGCTCTGTTATGCCAGCAGTTGATGCTTGGAATGCCACGTTTGAGTTGTATCCAAAGAGCAATATTCTTGCACTTGGAATCCGCTTCGGAAGGAAGTCTCTGAGCCATAATTTTCCCTCGGCTGTCCATGTGGCTTCGGCGTGTAACTGCTTATCGAGGGGATTGAGTCCGTGAACGGCAACGATGCTGGTTTATACTTGTTAGTTGGACTGCAACTTCGGATTTGAGCTGAAACATACTCAACGGTAGGTACCGGAGGGTCAACAAGGACTTTCATGAAGTTCCTCGAGCTTTCGGTTTGCTGTTCTTTTTTGTCTGAATTGTAAGTCTTTTCAGACTGCTTCCGACCCCATGGAGCCATTGTACCTAGGTACCTAGGGTATCCTATGCTAACTTTGGACCTTGGAATTGGCATTCCAGAAGTATTTTACTAGAAGCATTACTTGCAAAGAGAGCTTTTATTACCCTCTGATCAGCCTATATGTAGCCTTTCAAAGTGCCTTACCATTGATCTGCTTACACGTATAGCTAGTGGCAATGATGCCGATTGAGGCCGTGGCCAGACAAGATGGGTCGACCTTGGATGGTAGCATTGAATGCTCCGCCACAATCGGATCTCCTACATAGCCTGCATCAACTTGTGTGTGGTTGTACGAAACAAAGCTTTTCTCGGCAATGCCCGAAAATGAGGCTGGCAACTAGCGGTCTATCAAATCGTCATTTTGAAGCGACCACTGTGACTGCGGGCTGGCTTGGCAAGAAACGCCTGCTTAGACAGTAAGCAAATTACAACATTAGGTACCTAGGTAGGTATCGAGTAAGTATTTTCTTGGGGAAATTATCCTACAGGATGGCGTAATAGATTGGGGTTGTCCTTTTTGTCGCTGTTGAAAAATAGCACGAACGCTGCAGTTCATAATGGCGCATCAGGTAAGGCGATGTCTGCAGAGAAGACATAAAAGCAGAGATGGTCGAGGGCAGGTTTCTTACACGTTCCTCGGACTTGGACATTCTGGCAAATCTTTCCGAAACGAGGGATGCATCTGGCTCACCGGTTTCATGGTGGCGCGGGAGAACAAGTTCGCATTTTCACCAATGAAAGGAATGATACGACCCTATGACAAAATGATCGAATTCTCTCCAATATGCGTTGCTCTGTACTATGCGAATGAGGCTGCAAATCGATAAGTTGACTGCAGCCAAGACGTATACGCTGGTGTACTTATCTTGTACTGTCAGCAGCGTCTGCAAAGTGACTGCTATGAAACTCTACTCTGCCTTGTTGTACACCGCGAGCTCAGAAGCATGGGTGGAATGATCAGCTCATGCGGGTGATCCGAATCTAGATATTAGTGGTGATAAGGGTTGGCACCGTGCCTCGCACCCATCTTGATGATAAGAGAAGCGCGTGCCACATGATCATCTATATACCACAGCCTGCTTTGCTTTCCGCGATCTATTTCCTCTATGCCGTATTTTGATTGCTCAAGACATACCATTCCTTATCTCGGTGAGCTATAGTGTGCTTGACTTGCAGATTCTTTTTCACAAGCTTGATGCCAGACGTTACAATGCAACGTTATACGACAGCTGAAATGAATTAGAAATCATCTACAGCCTTGCTCAAGGGACGGTAATGAGAATGCTCGGGTGGTAGGCAGCGACCCTAATAGATCTACCTTTACTAGGCGGAGAATAATATATATAACGGTTGCCGGTCCCAGAAGAGAAAGTAATATTTTGCAACATCAGTCACATCCAGTTCTGCTGGGAACGATTACCTTAGACATAGTCTCATTATCCATCCTTCAGAGGTAAGTACTCTAATTTTTTGCTTTTATATGCCGTACTCCAATCTGCACAAGCCGAAAACATGTGCTTTCGCTGACTCCTGTCGCCTCTAGAATAATAATGTCAACTTCTTTTAAGTACCCCGGGCAGAGATTGGGAAGGCCAGGAGATTCCATGACCATCGTACAAGACAATACCGACAGCAAAGATAAGGCCAACAACGAAGACAAGGCCAACAACGAAGTCAAGGCCGACAGCAAGAACAAAAGAGGCGACGCTTTGAATAAGGGGAAAAAGAATGACATCGACCAAGAGGGAGCTGGAAACTGGGCTACGAATGATGGAGAGGAGAATTCAATTCGGCAGAAGATTCCGGAATCGCCATATCTTCGCTACATATGTATTTGTCTGGGACTGGGAGCGTTGATGGCTTGGTGGTCCTGGCTAATGAAGTACCTGTGATGGATAACAACAGAGTTGGTCGGGTAGGACTGGTATGCTTAGTATGTTCATGTCGATATATGCAATGAATGTCTGAAGACCGGAAATACTAGCACTGGCTGTCGCTTGGCCGTGATTGGTTAGAGAGATGAGCAAGACTACAATTCGGTCTGAAGGGCTTCTGATACCATACAATATTCGTATTACATATGAAGAGGTAAGTATTAGATAGGTAGTTCTCATCTAATAAAATCAGTTACAAAATCTCTCTGTAAACTTTATCACTTCGTCTATCAAAACTCCAAGCTTATGACGATTGGGCCTGTGATTGTTGTGAGTCTTACCTATTTTGCTAATTAATCACGGGGAGGCGACAATCATTGCTGATAACCATTAATACTATCGCTTAACGAGATTGATTACGAGATGAGGTATGAGACATCAAACATGTAAGCCTCCCATCACTACCATAGCCTATCTCCATCTTCCTTCCATGGCCAATGTTCCTTAATCTCCCTGATCCAGGCCAGGCAATTATTCAACCCCCCACCCGAAAATCTATACTCCTTGGATCCATTTTCCCCGTCCTTGGGGTATTTGTCGTTGTCACCATACTGAATAATCTCCCTCCCGTCACCATCTGCGCTGATCTCGTTGTATTTCCCCCTTTGGCCTATTCTACAATTGTTTCCACGCACCTCACCGGTGTTATGAGCGAGAAGCTGGATGATTCTGTTATAATATCCCACGACTTTGCTCATATGATGATTGCCTTGCTGACCGGTTTTATTACCCTCATTTTCCTGATGACACTCATTATAGGTCCCTTCTTGATCTATCGCATTGCGCCGGCCACTGTTTTCAGCAGTATTTGTCTTGTCTGAGCTGCGGATGAAGTTGTTGCACGAATCCATGAATCCATTGAGGTATGCGCTGATGGTAGGCGAGTTAGTGCCATGCTCTATATGGAGTAAGGAATTGTGATCATTTACGCTGTAGTAGACATTGTGGCAATTTGTGCGTTGCAGCAAGAAGCGTGTTCAGGTGTGAGACAACTAAGGCTTGATGATATATTTTAGATGACTGTTCACGTCGCGGGAAGAGATGGGTGAGAGGGCGACTCTTTGTTTGACTTGAGTTTCAACAACTTGACAAGAACTTTGAAAGACAACAAGACCAAGAACGAACGCCTTGTCTCCCTTTATACTTTTAGGCTGGATCGGTTGGGACTGCTGATTCTATGGCAGATGGGTGGGTTACGCAGAAATGAAATTTGCACTTTCGGTAAGTTGTCCTGTTGCCTGACCCAACCTACCACCCGCTCCAGGTTGAAGCTTTAATTTTATCAGGCCACTCGTGACTGACTTTGGACCTTCTGGCTGCCTCCTTTCGGGCTGCCTCTTTTTCGGCTGCCTCTAACCCCTAAAGAGGTAGATAAGGTACCTAATATACACCATTGATCCATTTGCTGCTTGATAGCTTGAAGTCTCGACTTAAATTTCTTTATCCTAACGTCAATCGAAGGTTCTGATATTGGGATTTTGTAATGCTTACCTAAGGTAACCAATATCTCAACAATCACTTCATGGCATTTGCTAGACTCCAAAGAATATACTAGCCTTCATAGGACTGATGGAAACTGCTACGTTACCAAGCTAGGGACTCCGTAACTACCTAGGCTAGGAATGTATCTTTTCCAGCCCCCATAATCGCAAAGCGAAGCGCACTGGGAAGATATGTCGAGTTTTTGTATGCTCGGTTTCCTCATTGGTGGTTTAGAAACATGATAACTGATAGGCGGAACGGGACGCGGACCGCATGCGCGTCACTCTGCATCTGTTGTTGATCATTGGTAGCTACAGATGACGAATCGGTAGCATGAAATTAATATCTCTGCCTGGTACCTAATGTCTTATCACCATCTATTGAGCTTTTGATAGGACACAGTACGATAGTAGTGAGTACCCGGTAGAGTACCTTATCAGGTACCTACCTACACTTAAGCCTTGTGTTAAGGAGGTGACGTTAGCGGCTTAAACAAGCCGATTGATTGCTTGAATCAACTCGAATTGAATTGCCCAATTTGGAATTTCAAAAATTGGCCGAGTGTTCGGGAGGATATTACCCCTTAATCGTAACGCTACACTGTTCATCTTATTTGGTACTAACGCTGGAGAGATGATGGTCTATTCTGAAGCGTCATAAGGCCAAGCCGATCTGTACATAGCACGGATTAATCAGAAAAAGGCAAAAATTGACATGAACCGCTGGATAACGTGACATAACTGTTCTTTGCAATGTACATGGTACCATCATCTAACACCGATTATACTAGGTAGGCAGGGCGGATAAGGTTGGCATGGCTAACAACCGCAGCCAAGCTTTCCAGTACTGCAAGTCTCTCCTTTAACCGACTCCAAGTCTGCTAGCATACCCCTATCTACCTCCTAGGGGAACCCCTGTTTTCTTCGCTGGGCCGACAGGTCTCGCTGCGGGGAAGTGCCAAAAGAAGCTTGTCCCGGAATTTTGCCATACGACATCGTACGTAAATTGCCGATGATTGTTTGGAGAATTCATATATAAACTTGAGTCTCCTATTCCCAAGATGTGGCTGGTTGGAAGATCGCTTTTTGGGTGTTCCCTTACACGATGCACCTGCACTGGCGACTGCTGGGGCTCTGCTTTGGCATCGATGTCGCTACCGCCGCAGCATTGGTCTCCGAACCTGGTGACGTCGCCATCATACCATCATGGGACATACAGTCTTCTGAGACAGTTGGCACGGACCTAGAAGCACTGTCGCACCCTGGCGTTGACACCACGACATGGCACGAAGTCGACAGCTCCCGCTGTACACTCATGGGCTGCCTCATACAGGCCGGCGTCTATCGTGAGAACGGACTCTTCTTCTCGAATGCGCTGCAGAACTTCAACTCGAGCCAATTCAGAGTGCCTTGGATCTATCGGAAAGAATTCGCCCTTGAGCCTTTAGCCGGCCGGCATTACCACATTCAAACTCACGGGATCAACTCCGGCGCCGATATCTATGTGAACGGCCAAGAGATTGCAACTAGGGAGTCCCAATCAGGTGCTTATGTTGGAAATTCTTACGATATTACCAGCATAGCAGAGAGTCAGAATGCACTGGTGGTGCGCGTGTATCCGACCGATTACAACTACGATTTTGCCCTCGGGTTCGTGGATTGGAATCCGTATCCGCCCGATAACGGAACGTAAGTAACATAGAGACCCCCTTTGCTTCATTTCTGTCCCTAGGCACCTAGGTATTCGGCGGCTAAAAATGGCGAATAAGCTTGCCTGGGAGTTTTCAAATCCTGAGACACGCTTGCACTCCCAAGATCCCTTGCCCAAAGAAGTGATGGCTAACTCTGACTGTTGAAGTGGCGTATGGCGAGATGTGGAAGTGAAACAGACAGGACCGGTCGCACTGGGACCATTGAGGGTGACTACTCAAGTCGGATTGCCAATTGAAAATTCTAGTGCCTTCGTGGGATTGAAAGCGACAGCCACGAATCTAGAAGACCGTGAGATTACTGTCGAGCTAAAGGGCACCATTTCTCTTGAAGGAAGCGACCAAAGCTACGATTTGAATCAAACTGTCACTATACCTCCGCTCGGAACCACCGAATTAGCCTTGTCAGCAGCATTAAACGGGCCCGCGATCTGGTGGCCGAGGCAATGGGGCGAGCAACCATTGTATCTTGGCCAATTATCCGTCTCGGTCGATGGATCTACCTCCGACAAAGTAGAGCAAACTTTCGGGATCCGTCAGGTAACTTCGGAGCTCACTCTGAATAACGACACCATCTTTTACGTCAATGGCAACCCTTTCCAAATTTCCGGCGCGGGCTACTCGGCAGACATATTCCTGCGCTGGGATACGGCCAAATTTACCACACAGGCGAAAATGATGCTTGATCTAGGCCTCAACACGGTGAGATTGGAGGGTAAGAATGAGCATCCGGAGCTTTACGGTATTGCAGACCGTTTAGGCTTAATGGTTCTGCCGGGCTGGGAGTGCTGTGATAAATGGGAAGCCTGGACATACAACGAGGATTTGGCCGTCAAGTCGGAGTGGACGGCGGCCGATTACACAATCGCAAATAAGAGCATGTACCACGAAGCTCTCATGCAACAGGCCCATCCGAGTGTGCTGGGATATCTAGTCGGTAGTGACTACTGGCCGGACGACACAGCGGCGGAGATGTACTACTACTCGCTTAAGGCAGCAGACTGGCAAGGGCCTATCATTGCTTCAGCATCAGAGAGGGGCTACCCAGCGGTTCTAGGCCCATCAGGATTGAAGATGGCTGGTCCATACGATTGGGTGCCGCCGAACTACTGGTACGATGTCGAGCCAGCAGAGGATCGCTTGGGCGCGGCTTTCGGCTTCGGTTCCGAGCTTGGTGCAGGCGTGGGAACACCAGAAATTGGCAGCTTGAAGAAGTTCTTGTCGGAATCAGATCTGGAAGACTTGTGGATGAACCCAGACAAGGGACTCTACCATATGTCGACGAATGTGTCGTCCTTCTACAACCGCAAGATTTATAACGACGGCCTGTGGAATCGCTATGGTGCGCCTTCTTCGCTGGAGGACTACCTGCTCAAAGCCCAAATAATGGACTATGAGGCAACGAGGTCTCAGTTCGAGGGTTTTGCCGCCTTGTGGAGCGCCGAAAGGCCAGCGACGGGATTCATATACTGGATGCTGAATAACGCGTGGCCAAGTTTGCATTGGAATCTGTTCGACTACTACCTTCATCCGGCTGGATCCTACTTCGGAGCGAAGGTCGGCGCAAGGAAAGAGCACGTAGCGTACGACTATAACGGGAAGCTCGTGTATCTGATTAATCACTCGCTAGATCGAAAGGGGTCGAGATCGGTGGCGGTCGATGTCATTGACAAGAGTGGTAAGGCAATCTACAGCAGCCACACAGTTGTCGAGACAGTGCCAAACACCAGTAAGAACATTCTGGACCTCACGGAGGCACTCGGATCGATCACGGACGTCGCATTCCTGCGCCTCGTCCTTTCGGATGACGAGACAGCCGTACTTAGTCGCAATGTCTACTGGCTGGCAACGACTATCGATACCTTGGACTGGGACAACTCGGACTGGTTTTACACACCGGTAACCGAGTATGCGAACTTCACCGCCCTGAGCAGTCTGCCAGTTGCCAACGTCTCTGTCACGCTTGCGACACCACCGTCGCATCGACGTAAAGCAGCAACGGGCATCTCGGTCGTGGTCGAGAATCACTCCGAAGTCCCTGCGTTCTTCATCAGGCTCAACCTCGTTGATGAGGTTGGTGAGGACGTCCTGCCGGTGTTCTGGTCGGATAACTATGTTACTCTATGGCCTAGCGAGAGGCTTGAGCTTCAGGTTGAAGGCGAGGGTGGGGCCGCTATTCAGGTTAGCGGTGGGAATATTGAAAAGGCGGACGTGTATCTGTAACGGTTCGGAAAAGTTGGTGTCGAGATAGCCCATCATACTTCTAGTGTATGAAAATCAATTGTTGTTGATATGTTCTGTTGATGCATAACACTAAGCCGAAGCTGAACACCTCGCTACTTCAAGGGTCCTCTGGCGGCGCGCCAGCTTTCATTCATGCATCGGATTTCGTGAATCCCAGCTGGATTGCAAGACCGTTCACCGCGTCTAACATCCCGACATCTCCTGCAAATAGTGCCTGGTTAGAAACAGCTTGTCATAGTAAGTCAAAGGTATCATACCAGCCCTTCTGTATCAACCTTTAGTATCATGCATAAAAGCTGGTTCCGAAACAGAAAATGAGGAGTCATCAGACACGTACCATTTAAAAACGTCCATACTCACACTCCTACGCATCTCCCCGGCCAACCCCGCCACCATCACTACCTCAAGCCCCAGAAATCACCAGGCCCCCAGATGGTCCTCTCGATGACGTCCTTGCGCGGGTGGAACCAGACGCCCGGGTCGTCGGGCTCGTCCTCGTCGCGGAAGGCGAGCACGTACCCGGCCCTGCGGACGGCCTCGCGCGACTCGAAGCACACGTGCGCCAGCGGCAGGCGCAGGCTTTCCCTCTCGAGCAGCTGCATCTTGAGCCCCACCGAGGCGTACACGAGCGCGTTGAAGACGCGCGAGCCCGGCAGCGCGTGGTGCCATATCATCTCCCGGATCTCCGGCGGCAGGTCCGCGAAGGTGACCGGCTGCCGACTGCCGCCCGCGTCTGCCCGAGGTGCTGCTCCCGGTGCGCGCCTGCGTCCTTGCTGGGTCTGGCAGCCCGCGGCGAGCTGCGGCTTGCCGAGAGCGGCGTTGACGGAATGCTCCGGGACGTCACGTAGGACTGGAGCGGAAGCGAAGGGGCAATCCATCTCTTAGAGACGAGGAAATTGGGTACCAAAGTAGGAGAATGGCAGAGCCCTCATTTGTGAGTTATCTGATGAACTGATGATCACCCAAGCGCCTATCCGCTATCTCATACGCATCCTGAGCAGCGACTTCAATCGTCGAGCGGGTTTATGCGGGACTTTTGCCGTCCATCGTATATGAGGGTATTCTTATAGCTACTATCGTTATATGCAATTATGTAAGTAACCGAAAGCCCCGGAATGACTTTTTGGACTTAGTTTTGGTTAGGGGGGGGGGGGGGTCCTTTTTCGTTACCTTTTACATCAAAACACAGCTTTTTCATACGCGAATATCTCCGCCAGTGATAAAGCAATTCAACTACAGCTTGATTTATGAAACTAATAGTTGAGTTAGTTAGTTTCTAATTATTATTTCGCCACGTAATTGCATAGGTAAATTGTTGTAATGCCTTCCCACATGAAAATGCGAGCAGCCGGTTCATTCGACATTGGCGACCATTCCCAGAATGGCTTCCTCGACCTCCTTCGGGTTCGTTGCGCTCAAGAAATGAGCTCCGCCCTCGACAATGTCAATCTTCGCGTCCCTTGATCCCGTAAACATCTCGATCTGCTCCTTGGCGATGACTGTGCTGTAGATTGCATCGTTGGTTCCCTATCAAGGTATGAGCCCATACTACTGTAGGAAAATAACTGGTTAACGGATAGAAAATGATACTAACCTGCAACCAATGGACAGGACATTTAATATCACCCAGTCTGTAGAGTAACCCATCTCGTTCAGTCAAACAGATAGTAGCCATTCGGATCTTTTTGCGTCCTTCATCGCCGGAATACGTTCGACGGAGCTGCTCCGTCCAAAATTTCGTGACACCGGGCGTAGCCGCGGACCCAAGGCCGAGACTAACCAACGTTCCGATCCAGTCATCCCCAACTACGAAGTCTGGTGCGGGGATGCTCCATTTCTGGATGAATGGCGTGACAAATGGGGCCGGATCCCTATGACGACATACAAATAAACATCGTTAGTCTTGTTCCATTATCCACCCACCAGCGACATTGTGCACTAAGACGAGCCCAATCTGGAGCCTATCCAGTACCATAGGGAAGAGTACCTATACCCTGGTATCTGAGCCCCTGGAAGTTAGAAATCGACCTACCAACAGCCCTTAAGACGGGATTCGGTCGATTCCATGTCCATTGATGTGCCGAGCGGAATAAGACCTTGTATCTACTAAGCGTGAGCCTAAGCAGTCCCCAATAAAATTCTACCCCTGAATTTCTCGTCTCATCGCAACACTCACCCTCTCCGGAGCCAACAATGCCATTCTCGTGACGATCCAACCGCCGTGACTAGTTCCTAGTGCAAATGCCTTGGACACACCTAGAGCTTCCATCGCCTGCAAGGCGACGAGCGCAGTGTCCCAGTACGTAAAATGCTCCGAAGCACAGGTCGTCGAGCCGTGGCCAAGCGGTTCAATAGCTAGCAAGTTCGTAGCAGCGGTCAATCTATCGCTAGCCATCTGATCCCGGTACATGCCAACGTTGACACACATGCCGTTGATGAGTACGGTCGTCGGCTTCGACGGGTCGATTTTACCATTGGAGATGGCATATCCGACCTGGGCGTCCAGATGCGGGACCTGGATTGTCTGTGTTGCGGCCATGTTGTCTTGGTTGGGCGATTGATTGAGCGATCCAAAGCTAATGATGATATCCCCGGGTTGCGACGGCATGGAGATGGGTTCGGGGAGATCGTTTGAATTAGCGCGACTCTAGCAGTCTGCCAAGATAGGGACACTTTGCCCTAGATACCACATGCAGTCAAATCTGCATAGCTGTTAAGAGCCTAGCTTTCGAAAGAGGGGGTTGTCTCACTTCGATCATATACCAAGCCACCCAAGTACGGGATAGTGTCTAAACAGTCACAGCGTAAGTGGCTTGATGTCTTCGGCTACAATACTAAGTACAAACTAGTAGTCCGTTGAATTATGGGTACCTTAGGTAGGCACCTACCGAAATACCTCCCCGAAGCGCCTACTTGAAGCACGAGATAGATAGTATAGAAACTATTTAAGGAACATGCTCGGGCTCATATTCAAGTTATAATATCTCGGCGTATTATTCGAACACCAAGGAAGCCCGGAAATTCGGTGACAGAACATGGCTACTTAACTTAGATACTTTCTCGACGACACCGTTAAGCCAGACACGCGGTGAAGCGGAGAATCTAGACCCCCAGCAACAGATTCTTCTTCAGGTATCATAGGGTTGTCTTAACGATACCTATGAAATAACTTGGAAGCGGTCAGCCATTGGCGTATATGTCGGCACCTTCGAAGAGGCCGAACCCGGAAGAATAAGTGGGTTTACGCACCGCCGTGTGGACGTTCCTTGGGGGCGCCGGCCGGCGCTTCGGCACCACGAGCTTCACCAGAGACCTCGACGGCGGCCGCTTCCACCCCATGCGCTTCTTCTTCGTCAACGCCCAGTGGGGCGGCAGCTCCAACCTCATCATCACCAGCCCGAGCGGCGTCATCGTGCACCAGTCCGGCCGCGACAGCGACTGGGTCGTCCGGTCCTCGTGCGACCTTGAGGCCTCGGCTCCGCGCTTCTCGGATTTCGGGGCGGAGATTTGAAGGTTACTCCGAGCATTGTTTGGAGTTGAAATAATAATTAGAATGCTCGGGCTATTCCAACGAACCTGCGAATATACCGTTTCTTATTTTGCAACAGCTTGTCGGAAATTCTAACAGTGCCAGGGCCGGTTCCGGGACGTATCATTAGTCAGGGAGAAGAATATATCTTAGCCCAACACTAGTAATAGACACACCATCACGTACTTGTTTTCTAAGTTGTAGGTAGCTAGTCATGTTCAGTCTAGTTTCCATAGAAAGGTTTATATTAACACTAATCGTTGATTTACTATCACCTCGTCAATGAGAAGAGCACTTGGGGGGCAATCCATCAAATTATGCAGGAGACGAGTAATAGGCTGAGGCGTGCGACGTTAATCGGCAGACATTATGACTACCTAGGTACACAAGCAGGTGCCTACGAATCTCAATCACTGGGGATCAAGCCTTCGTCTCAGATCGGGGGGCACGAGACGAGTGGAAACTTGAATGTGTGCTCCAGAAAATATCAGCTCGTGACGAATCATACTCTTGTTGTTCAAAGCCTCTCATGAGTCTCTACTACCTGTGAGAAACTTTCACATTCACTGATAAGGTGACTGTATTTCAGTGAGTCGTCCTATCGCTTAGACCATAGACAGCTTGTCATTAGTCTCGTTTTGATGCGTAAGAGATATGATTAAGTTACAGATCAAAGTCGCGACTAAAAGCTCTTCAACGCGTACTTGGAATCCAATGAGTGACTCAAACCCAGTAACCCATGCTTAACCTAGGTACAGGTTGCACATCCATAGAAGAAGCCTTGTGGGAGAGTGCAAAGTTTCATATAAATTCGATTCAACTGCCTTCGAAAAAGTCGCTCTCTTCTTCAACTCAGCAACTGTTAGGACTGTTCATCATACCCATTCGACATGGAGCCATCGAACGGAAGGGTCGCTAGGGAAAAAGCCAAGAAGATAGCTAAGCGAAATGAGAAACGCGATAAAGGACTTTGCGTCTATATTGGGTGCTCTTCAAGATTGGATGTCTCTCGAAGTATAGATTATTGTGCTTCGCATCTGGAAAAGAAACGTATCCGGGACAGAGTGGACAAATCTGGTGGCCGAGATAATGAACACAACCAAGAAAACGGGCGAGAAAGCAGACAGCATTATGGCACGCGACACAGAACACTCCCACCTCCAGGTGAACCAATGGTACTTCCATATCTCCCGGCGAAGCATCCGCATCGCCTATCAGAACTTCCATCCAAACACGTTAACCACGTCAAGGGTCTGTGTAACACAATGCCATACAGCCAGATGCTGGAACCCCGAGATGGATTCAAAACTAGCCTTCGACCAAATCTACAATTCTCGACTTCAAATAGATCAACAGCTGACCAGCCTGGATCGTCACGGGCCGTTGGAAACACTTACGACCGAAGCCGAACGACTGGCGGCGGTAGCTCAAGCACTGACCAGACGTCGTATCAGCACTGTTCGAGCAGTAGATAAGGAACATATCGAGGAGGATAGTATGGTGTGGAGTTAAGGGCGCTTTTTGGAACTTTGACTAGCTGGATGGCTGGACCTATTAGAGTAGCAAGTGGTGGAAGGCGAGAATGAGGAACTTGGCCTAGCTTTAGTTTTTGTATGTTATCATTAGAGTCAATACAATGTCTCTTTTTTAGTGGCAGGGGTGCAAACAACCATCAAGGAATCATTTATGGTGCAAATGCACTGTAGGAAATATTATCTTAACAAGTGTCATGATTTTTTTTATACCGTTGACTTAACACTTACTCTCATAACAGCTTTTGTCTTTTTTCCTAGGCATCTACTTGTAATTTAACTATTAGTTACGGCTTAAACAAACACGTTTTATCTTTTCTTTTGCCCTGTATCATCTTACAATAGGGGTTGTTATACATATTGCAGACAATTAGTCAGTAATGCACCTTGGGGCATATGTTACCAGTTTATTATATGCTCTTATATTTACAGAAATGGGACTATTTCAAATTCAGTAATTTCACCACTTAACTAGAATTACAAACTCCATTTTAAGCCATCACGACGATGATAATGCTCCATGTCACAGTCGTAAGCAAAAGCTCTTCAACGTGTATATGGTCCAAAGAGTGCAATATTTCCGTATATAATGTACCTACCTACCTCTAAGGCAAGTTCTTGTGACCTCCGCAAGCCATAAAATTCCTTGCCCGGCTACAGCTTCGCGTTATTTCAGACAAAGCGTAAACAAACTCCGAACAAGTCGCTAATTTATCTAACTTTACTACGACTATAACGATCTTTCGTAATATTTACCTAACATGGAATCAAAAAGACAAGAATCTAGCTCTCGAAAACGGCATTCTAAAACGGACCCTGAGAAGGAAAAGAAAAAAATCGCTCTTGGGATATGTGCCAGACCTAGTTGCAGGCGCTACATAACCCCAGGAAGCAAAAGAATCTGCTCTAAGCATCTTGAAGAGAGCAAGAGGTATAATAAACCGGCCCATTGGCACACACAACCCTTTCGGAGTAATGAGCCGCCACTCCTTTCCAGGCAAACGCTGCCACCGCCTCAGAGGAATACGCCGCCACTTCTTTCCAGCACTGCGCCGCCACCCCTTCGAAGGGATAGGCAGAATGTACTACCCCCTCTAAGCGATATGCTAAGAGCGCTACCTTCTTTGAACACTACGCAGAGTGTGCTCCCACCTCTAAGAGCAGACTCTCGTGTTCTACCAAGTCCATATAGTACGACCCCGCATTACCACTCCCAGTCTCAACCAGCCACGTATGGCTATGAATCCACGCCGTACAGATCAACAGCCGGCCCACCAGGATCATCTCGACATGATCTAACACAGCCTTTTTATGCCTCATACGAATCCGAGACTAACACTCGAACGACTCCATATGGCTCGAATTCGCATTCATCATCTCATCGTCATAGACGGTAATGGGCCATTAGGAACGTTCACGAACGACTTGCGGTAAGAGCCGAGGAACAAGTCGTTGCCACTAGACTTCGTATCCGCATAATCCAAACAATAGGGGGCAGGTCAAGAAAGACGGTATGGCACGGAATTAAGGGCTCGCTTCAGTATCTCGATTAGCCAGATAGCTGTACCTACTAGCAGTTAATGAAAAGGTACAAGGGCGGTGGGTGGGGGAAACTACGAGGGAAGGGAAAAGGGTGAGGGGGGAGAAAAGGAGAAAAGGAGAAAAGAGAAAAATACATAGGTACCTAAGGTGGGATATTGTGATTTACTTGGGCACTTAATTCTAGGAATCGGTATATTGGAAACATTAACAAGAATATTACCCAACTTAGGTACCTACCTAGGTACATGTGATTTACGCCGACAATAAAAGAAGACTCTTAAGTATCGAGTACCTTGTCACCGGGTATGTAATACAATACAGATCAACTCTATCCAGATACTAACGCTAGCTAGCTGCGATAGCAGACATGTAGCAGTTTTCTTTGTGTCAGAGTCTTGGCTTTTACCACGCGGGCAGGTTTTCCATGGGGTGAAGGGCCTCGAATCTGCCCCTGGAAGAAGTTCGCTGAAGTCGAGGCAGTCGCCGCATTAACATATCTACCTAGGTATTCAAGGCACGTCGCATACGGGCAAAGAAAGACGATGGAGAGAACGAAGACGCGATGCGCAAGAGGGCTGACCACTGTCTTAACGATGTTGACTTGGAGAAGCTAGGGAGGCAGATCGGGTGACGCTGATTTGTAAAGAGGCGTGATCATTTTAGACGCGCTAGCTACCCTCCTCTACACTCGTCATGTTGCCCTCATTGATCATCGTCCGCCCAGTCAGCTCGAAAATGGCCACGCTCACTCCCGTCGACAGCATTTTGTCCATGTAAAAAGGATAAAAGACCCGAACCTGTCATCTCCACCAGTCGTAAAGTGGTACTCTCAACCCATACTCGCCGCGATCCCTCTTGCAATGTGATCTGCGATAGCCATGACCGTAACCATGGGATTGTCGCGGCTCGCCGAGGGGAAAACACTGGTATCGGCAATGTATAGGTTCTCGGTTCCAAAGACTTTCCCAGATTCATCCACAACCCCCCTTTTCTCATCGGAACTCATCCGGCAGGTGCCCATCTGGTGGCTGGAGTTGGGTATCGACGCGGAGGGTTTCAGGTCGGCGCGCTCTAGGTTAGCGACCCATTCCGCGAAACCCGCATCCGTGATGCTTCGTTGAGCTGGAGGCCTGGTGCACCGGAAACGCGACACGCCCGGGACTGCTGGGTGCAACTCGAGCGCACCCTGGATGTAGCAGATTTTAGCAGCGCCAACAATTCCCTTTACGATGCTCCTGCGATCGAACGGACTTGTCGTGTAGGCAATAGTTGCTTCCCCGTCATCCGGGCCTGGAAAGACGCGACCAGTATCGCGGTCCCTAGCAATTGACATGTATGCGACCGTGTGGCGGTATTTCAAGGCGTCGGTCTTGAATTGTAGCCCACCTTGCCGCGGTAGATATATCATCGACAGTAACGGCTGAGTCGTGAGACGTTAGACTAGCAATCGACATATACACATTGCACTTACCAGCATACTAGACGGTTCAATCCTACTGCCATGGCCATGCCCGTCGAGATCTTCGAATTCCGAAACCAAGCTCGTCACGATGCCACCTATCGGTTAAAGCTTAGTAAACCATGACGTTTTCATAGATTTGGTTGCTTACCCTCCCAACCTCTGACATCCTTCTCAAACACGGCGCTTATCGTACCAAAAGGGTGCAGGTGGAGGTTCTTTCCAATATTCGGGTTCTGATGTCGTTCCATTAGAATATGCAGCAGTCTGCGGTGAAGATACACTTACTTGCAAGCCACTTCTCAGAAGCACGAGAGGGCTGTTTAGTCCACCGCTCGAAAGTATCACCCTTTTAGCTTTGACGTGGACCAAGACTTCATAGCCAGCTTCAGCCAGTACCTTTGCGCCCCTTCGACCCAACCAACACTCCTCGCTAGGTACAGCACATGCCATTCTATCGTTCTTATTTCACCCTGGTCATGGCCAGAGCAAGCGACATGCATGTAAAGGTACGGTACTCATCAAAAGCGTTTCGAATTGATTTTTTGGAAGACACAACTAATTGAGTTGAATCTTACGTGTGCAGCGGGTGTTTGTTGGTGACTCGGGTGGGCCGGGCAAAGAGATCAGCAAGGTCATGGCCAGTCAAGGTAAAACAACATGGGCGAGATGCGGACGACGAATGAGTCCAACAGTAAACAAGAGCTCATGTCACGATATTCTCCCGCAAGCAAAAGCTCCTCAACGAAGCAAGAGGCGAGATGCTTGCCGCCCGGCAACATGAAAGCCAACAGATCACGGCCATAACAGGCGATATGGGGGTCGCTGAGAGTGTTCGTTCAACGCTATCCATCACTTTACGTCCCGCTGAGGCTTATAGCAGGCACGCTCCGCTCTTGCGTCGCAAACCGAATTCCCCGACGTTCTTTATTGCGTGGCGGGTGGCACTCCAGCTGAACGAGGATATCTCATCGACCTTGAGCCTGATATCTTCGAACGTTGTGCTCAAGAGATGGACAGAGGACGACGCGACAAACGGCGAAGAGCCATCACTTCCGAGAAGTAAGGAGATCGTATTCGTCAACAGTTCTGCATCGTTTATTCCCACGCTAGGCTACGTCGCATACTCAGGTACGTCCTTTGTTTGCCCCGACGCTCGTGGGTGCTAACGGACACTTAGCCGCCGAAGCCGTCCAGTGCGTCTTTGCGCACAACTTTGTTACGCCTACTTTCCTCGAGGAGCAAACGACGAAGCCGGACCTGACCAAGAGGATTGAGGGAGCTAGCGGCATAGACAGCGGGAGCGCCGTCGACATTTCTGCCCTGGAGGGTCGGTTTCCGTCGGCAGAAAAGACCGCACCGGAGATCGTGGCGGTGGCGAGCGACGACTTTGCCGTGCTGGACAAGCGGCTGGAGCCACAGGTTCTCTAGGCAAACATGATCGGAACGTCCCCACGATGTGGCTGGGATATCTGGGATTGCCTGCTTTCCATTATCATGTTCGTCGTATACCCATTCGTGAGACATCAGACTGAGAAGCTGTGTAAAGGGGATGCTTTGACGAGGCAATTGCGAGCGGGCAAGCGATCAAGCCAAAGTGTCTCAGACACGGCCGCATGGAAGTCCGGGCCACTGTCCGCGTCTGACGTCGCACAACGCTAATGCATGTAGACGTAAAAGTCTCTACCTCTCTTAAATACACTTTTATTCAATCGAACGAAGCTAGCGACGTAAGCAGCGTTAGTATGATATCGGAAATTATTCATACAGCCATTTAATCTCATCAGCCTACAACCTTTTTTCCCCCTTCATTGGCCAAGTCCTGCTTATTCCATACAATTTCGCATTCCCCTCCTTTCTGAGGACGCCACAGTGAACGCTAAACGCTATGCAATCAAACAAGGAGAAACTCCCGAGTCTCGATGCTCTGATCCTGGAATAATGCGAACACGTCCAAGTCGTACAAAAAGCAGTCCCCGATCAGCTCGTAAGTGCCATCGTCTCTAGCCCTCAAGATAAATGGGTACTTGCCACCTGGGAAGAAGACAATATCGTCTTTTTCTTCTGCATGGGGTGGTGCCAAACCCATCGAGCCCTTATCAGTGATGAAGAACTTCCGGCCGTAACAGATGATCCCCAACTCGCGACCAAACTGCTCCATCTTCTTGATAATAGTATTTATGATTTCTTGCTCTTGTTCCTCGTTGCCGGGTTCGTCGCTTAGCTGTGCGGCTGGTCCATTGGCCTGGGCTTCCTCAAACCATCCAAGGTCGGAGTACCCTAGTACACCGGTGCCGAGATTCAGATACCATTGGTTGAAGATATCCTTCACAAGAGACGCCATAGGTCTTTTTTTCCTGACATACGGCTTCTGGTCGTTTTCAACTAGTAAGTCAACCTCGTCTCTGCCACCGAGAGTGTCGGCGAAAGCGTCTATGATCGATTGAGGAAACCTCTTCGTGTTGGTTAGTTTTAGTGCAAGTTCCACCCACCCGCGTAAGATTTTGCTGAATTCCTCAGTTCCAAACACGGCTGTCTCGTCCGCCTTTAGCTCGTCGGCTACCTTGTCGATCTTTTCAATACACCGCCCGTGAACTGCGAGGATATAGCCGGGGAGGAAGCCATACTTTGGAAGTAGTTTAAGGGGATAATGAACAGAGTAGGTCGCCGCTTGATCGAATATCCTTGGCAGAGTCCCCACTGGATTGACAATGCTGTAGTCCGGAACCCAAGATGGAAGGTCTGGCAGTTGCCTGCGAGTTCCAAACCAATGAAGAACCTCGAGATCTTGCCTTGACTCGATGACGTTCCGAGTGAAGTCCCGAAATAATTCAGCTGGGTCTTTACAATAGGCCTCAGAAACACCAGTGGGCGCATCAATCGCCATAACTGCAAGCACCTTATCCCTCGGATCATCTGCTCGACAGTGTCTACTCCATAGGAACATGTTCCTCGCTTGCCCACGGTGGATACCAGTGAGATCAAGATTGTGCAGGTGTGTTGGGCCATCCGGGCCCTCCAGTGGATGGTAGTAACTGCTCTGTGGCAAAAAGGTAGAGCATTTTATCGGCTCCGGCCATTCGCTCTGATGGCGGCCACACAAAATCGTAGCCTTCTTGCACATCATGAGCTCCACGGCAAACCACGTATTATAGAAATAACTCCTCTTGCACAGTTGACGAAAAGCCTCTTCGGTCTCGCCACGATAAGAGCACCAGTTGATATGGTTGTGTCCGCGGCACCTGTCGAGGTGCTCAAATACAAGGTTTGACTTTTTCTCGGTAGCTCCGAGCCAGACAAGGAGGCCGGTTGCAGCCTTATAAATGTCATTTATATTGCCGTTTTGCCGAGCCTTTTCTTCATCATAACTGACATTCTCGCCAAATTTTTGATCGATACAGATGCCTTCCACAAAAAGGAGCCTCGGCTTATCCTCCAATCTGACTCGCTGCAATGCCTCCCAGATTTCTGTTGGGGTGTCGAAGGTCTGGCCATTCAGGGAGATCGGTACAAGGGGCATTGGTGAGGCACGCCAGTCGCAAGAGAGAACTTCGTACTGATGAGTTTCGATATCTTTCATATAAAATAATTTACACCTGATTGGATCTTCAGGTGAAAGTGAGGGCTCAAGTTCTAGAAGCCTTCGACAATTTCTTTCTATGGGGTCATAGTGGAATTGCGTTGCAGTGTCTTCCAACCAAGGAACTGGCTCGCCGGAGGAGTCGCCGAGGAGACTACCTGAGCCTCCCGTCGTCATCTTGGACGTCTGTCGAATCGAGGGGTCTTGTCAGGCAAGTAGCCTAGAGGACCCACTTTGGTATCTTGTTGGTGTTGACAACCGAGCTTCCACACGCCTCAACGATGAATCGTGTCTATTGAGAAGAAGAGAGTCGATCGACTTGCAAGTCTAAGGAAACAGGAAATCCAGGTTTGTTTGTATCCTAAATTGCCGTTTGAGATGTTGGCTGGAACATGACGTGTCCTGAATAACAAGCGGGGAAGTCGAGTCAACCCCCTGAGCTCCTATTGTCAATTCACGTGATGTACCATAGCGCATGTTAGGAGCATTGTTTCTCACTCAACCTCTTTTTCAGACATATGTGTATTGCTCTAATTCCATTTCTATGGGTGATATCCAAAAGTCTATCATACCGAGCCATTGTGCAGTCGAGATGTCTTTTGTAACCGTTGCTGCCTCGTTCCCGTTCCCGCTTGGGTATCTCGCCTGAGCCCCTGAATCCCTCCACCATTTTGCCCACGTCTCTCAAACGCCAAGTTCAAAACGCCAGATTAGCGAAAAATCTCATCACCAATTGTTCTTCGCCAGCACATAATCCGTCTGAATACATCCCCCTGTCGCGAATTCCGTCTCGCCCATCCTCACATAGCCCAGTCTCTGGTAGAGCCTCTGCGCGCTCGCGTTTTCCTCCCAGACGGTCAACCACAGCGTCTCGAACCCCTCGGCCCTCGCTTTGCCCTCCACGGCCGCGACGAGCCTGCTCCCGATGCCCCGGCCGTGCGCCGCCGTGCTGACGTACAGCCTCCGCAGCTCGGCGTGGGCGGATGCGTCCCCGGGCAGGCACGGATCGCTCAGGCCCCGGACCAGCTGGACGAAGCCCAGCACCTCGCCGGACTCGTCGCGCGCCACCAAGGTGCTGGTGCTGGTCTTCTGCGCGCCCAGGATCTCGGCCTCGACGGCCTCGGCGGAATAGGTCGCCGCCAGGAAGTCGGCCAGGTCGTCGGCCGGGACCGAGAAGCCGAAGGCCGCGGTGAACGTGCTGGCGCCGATCAGAGCTATCGCTGCCGCGTCCGATGGCAGCGCATCCCCGATGAGTACTTCGTGTGACGGCTTGCAGGACAGCTGGGATGCTGCAATGGTCGATGCAACTTTTGCTGTAGCCATTGTTTACAAGAGGTAGGTACGGTAGCACTTAGAATAACGATTGGTTGGATGAATGGCTAAAGGAGTAGAGAGCCCCAACTGCTGTTTCGATTTTTGATGTATTAGATATCTTAACCAAGTCTGAGATTGAATGGGGTGTCGAGCCGACTTCTTATATGTATCAAAGCTAAACTCGTCCGGCAGCCAGTGCTCGACTAGCCCCGATACTCGGTCTTCGGTGACTCCATGTAGCCTATTCTAGTGTTCTGGAGTGCTACCCTGTAGGGTAAGGTAATCCCAATCGGACCCGCCGCTAGCAGATTGACGGCATATAGACATAAGCGCGCCCTGCGACATTGTCATTACCCAATCGGGAATGTCGAAGACATTTGGGATGTTATGAGTGGATGGCGATGATACTAGAACGGCTAGTGGAAATGGCTCAACAGCACCAATGAATTGTCATTAAGCGAGTCTATAATTTTAGCGAGTGAGATGCATGCATCCGTATTAATATGACAATAACGATGGCGGTGATAATGCTGATGGCGGTGACAATGGTGACAGTGACGTGTCGACGTATTTTATATTAGTTTTAGGGATGACCATTGATATCATTGCTAGGAGCGTAAGTAACGACCAAGTACTTGGCAAATCGCCCAGCAGGTGTCGTAGATTCAATGGATGCTGCTCGAGCCTGCTTGGGAGATTATACTTGAACCTGAGCGAGCGGACTCGAATGAAAAGCGACTTGTGGGAGTAATAGAACTCCCTCATGTATGGAAAGACAGGTGTCAGTTACGTCTGGACATAGCATTACTCCCACTGTACCCAGTTGAATCACATCTTCCATCTGATACCGTAATCTACCTAGCTTAAAACATCGCAAATTTACTATTTTCTTTTTGTCTAGGAATATCTGCATACGAGGTCTAGCTGCCTTAATACTAATAGTGATGTGTAAATCTACGAACTTGCTGGGGCTGGGAGTCTGCCGATGTCTACCCTTCCATCTTTCGGTACACTCCCAGCCATCCTCAGCTTCAATTAAACGAACGCAACGATTGCTCCGGGTATGGACTGCCATTAAGGGCAATTCACTGTCCCCGTACTTGCTTTTAAAATCATCGGATGAAAACTCCAGACAACATATGGTATCCTAGTTCGTGTACACCCGAACTAACTCCCGGTCGGCGAGTCGAGCAAACACACATGTAGGCGAGAACGTTGGCGCATTGTTGGCCAAGTAGTTCCACCAGGGTATGCCACTCGGGTGCATAAGGACCTCGTTCTCGACTGCCTCGATCTCATCCTCGTGAATTTCCTTTCTTCGCTTCGCCTGGGTTGAGATCCACGCGAAGGTGACGTCTCCCGCAATATGGTCAACCCACTCGTTGGCTTGGGTGAAGGCTATGGTTCTGCAGTTCCTCCAGGTCGTGGCCGCATCATCGGGTAGCAAAGGATGGATTTTGTCGATTTGCTCGCTCAGCTCGTCTTCCTCGAAGAAGAGGTTGGGAATAATGATGGTGTTGGTCTTGAATAGGCTGGCTTCGATTGCCGGGTGCCACGAATTGTTCAATAGAGTGAAGATTTCCCCCATCTCCACGTACACGGTCTCCAGTTGGGTAAAGTTGGCACAGTTGAGAAGCCATTCGAATGTGTCACATGCTTGATAATAGTCGGTAACCAGCAAATTAGTGATCACCATGTTCCGGACGTAGCGGGGAAGCTCTCCCACTGAAATTATCATCGTTAGCAAGAGGACAGTGCTAAAAAATGGCAGAACGAGAGGGAACGGAAGAAAGGACGAATGTCAAGAATATCTTACAGCCAAGGTTGGATCCTCCCCAAAGAAACACATCGGTTTCGGGGCGAAACCAGGTCCCTCTTCCATTTCCTAGTTGGAACATCCTGCCTGTCCGTAGTGCGACTTGCCTGGATTCTCGGCACGCATGGGCCAACGCGGGTGGCTTCTGGATAATCTGAACGAGGCCGGATTGTAGGACAAAGCGTGGACCATCGTCATTAGCCGCGGCATACTACATATTTATATGTAAGCTGATGAGCTTGCCAAGTTTACTCGGTGGTGAAGAATACTGGAAATGAAAAGGAGCTGGCGGAGGACATAGATGTCGGTACTTACCTCCCATATCGTTCGGCGGATCTTTTCCGGCAACCAAGCAAGCTGGGGAAACCTTGTCAGTCTAGGTGTTACCTGTGTAGAAGGCGGCTGTCTAATCGGAAGCTGAAACATATTGTCTTCCATCAATGCTATTAAGGAGAATCACGTAGGTAGGTTAGGTAGGCAGCTTATGGAGCCGAGTTTGATTACCGAACTTGATGGAAAAACCGAAGAGAGAGAGAGAGAGAGAGAGAGGAAAAGAATTACAACCAGACCTGGGAGAAGATATAGTTTATGAGAGGCAGGCGGAGACGACAAAAATGAATCCATTGACACATTACAAAGCGCAAACCAGTTCGAGACGGGAAGGTATGACTACCTAGATACCCCATGTGCTCGACAAACTAAACTGAAAATAGATTGATATCCGGCGATGAGGCTACCTATTTTTTTGATTGTAATTGTGCCCATCAAGTCATCACCAATCAGTTGAGAATAGACGATACCACTTGGGCGCCAATGAGAGGCTATAGTTTCCCGTTATAAAATCGCCTATACTTCGGCGAAATTGACGTCCAGGCCATCATCTTAACTCTTTCTTAGTCCTTCGTGACGTGGGAGTCTTCGTGGTCCTCCTTAGCGCGTCCAGAGCCCCAAAACGGAATAAGGGGCGCATCTCATGACGTGTTGGGATGCAAAAACGTCGACCAGGATGATGTTTTAAGTCCTATATCTAGAGTTTAATGCATATTCCTGAGTAATATTGTGACTAGACTATCTAGTCATGGCATTGGTTATTTTGCGCAGACAATCTTCAACGGCACTCGTAGCTAAAGGGTCCGAAAGGGGTAGGCATGAAACTAAAGGGAGTAACGCTTGATGGAGTATTCAAGAGTTCGGTTTCGCAGATTACATGTTAGAGTCAACATTTGCACGACATCTTTCACCTTTTAACCCACTCACGGCAATTCATGGTCACTCCCAAAGACAGTTAAGATGTTAAGTCCCTAGCTAGGTAGTTTCAATGCTATATATGGTAAGGACCTCGAGAAATAGACGACGTTAGAACTTACGTAAGAAGATATATTGTATTGGTCACAAAGAAATGCCGTCGACTTGCAGAGAAGATGAGTACATATCCGTATGAAGAATGTGAAGAATCATGATACGTGGAATGGAATCTTGTCATAACATAACGTCTCACAACCACCAACGTAGTCTGAAGTTCTAAAGCACTCCATTAGGTAAGGTATGTACGGAAGAACAGCAAGACGGTAGGTGTATGAGAGATAAACCTAAAGGAGAAAAATACTCGGCCGACTGGGCCGGTACTACCCCGTGCCTTAACTCTTGTTATTTCCGGATACCGGAGAAGAGGCATCAGGCACACTCCTATTCTACTATTCTACCCATTGCCTTCCCTTACGCGATGCGCTATTGCAGCGTATGCTCAACATTTGACTGCGGAATATTCACAAGTTCGTTCATATAGATACCTTTCTTAGCATATTATCACGATGGAAATGGTTTCGAGGTTCAATTAACTTACCTAAGCTATGTACCTTTTAACTGCAGCATGCAGTCTAGAGAAGCAGGGTCTAGAATCCTACCATGCACGCTAGTTACCCGATGAAGCTTAGGTCCAGGTCGCCTTATCATTGGACATTGAATCATGCCAAGCCCGACTCGTTAAATTTAAATATAACATCACGAAGAGCTGCATGCACGGTCTCTTGGCCCTGGGCCGTTCAGCCCACATTCCGTTGGGCAATGACAGATGCAGGGGATCCGGGGGATTTGATAGGCGAATTGTATTCCTGGTTTAATGCAGAAAAGTGCGAGGTGGGCGCTTCGGTTCTCTACTCCTTCTAGCCAGGGCTCAGCCTCTTTCTATCTTCCAATCTCTCTAATCCAATGGAGCGTTGGTATCCCCCTCAAAGGTACTGCTCGTAAATGTTGCTTGAATAACGTGGTCGCGTCTTTTCTGATGCATTGAGCGCATTCTCCTGTTCTGCAGCAGCAATGCAGGACCGCTACCAAGATGCGCTGTTCGACAATAACAAGTATCATTTTCCTCCCGATACCTTGACGAGCCTTAGGCAGCCGGGCCTCGAGGTAGCCCCAGAGCGAGACGAACAAGGGACGCCCGGATTGCAGCCTGTGCTGAACGACGAACAGAAGTACGCAGATATCACGGTGGGAGGATTATACAATGCGACGCCGCCGTATAGAACATACGGAGCAGTACACGCAGATGAACTCACGTCGCAAGGAATGCAAGCCGTCCATACTGCAGATTCGCACCAATTGGCACGATCGCAAGAACATCTTCAACCACAGGAACAGCTACCATATCAGTGGACAGGACCGAGCGCGAACCAATACTACGGTCAATCCTTTCAGACTCTACCGTCGTCGCAGGTTTCGGGCTATTCCGGCGATAATCCGACATATTCCCCTGGGCTAATCGCGTCGAATGCTGAAAGCAGTCATCTCAACCCTCAGGCAATACCTGATCCGAGCTCGTCATGGTTGAAGGAACACGAAACACCCGTTAAAAAAGAAGTTAGGGTGAAGAATTGGGTGTTATGGACCGTTGGTGGTGTCGTCTTGATGCTAGTTATAATTGGCGCTGTTTTAGGGGGCATCTTGGGGGCTCGATCAACGGGCAGCCACAACAGCACGACCATAATTTCAAATTCAACTTCCAACGGAACGACACCAGATAGTCCGAACCCTACACCTCCGCAGTCAATAAGGGCGGGCTCCAGATTGGCTGTGACCGGCTATAGGACCAAGTCGGACTACAGCATTCGTCTCTTCTACCAGGACCAGAACAATCGGTTACGATTCACAGACAAGGAGAATGTTGGTGCCAACTGGACTGAACCAACCGTGCTGGACACTCTACTGTACGAACCGAGGGCAGGCGGCGCAATAGCCGCAGGTGCATATCTGTATGACAACCCAGCAGTAAGTCCCCCCCGTCTCGATATTTCTATCTGTGCACTGCTGATCGAATAGCCAAAAATCGAATTCTTCTATGAAGATAAATATGGTGTTGTTCGCGGCCAGAACTTCAATTTCGATTTCGAAAACGGAACAATTCCCCTGAAGGGCGAGGCTGGAAGCATTAGCTCGTATCCCCTTCAAATGGCTGGGGATACTCGTATTTCGTGTTACTTCCCCTACATCGTCTCACAGGACGATAATAACGAGGTGAGGTGGACCGCGATGCATGGACAAAACACCAGCAACCTGTCGGCTCCATGGTGGGTCAACGATACAGACTGGGATGTCGAGGCATCCAAAGGGAGTGGCATGGTGGTATTACCAGTCGCCCAGAAATACCTTAACGCAGGGGGCATGGTCTACCGTGCGGCTGAAGGTACGCTCTCAATAAAGATCCGCGATGAGTTAGAGTCGAGCAATGAAGGGGTAGCTTGGAGGAAAGGGGCCTTGTCCAAGGAGATCCCGGCTGGCACTTCCCTCGGGGCCTTCTCCGTTGGGCGGCCTTACGACAACAACAATCAGATCAACACATATATTCTCTATCAGGAAGATGACGGCACGATACAAGTAGTATGGCAAGACGACGATGGGGGCTGGAAAGGACCTCAGACGTACGATGCGCTAGATGGCGCTCAAAAGGGGACGGATATCGTATGCTTAACTCCAGGCGCATACGATGCGGGAGGTATAGAAGTATCTAGAGAGCAGGATATGAACAGATGTTTCTTCCTCACCACAAATACTGAGGTGAAGGAGGTTTGGTATAATGGGACGCACTGGAACGACGTTGGGATCGTGCCAACACCATAGGTTAGGGGTGTTTTTATACAGTACATCTTGAAGCGTTTAACGAGGATTATACCCCGATGGATACTTGAAATAATCAATGAAAAAAAAAGAATATATAAAATTTCATGTCTGAAGTAATATTGAGGGTATCATAAGAATATCAGGGCTTTCTGCCTCAGCTGAGGTCACGGGTTGGTTTGCTAGCTGCATATCCTGATATCGTGGCTGTAGCGTGACTATGACAGCAATCCTTGCCGTAGTGCTCTCCACCCAAACCCCTAAACTCCAGCTGCCCCACCACAGCACGAGACAACCCGAGTTAGCCGATAAGATAATGATAACAACGTCTTATCGGCTTGGCGATAGTGTTACTCCATCTTCTGGTAACCTCCTTCGACCTCCACCGAAAACTTGGGCGTCGCGTGCTGCCGAGTCTGCCGTGCCTCGGTGAGAGATACATCTATATATTCTTTTGTTTCTTTACGAGATTTGCGAAGACTATTCGCTGCATATTGTGAAGCTTCAACAGTTTCTGGAAGTGACACCCTTGTATGTCGAAAGGCCAAGCCCCTCAACCCACCCTTCAACGTTGGACCACGACGGACTTATGCTTAGATGCCTAGATGGTAGCTAACTTCATCCCGTTTTGCTATAGTCTTCCGCTTATGCTTAGCCTCGATGGTTTCTCCGATATCTTCGATACTCCTACGATCCTGCTGCTAGTACATCTCCCAACGACCTAAGCGAGTTCAAGCCGTAGGATGTCTGGTAGAGATGATGAGGCTGTTGCTCCCTCCCTATCAGGGAGTAGCCACGTGCTAAGCGACACAGAGTCGGGGAGTTCATACGTGGGAAGCGCCGCTCCAGATACGCCAGCGTGTCCATATCAAAATACCGAGTTCTTCGGCAACGAATGTTCCCGCTATCACGACTGCCCAACACATATGGCTGAGAGAAGTACTGCGGAAGCTAGTGCTAGCGGTTCTGCAACCACTACAATAGGCGGTCAGAGCGGTCAGAGCGTACAGCCGGAGGTTACACCAGAGCACAGTGGTCCAGTAGAAGAAGGGACCAATCCAGAAGGCTCGGGCGCGGAAATATATATACCCATACCGGAACAAGTCCCGGCATCGGGAACTCAACTGCCACAAGTCGAAACACATAGCTCTGCCTCGGGAGAAGCAGGCCCATCAGAGCTAGAGCTAGCGGTACCACAGTCAGGACATGACCAGGTTCCGCAAGAGCAGGGTATCACTCTTACGGAAGCTTTGCGCCAAACGGCTGAAACTCTCGGCGAGCTACCTAGTGAGAACGTGATATCGTCTCGTCAAGAATTGGATGCGAGACCGACGCCACCTGCTAGCCGGAATGTGACAACACATACAATGAATCTGCCAGAGAACCAGCAGCAGGCGTCGAGTTTAAACCCGATAGCAACGGAGTTTTCGCCACGACCGGAAACGAGATCCGCGCAAGAATTCGCCTTGCCGAGATGGCAACCTGATAGTGAGGTAACCTATTGTCCAATATGCCGCAACCAATTTTCCTTTTTTGTTAGAAAACATCATTGCAGGTGGGTGCTTTTATATATACAGCATAACTATACAGAAAACTAAGCTAGATAGGAAATGCGGGAGAGTTGTATGTAATTCATGCTCCCCGCACAGGATCACTATACCGCACCAATATATCGTACGACCACCCGGTGAGCGGGCTTTGCAGTACCTCTCAGTGCTCGGAGACGAAGGTGGCCTTGGCGACTTCCATGCTATTGGGGGTGGTGAGCAGGTTCGGCTCTGCAACCCCTGTGTCCCGGATCCGAATACTACACCACCCCAGACTCAGCATTCGACGAACCCGCTCTCTCCAAGATCAACGCATCAACGATCTCAGAGCAGCTCAAGTGGTAATCACTACAGCGACAACAATCTCAGTCGGTATCCACCCTACTTAGCAGCTCCGAGTGTGCCCCATGATGCCTATGCTCGGAATAGAAGCCTGACTATGGTTAGTTCTTGTTGTATGAACGCCCGAGGTTTGAAACGACTTGCTAACAACTTGCGTAGACTTTGGGTCCAGCTCCCTCGGTTGGCCTGAATAGCGCATACCCGTCAATACAGAACCGAATTATGAGTGGCACACCCCCTTCTTATTATTCGCAGCCTTATTCGCAGCAATACGGGACCTATCGTCCTTCCGGCCGTTCTAGCTCTCCGAATGCTCTTAATCGCCTTCCTAGAGCTTTTATCAATCATTATGAATCAAATGCTCCGTATGGGTCATCTTCGTCCTCGTCGTCCTCGGTGAATCGCCCATTACCACCGCCACCACAGATCCCGGAGGAGGATGAGTGCCCGGTATGTCACCGTGAGCTACCGTCGAGGAACCTGCCAAATTTTGAAGCCCTGCGGGAATCACATATCACCTCGTGTATCACATCGCACAGCACATATGGCCCGGGACCAGATGCCTCAGGTCGATCGGGAAGCCGTGAACCCCGTACCCCCCGTAGAACGGGCATGTTTCCGTATCTCGCAACGGAAAAGGACTGTGTGGACACTGCCGAGTGTACCATCTGTCTTGAGGAGTTTGTAGTCGGCGTCCCCATGGCTCGCTTGGAATGCTTGTGCCGGTTCCACCGGCTCTGCATCACACAATGGTTCATCAACCATCCCGGGCGGTGTCCGGTGCACCACGCGCTACAATACTAGGCGCGACTCGTGCCTCCTTCTATTACCTGCGCACTCGTTATACACGGATACCATCATATAGACTCGCCATTAGCGACCAAGAGATACATATCTCAGCAACCCGATACAACTTGGTTCAACAAGCGACGTTGTCGACTCATCAACTGTCCTGTTTGATGGTTGGGCTATTCCAAAGACGAGTCCAACACTCTCCAATATAATTACACATTCAACTTCGATACCACTATTCATATTTCTTGGCTTATCCCCGGATTTGTAGTTTCGCTACTATACTAGCGCTTATCTTTTGGTCCCATAGGTATACCGGCAGTGGTGGACAGGGGCGTTGGTAGCGTGCTTCACACTCTTTGCAGGCTGCATTTTCTGCTCAAGGTCTAAATGCATGTGACTCCTACGTCACTTCATAGTATGGAGTTTAGAGCGCGGTCTCCTGTTGCTTTTCCCCCGTGCTTATGGATAGATACCTAATATACCATCATTTCACACGCGACGTTGGGTGTTTGTCTATCCGTGGCGTGACTTGGTAGCCAACTAGTAGAAATATCACTTCATATTAACCCCGATTCTATATAGATTTGCCCTTTTCTGGAGAACGCCACGCCATTATGATTGTTTGCGCTTACTACCTATTCGCACTCTTCGAGACTGGGCTGATAAGAAGCTAGCAGACCCCGTTGGCGGCACTTACAAGGATTATTATAGTCTGCCCGTCTGTCCGTATAGAAAGGGTCCTTGGACTTGCGCCGAACTAAACATTGTCCGCTGGTTACTCAGAGTGGTGTGAGTTGAATTCCCCCCTCTCCCTAGGCCTATTTTCGCCTTAGCCTCGACGCTCGGAATCTAGATTCCACACCACCATCAACTTAGAGCACCCTCTTCACCGGAAGAAACTAGGACTTGTCACGCGTTTGGTCGGGATGAGAGAGAGGAAAAAGAGAGGCTAAGCCTTGGTCCTTTTCCGTTTCGTGGGTGGCCGGAAATGACGTACGCGCCAATGCGCTAAGGAATCAAGGCCCCCCTCTCTGCCCCCCCCCCCCCCCCCCCCAAAAAGACCCCTAATTTTGTGTTACCCGTCGTGCGTGCGTGGATTTGTGGTGTGGCCGCCGGCAAAGCAAACTAGCGGGTTGTTCAACAACCAACCCAAACCCTTAGTAAACTAAGCTGATGGATGGTGGATGCGCCGCTATGTAAGATAACGTTCCATTGACTGCCGGAGCAACAGCGTGGTTGAGGAGGAACGCAAAACATACCTACATAGCTTAGTGCGAAAAGACCCTGAGGGCTCCATCCCGACGAGACACTAGGCGCGCCGCAAAAACAGGGTCTCGATATACGTATGTATGAAGATGGATGGATGTCCTCGCCCTCTTAGTGTATGAGAGTCTGCCGAGAGCCTTCCAAAGTGAAGTGCTGGGACCTCGTCCGACCCCGGACCCGGGGCTGCCGCATCCTCAAAGGGATGGGCGCGGCTCCCTTGCGGACTAGGTACTTCCGCCGAGCTCGCCACGCACTGTCGCGATATGTATCCATACTTGCCACTGTCACGTTTTTTTCCCAGCTGGTATCGTTCACGAGTCAGTTTAGCAGCTTGGTCTCGTGTTGCTTCGCCGATAGGTGTGGTCCAAGGTGTGCTTCGGCGGATAAGCCCGCGCCCTAACGGCGCTGGCTCCTCGTGACCGTCTTAGTGGTCCGCTCATATGGTTTTTAGTCTCTTCGGCCGTTATGTTGTGTTGGAGGTCGCTAGACGAGTAGACCCAACGATCGGACGGTGAAGAACTGTCTAACCGAGTCACCGGGACGGTTGGTTCTCCGCTTCAGTTCATTCGCCGAGGTGTACGACACATCCCAGCTCCTCCCAGCAGAGGGGAAGAACTCTTGGACCCTGGTTACATTGTACCTATCCTTGATTCCCCCATGCTTGCTTCGGCGTCCACTTCCAGACGGAGAAGCTCGGCGAAAGGCTACGACAGGGAGCTTGTCAGCGGCGCCCACTTTCCACCAGGTTTGCAGGTTTGATGTCCATCTAAAAAAGTATTTTAGCATTGAACTAATTCCCAAGCTCGTACCGCCACTCCGGTTCTTGTCCTTGTCCCTGTCCTTGTATAACACGCGTTCTTTACTCGCTCCGCCATGGATACCTGTAGTCCCTAGTCCCTATCGCTTTAACTAACGTCCGAGGCGAACGATGTGGAAATCTTGGTTGAACCAATTCTCACAGTCTTAACTAACCCAGTTATTATCCCAGGGTTGGAAGTCTGCGCCAAATTTAGGTTATTTGGTATTGGAGTCGATATCGAAAAATTTCAGTGTCATACAGTAGATACGAGGTAGATAGGTAATAACTGACTTAGGTACCTATAGCCCAGTGCGATTTATTTCCATAACTCGTGTCCAACTGCCGGCAAAGTATCGTACTGTTGTTGAAGATAAAGCGACAACGGAGCAAGATTGCGGCTTATTCAACGTGTGATATTATTATATACGACTGCCATCTATAAATACACCTCGACTCACATTTGCCGCAGGGGAGAATACAACCGCTTCGTCTTTTCCCGGTCTTGTGGAGCAGCGTAGCGGTTCTTTTTGTCGTGTCTCAAATTGTCTGTGCTCTATCGTAAATATTACCTTCTTCGCCCTCGCGCCTCGATGATACCCTAAGAGGAATGCTTCCCGAACTTCCATGCATGAAGAAAGCTCGAACGGCTTTTACGGCCGCATACGAATGTCCGCTTCGGAACTTGTGACGCGCCTCCGGCACGCGCTTAGATGTATGCAAGTACTTATTCAGATACAAGGTAGGTAGGTAGGCTGGCAGGTACCTACATGAAGACATGTATGTCTTGCCGCATGTGTGAGACACGCTCACTGTGTTCTGTGATGCCGATTTGGTTTTTATTGGAATTCGGTGTATCAGAGCCCGCATCTAACCGATAGGCGGAGCGCCCGCTCGTACAACTTCTGGTGGTCGGGGGGGTTCTTTATCTATGGCTTTATCTCTGTCGGATCTCTCCTTTTTATCGAAGATGCGACCCCGGTCTCGCTTTAGTAGGTGCCTAATCGGGTAACCGATGTAGAAGTAGAGATTCGGCGGAGTGGATTGTTACATATCACCAGCGCCGAGAGAGCATCGACGGCCCTCGGCATGTCTTTTACTCTGACATGGCGACAGCTACGAGGGACGAAGAGGGACAGACGGATCGGTGAAATGAAATGCCATCGCAGTTCCTCCGTCCAGCCATCCCACGTGTCTCTTCGACATACTATAAGAAAAGTCGCAAGGGGGTTCGTCGCCGAACAGATGGCAACACTAATACGCCACGCATAGAGAAGGGGGGCGGTGAGTGACATATCACCAAAAGTGTGAGATGCAGACATCTCGTACCTACAGACCCGTAACGCCACAAAACCTAGGCGAGGCATTGGCTGCGAAGAAGATGGAGGTATTATTATGTTGACCTCACTTGGTACACGAACACTACCTGTTTCTTATTGTGACCTACACTACATGCCTACATACATGCCTCATGCCTCATACCTCATACTTCTGTATTTTCTTACAAGGCGTACAGAGATGGGAAAGGGCCCAAGTGTAAATACCCTGCCTCGAACGCCCCGCCGGGCTGGTACCTGTCAGACGAGGAGCAAGGGTCCGGCACTATGACAGCATCTCACCTCGCGAGGCACAAGTGACTCAAAACATTCGGTCTTGACGAAAGCACTCCAGATTCGCATTGCAAAAAGACCAGTGGTTATTTCTACGCGGAGCTGAAGATTATGATATACATCTGGATAGGTGGGAATGGGGACTGCTGCTTCTTGTAATCCCTTCTCCCTTTTTCGTGGGGGCGGGACATGTTCATAGATGTCGGGCGAAATAGAAGCAGAGGGAGAACGAATGAATATGAACGCAGCAAGCAGAGGGGTTCCTACGAGCCTCTTCGCCAGTGACACCACAGCTGCACAGGTGTGGTCGCACATAATCTCGGGTTTTCTCCATGCATGGGAGGGCGCCGGTCTCATGGGACTCAATTCACATGGGACTTTTGTCTGGCCATACTGAACTTGCTTGAGTTTTCTATGTTTGTCCACGTCTTATCCATTCGCAGGTAGATAGGTATATATATATAAATATATATATGTACACATTCCGGCGTATGTTGGCTTGCTCCCGTTCCTTGGCTTCGCAACTCCCGGCCGGTAGAAGGTGTCCCGGTGCGACGTTCGTCGAATTTGGTCTCCGTACGTGGCCCCTATTTTTGATCGACCGGCGACACACACCCACCACAACAGCTAGAGTTCGCTTGTGTCGCATGCGAATTGGCAATCTGCGTTCCCTTGGGATGGGAATCACAGCATCTGCAGGCGTCGAAGGCATCCAATCTGGGTAATATCTCATCGTACGAACGCAAAGGTTTTTTTTTCCCTCTCCCCACTCCCTCTCTGCCGCGCAACGCATCGTAACATTGCCACCTTTCGACTTACTTCCAGTGCGATGTCAGCTATCGACCTTATCAAATTGGTCGCAACGGCGTCTGGTGGTATTCGCGATCAGAGGAGTGCATGTGAATGGCGAAACGCGCGAGATTGATACTCAGGAGATCCCCCTCGCCTATCGGCCGACAACCAGTGGGCGTGTTACCCGACGTTGCAGTGCAAGATGACTTGCTGCCGCCGGCGGCATGGACAAATAACGAGATCGGGAAACATGCTAGGAAACCCAACAGCTATCAGCCTCCCAACAATCGTGAGTTGAGTCATTGGGTGTCGTGGTAGGATGGCATGAGTTCGATAGCGGGAGACATGCGTGGACCAGTAGTAGCCAAGTCACATTGATACTATTCGTCACCAACACAAAATCCCAGTGCAGAAATCGAGTGAACGGGTAGGCTCTATTCGCTAATCATTGCTTCGTCGAACCACGTTATAACCGAATGACGAGCAACGCAGTACATACATGTTGCGAAAAAAAGGCCAATCCGCGCCCCTTATTGACTTGCCGAAATCAAAATGTCATTTAAAAAAACGCCGTTTGTGATGCCAAATTCCGTTTCAACCCACCCCCGTGAGCCAATGGTTGTCCTGATGCTGATGTAAGTCATGAAACGGCAATGGTATATAAACTCTTTTTCAACACCGGATTCCCTGTCTTGGTATAAAATCACAGTACAACTCAGTCCCCCCCTTTCCTGTGCAGCACTGTTTTGATGGTAACACACTCTGAATCGAAAGTCGCCCGAGTTAGCCGATTCAAAACGTTCGGCCTACACGAAACGTCCAGCTGAGATGAGACTGTATAGCAACGTAGCGAAATAATCGCCGGCGAGCTTCGTTGGTAGTGATACATCGTAGAATCCATCGAGCTCATTCGTCGGTATCGTAGGCGATTTATTGTCGCACATTCGGTATGGGTATCATAGGCGCCATCGTCATAAGATGGCGTCCTTCATCCAGCTTTCCTCCTCCATCCTAAGTCAACGTAGTTGTTCACTTCCTACCCCTAGTGGTGGATGTGATTTTGCTCGTACTCATTAGGTCGCCGATGTATTTTTGCAGGAACTTGTTATGGTTGTCCAGCTTATCGTGTTCTTCCTTGACGGCTTCTATTCGGTTAAAGATCATTAGGAGAGAATCCTGTAGTGCTCTCGCGTGTCTGAGAACACTGTTAGCATGGCCCCCAACTGCGATGGATATGACGAAGCATACTTGTGAAGTTCTGCTCGTGCTTCCCGTCCCATGACCTCAATATCCTCGCTCGTTCTTCGCGGACTCATCGCCCTGACGTCATCTGGCTCGAGATCGGGTTCCAGGGGGCCAACTTGAGAAGAATCCCGGGGTACTATGAGAGTGCCACTGCTCTTCCGGTTGGGTAGGCGCGGTCGAATCGGGATGGGTTGGTGAATCTCTGAATTATCTACCGACGAAGCAGACGAAGAATCCGATCGCTCGGGGGGATTAGGTTTCATACTCGTAGCCTCACTACTCATCGTGATCGTACTGTGTAAAAATCCTACTATGGTCCAGACCGAAGTTATTATGTCGAAGAGGAAGTATTAAATTGGTAAAAGCGAGAGGCGAGGTGTCTCAGAATTAGAACGGGATTAAGGATGGTAGTATGCCGTAAATTATTACGCCCGTATCCTCCCGTCGCCTGAGCCTCGACGAGATCGCCACCATTCAGTTGAAACAGTACGCTGTGGTCGAAGGCGAGCAGGACCGGGGCGGGCGCGCGAGAAGGTCGTGTGCAACAAGCCTAAGGGCGCAAGTAACGAGAGGAGGGAGCGCTCGAGAGGCTGGCTTGGCTAGTTGCTGCACAAAGGATACATCGGCTCTTTTCTACGATGATATTGTTCGGAGGGTGAGAGAGGTATAAGTCGGTCAAGCTGCGGTAGTTGGAAAAAGAAGATGGGGGGGTTATGGGTAATAAGGGAGGAAGAAAGTCGAAGGGGTCTAAGTCTTGCGAATCGGGGACGAGCGGGGGGGGTTTACCAATTCGACATAGGTTGAAGTGATCGTCAGTCCAAACCTTACAAACCTCAGGACTTGGACGGGGGTGCAACAAGGTGTTTTGGGGGGTTTGACTGGCAGACTGGCAGACTGGCAGACTGGTTGGGTTTTGCGCTGGCCGAGTTTATGGGGGAGTTTGTGTGGTCAACGAGCTCGTGGGTCGTGGGTCGTTGTCGATCGGTACGAAATTGTTCAAAGGACGGGAGGACGACGTTTTTTGTTTGGCCTCTGATGTGACAGAGATTACGGCACGGCGCAGGCAAAGGGCAGGGACAGGCAGGGACATGGGGGGACATGGGGAGTGACATAGACACAGTAGGCCTTGACACGGTACAACTTTTGACAGCTACGTACCTACCTAGGTAGGTACATAATGATATTATTCCAAGTATCGGCGTATCTAGTGTACCCACCACGGCCCCACGTACATATAGCGCAGTACAGTACAGTACAATACGTATATGTACCTGTCAGTAGGTTAGGTACATAGGTTATGTAGTGTTAGTGTTAGGTAACCCACGGCTTGCTTTTCCTTTAGGTAAGTTTCCAGTTTAACTTTCAGAAGCCTGACCCAAAGGCCGACGGTTCGTAACGTTGTGTACCCGCCAGTGGATATCGTCATCTGTTAGGCAATGAGGAAAAGGGGTTTAATTGAGTTCGCTCGGGTTGGCGTTGGTACGGACTTCCCTGCCTACATATGATGCGTGTGGTAGGGCTTGTTCCTACAGTAGTCGCAGCAAACAGTCATGTAGATAGTTCCCTTCGTGGATCGTTTGATCTACCTGCTGCCTGCGTATCGTGGATATCTTCTATCATAGAGTCTAGCATTAATTTGGCAAAGCATTTAAGCACATTCCCTTTGGAGCCATTCCATTCGGGGTTTCGACTCGAGGCGCGACTACAATGCGACAGCAACACTGGTCAGAAAGAGCCGTTCCAGGAGACATTTACCGTTATCCCTCTTACTAATGGTAATAATAAAGCACTATCTAGAAGAAAAGGTTACCATCGTCCACAGCAATTCTTTGTACGAAGGCCCAAGGACCACTGAAGCGCATCCACTTAGAGTATCCTGGTCGCGCAGATCATCGCCGGCCTGTGTGACTCCAACAGATGGCTCATGATTGGAAGATCCGACTAATAAGTGGTCCTCCTATTGGGAATGGACAGGCGTAGTAACGAGGAATGGGATTCTGATGGATTCCTTGTCAGGCTTGGCCAAGTCCAGCCTGACCAATAGCCGTGCTTAGACCCGTGGGCCGTCGAACGAAGTCGATGGAGCACGGCAATCTTGAGCCGTTTCTAAGGGGCTCTGTGATGGGCGACTGGCGACTGATCTTAAAAAGCCTGCTTCATAGGGACGTTTTCAGTAATTGATACGCAAAGTGCCCCGTTGGACGACCCATTATGATGTCTGGAAGATTCTCACAATCTGGCGGTCGGGCAGTCGGGGGAAGACCCGAAATGCTTGTGTTTGATGAGCTTCACCGAGATGGATTATCATATATCTCGATGACCAAGGCAGTCTCAGTCGATTGCAGCCTTGACAACCTTGACAGCCTACAGAGACAAGGCCGGCAAGGCGATAGGACAACTATTCTGAAAACATCCTTGGTCGCGTCGAAAAGGGCATACCTAAAAGAAGAAGCGAACCCGACTCGGAGGGCCAGCGGAGCATATGACTGGTCTGTCTCAACCCTTGGCGCAGATTAGAGTTGTTCCTCGCTCTGCAGGGCGCCACCTCAAACGGATGGGAGGACCCCTAAAAATGCTGATTGGGGTTTGGTAGGATCCAGCTCCGGCAAAATACTAATTGCCATCCGCCAAAGTCCATAAGATAGAAAGAATGCCACTAACACCAACACGAATTGTGCCATCCCTACATAGATCAAGCCAGCAGATCCTCACTGCTGTATTACTGTCTTACTGTCTAACTGGTTTACTCGACAGACTCGTCGGACCTCGTCGACGGAAACCTGGCTGACTGGGCAGCTGGGCAAGGAGACTAGAAATACATGGATGGCGTAATCGGTACGTCCTCGGGTCTTTTCTGGACGGTTCAAATGACCTAGCGCTACACTGGGCCCCGGAAGATGACGATTTTCGACGGGAACAGAGGCAGATGTATCTGTGTAGCTGGGGCATCTGAGCACTGAGCTGAAGCAGAGCTGGACTGGCTCTGGCACAGTCAAATGGTACAGTACGGAATTCTCTCAGCTAAGTACTGAGGTACTAAGTGTACTCTGGTCGAAAAATGATGTAGTGTTTCTAATCCGGATGCGGGGCCCCTTCACCCCCTGGGCGTGTAATGAGAGAATGAAAATGTGATGTCATATTCCAACCAATCTGTAGCACCCAGTTTACATTCTGTGGTATTCGTGACCGCTTCTGCGCTTCTTCGCTTCTTTGCTTCAGCTTGGCCCACCAATGCGCAACGCGTAGCAACAGGCGCCTTGTGGCTATTTACCAGCTTAAGCATGAGAGTATGTCTTGCTGCCGCTGCCACAGGCTAGCCTTCATCCTTGCTTGTATCGTGTTTTTCTCAGGCTGACCTGATGACCTGAGTATAGGACTGGACGCGACGGTCGAATGGGAAAAAATGACGATTGACGATCCAAATGTTAAGGCATCCTCGGGTATCCCCTCATGCGCAGTATCCTAGTCTTATTAGGGTCGTTCAAAACCGTTAACGAGACACCTTTTGCCCACTATCCAATCATTACCTTCAAGGGAAGGTATAGGGGTCAATCCTCATCTGAGCCTATCGTCAGACGCCAGAATAGGCTCCAGAGGCTCCAGAGGCGGCGGGACGGCGATTTTATTAGAAGCCCCTGTGTGCCCTGTGTGTCCTGACTTGCGTCTTTCCCTCCGATTTCTTTGAAAGTTTTCTCTTTCTGGACCTTTGAGCCACGAGGCATTTCATGTGGCATCTCACCCGTGTGCGGTGACGACATTTGGTCCAAACCGTGCGGGAGGACGAGGATGTTGACGCTTCACCGTAGCTCAGCCTAGCTACCTAGGCCGATTACTCTCCTTTTTCCTTTTTCCTTTTCTTACTCCCCCGCGTTTCGCCTTGTTCAAGCCACCATCGAGAAAGCTTTTGTCAGCCAATGCGCCAACCCGAGAAGTATCTAATTTTCAAAGCCCCCTTAATCTCAGCCCCCGAGTCACCCCGGCTTTCGCCCCCGACTCCCTAAGGAGCTCCTCGTCATAGGTATCTCGAATTTACTTGCGATCCCCCTACTGTTTGCCGACGCCTCTACGCATGCCGTGCAACGCGTGGTGACATCATCCGGAGATGTAACTTGGCTACCGTTCTTCCAAAAGAACACCGTATTAATACTCTCGAGCGTTTCAAAATAATCACCGGTCAGGACTTTGAAACTCATATGAGATATCGCATTACGTACTGACAAGTAGACAAGTATGCACCCCCCCCCCCAATGCACATCCACCTGCATACACGCATGCAGATGTAAATGTACCTACTAAAGATGTAGCAATAAACCAACGCTGCGCTATGTACTTAATGCACCAGACGTTGAAGACAGAAATGCCAAGCCCATGTCGGTACCAGTGCATATGTAGGTAGGCAGGTAGGTATATGTATCTGCCTTATGTAATATTTATACCTGATAATATCTTCTGCTACCTAATTGCACTATCGTCTGATTAGTGCCCGCTCTCTGCTTTCTTCCCGAAACCCGATAGTATTCTTTGAAGGACCGAATCTGCAAGCCTCACCTTGTCTGCTTGTCCTGCTACGCTACCCTCGAGCTACATATCAACATCTGCCCAATCTTCCCAGTCCACACCAGTCGAGCCAGCTATTATATGATATGGCTCTGTGTTATCGGCCACCACGTACAGCCAGCAGCTAAGCGAAACCTCGCCCGGCTTAAGAAACTAACCTAAAGCACTACCTAGAGTAGGCCGCAGAGCTTTGCTCCATATAAGAAAGAACCCACAACCTACAACCCTCAGCGGACCCCCACCCGCCGCCAGGTTGCCAGGTTATCAATATGATATGTTTAGCACTCCAACGCGGAGATTTGAATATCTCCTCGTCGAAACCAAAGGAAAGAGGGCCTTCACCGACAAGAGAGTTGCTTTTCATGTGCCGATCTCTTGTTCCCGCGATGGCTTGTCCGACGCACCCGGCCAATCAAACATCGTGATGCCGGGAATCCTCCCCCCTCGAAGCCTGGTGCTAATAGGAGATCGTCGGTCGTTGGGGCCAAGTCGGAGCATTCAAGCCTCCAGTTTTATGCCCCCCAAAATTTATATCACGAGGGACCTCTTTAGGTCTGGCGGCCTGCCACGTGCAGCACATGAGCCGTTGCCTCTTCCTTAGTCCGTTGTCCGCCCACGCTGCCACGGCAAGCGGGGCTTGACTTGTGGTAAGGCGCATTGGCACACTCTCCCTTGATTTGCTTATCAGATGGGCTGCCTAGTCTTGATACGCTCAAAGCCGGCAAGGCCAGCTGGCGACATGCTGGCGACATGCCGTCGACACGCCGTTGGCTGGATTTAAATAGCACCTAGGAGATATTGGATCGTGGCATCCCAGCTGCAAAGATACCTCCTATTAATCATTGCGGGAGAGTAAAGGTGGTCTCCAACTTGGTGGAAAAGATCGGCATCATCCGTGACTACCGGAATCGAGAATCAACGCCATCTAGTCCAGCCCCGACGGTTACAAGAGGCAATAAGAAGCCTCGTGTTAGGCAGCGTCATGATGATCATAGATCTTCGCACTACGCCTGGTCTTGGGGTCTTCTAGCTCTGTTCGAAAAGTGGACAATCATCAGAGCCTCGTCTTCATTTCGGTTCTTTTCGTCGAGCTAGACGGCCAACCAAACTTCTAGCTAAGATTTGCAGGACGTGGTAAGAATCCTCTCTCCACCGTATCGTGAAAAAGTTATACGCGGTCGAGTGATGGCCTATCGTGGATCTCTTCCACACGGAAAAGAAGCGTCGTGTTCGGCAGGCCACAGTTACCCTTTGCCCTGATCAGCAATGCAGGTTCACGAGCTTGGAAATGACCAAACTCGGAATTGCCTGCACTTCACTACACTTACGCAGGCCTGCCTGATAATTTCGTGCATGATTGCGGAATACCTAACGCGGTAGGTTGGGTTCGAAGACTCCACCAAGTCTCATTGCTCTCGACATTCTCTTTCACATGCTAGTGCATGAAGCTATCACACGCGTACGATGACTACAAGGAGGAGTGGGTGTCGAACTAAATTGACGATATGCTTCTGCCAACGACTTGCACAACGTTACCTAAGATATAGAGGCTTTGTGTATTTTGTGTATTATGTAAGCTATCTTGGAATATTGTGTCTGTTTTTGTGGGCGCAGATTGAAACGGGAATCAAGTTCCGATCTCAAAACGCCATCGACAGAATCGAATATGGTTGGCTCATATTAGCGACTTGGTATAGGACGTTCCGTCTTCGAAACGATGTCGGCGCTACGCCACATTCATCTCAGTTCTGAGGTTTGCGAAGCACTAGATTCCATATTTGCGCAACGCGGTCTATCCGGCTCTGCTGTTAACTAACTCAAGTATTAGCCTAGGTAAATGAAATGAATCAGTACGAATGGTTTATGTGAAGCTCGATTACATGCACATCGGAGTCGCACTCTATGACGGCGTATATCGTCTTTCCTACGTCACAACTCTTGCGCCTCAAGTCCATGGGTTTTAGTCTTGGACATTTATTCAACCCTCGATTCTCGATGCAAGACCCAGAAGTTCTTAGAATAGCTGAGTAGCTGGCTATTCTCAGTCAGGCGTGCGGACACCTTGATCTGCGAGTCGATTGCCAGCTGGATAAGTATGATGGCTTCATATCAATGGGACGACTTAGCGAGCAGGAAGTATGTTCCCTGGGAGGCTGGGGGCGTCAAGAAGATCCCACCTGAAGAGGAGGAGAATATGAATATGGTAATCGCGCAGATCAACGCGATGCAGAGGCGGCAATATAACAAGACACGCCATTGCTTCGGAGGCACTCATGCTCGGTCTCAAGGAACTGTCAAAGGAAATTCCATTGTGCCGGGGGATCTACTGTCTACCTAGGTATCTGAAGCAATCCAAGCTCTTCAGAGAGTCCGGAGAGTTCCCCATCGTGTGCCGTCATAGCTCGGAGCTGGGAGGTCCAGGTCTTCATGCAGTCCAGATCTTGATGCAGGTCCTGCGAAGTTTGAGCAGCTGACAGCCAGCTCTGGCGCGGCAAATAGGACCGCATTCCTCAGCCGCGGGGGGCTTCCATGAAGATCTTCGACGTGAAAGGCGAGATGTTCGACATCGGTAGGGATTACCCTACTCAAGATTTCGAGTTCAATAGCACACTCGCCATTGAGCTCGCCGATGCCAAAATAGCCAGAAAGATCCTAGATATTCGTCCAATGCACAGTAGTAGCAAGCCAGAGATGTTCAAGCAGTTAGAAAAGCGGCCCGATTATGAACTGCAGGTCTCACGGGACAAGGCCTCGAACAAGCACCTCGATGTCCCTGCGATGCTATTCGCAGAGCGCCTATCGTTTCGGCGATTACGTCATGAAATATAGGCTTGTCCCATCAACCGAGACCCAGCGGGAACTCGCAGCGGGAACTCGCAGAGCAGAACGGTGGAGCCGGAAGACAGCGACGATATTCTGCAGCGGTGGTTACAAAATTTCCACCTTTATTACGACGCCGAATTCCTCTCCGAGTTGCCACCACTCCTCGAGAACTTGAAAGAGTAGCTGGTCGAGTTTGACGGTGCTGTTTGGGATGAGAAAAGATCACCTTACCCGTTGCTGAGCTCGTCATTCCTAAGCAGGACAGTTGGATTCAGGCGAGGAAGAGTTTTTGGGAAGACCACATGAGGGTTGATCCAGGTGGGGACCACATAAGCATGGCTTATCAGTTCCTTCTTCTTATCACCTTGCGAATGAAGATTCCACGATTCGCTCCGAAGGAGCCGGTGAGAGGCAACTGCTGACTCCAGGTCCTGCAGTGGCACGGGTCGGTAGCGCTGCAACCTCTATGGAACTCGAATCGCCTGAGACGATGCTCACGGAACTCTCGGTAGTATATCCGGCTAGCAGAGCTTTGAGGCGGGAAATGAACGCGAGACGGGAAATCAACGTCAGAAGCATCGACGAGATTTCTGGCTAAGACTTTTGTCTCATCCATCGCATCAAGGTAATGGCAGCTCAGTATGGTATCTAACGTCGCATCTAGTGCTTGAGGACGATCGACGATCGGCAGTCTAGGCTCACATGTCAGTTACAATGATCGCAAAGTTGTTCCTTATCGACAAGCCTATACGCATATCACGGCGTAACATCCAACACTATACTCGTCCATCTCCTCTATTGGGTATGTGATAGCGTGCGAAAAGAGGAACCAAACTGGCCGGCAGATGCAAAGGCGACAGGTAGGGGAAACATCACGAGGATATGGTGATAAATTCGAATGGTCAAGTTACATCTGTAGCAATATACAAAGTCAAGACGATAGTATAGAAGAGCGGTGACAGACAGCCGCGACCAATTTGACCCGAACACCGAGCAGCGAACAAATATATAGCAGTCGCCACACGCACAGATAACTCGGTCGAATCAGAGAGAACGTACATCTCGCTTCAGCATCAATTGGTATCACGAGACAGCTATATCCGTCTACGACCTCGCTATAAGTACACCTGTGCTGTAAGGGTATCATCGTTGCATCGAAACGCGCGGTTATAATAATTAGCATCAGCTTGTATGGTAGACCAGATTGGTAACTGATTATTGAAACAGAGTAGCAATGCATATGCCACAGGCGCAGGGGTAGGCAGGGCCGGGTGCGGAACGAAACGCTCTGCCGGCTGCGTCCTTCCTGTTCGGCAGATGGGCAGACTTGGTTGACGAGTCGCCGGAAACCGGGGAATGGTCCTCCCTCCCCCCCAGCTCCCGCCCAACACATCTCAGCTCAGCTCAGCAGCTCAGCAACCCTTCCCCCCCTTGGAGCGGGTAGTCGCACGGATGCGCGGGAATCGCCCGCCCGGGTCCTTCAGCCCTCCCGGGATACTCTATCTAGAGCGGCTTTGACAAGGGTTGGCCAGGCTCCCTGCGGCGATCGCTGAGCTGGGAGGCAGAAGCTGGTGGTTGCTCTTTTTTGAATGCTTGCAGGTGATCGGCGCTCGCGTTCTTGGGGGATTGGTTGAGACGGGCCAGCATGCCAAGACGGTTGAGATGGCTTTCATAGCCAAGATTCGCATCAGAGACAGTCGAAGACAACAGTACAGTTGATGGTAGTAATTAGCACGTAAGATGATGTGTTGTTAACTCGGTGGCAAAGCACTTATGCCCTTTACATTCGGTAAGGAGAGTTACATCAGGGGCTTGCTTATCACGGGATTCGCGACGGTATACTTTTCAGTCTATTAAATGTTATTACCTAAAGAGTATAAATATAGGTAACTACCTAAATGACAGTGTCCTCTGAGTAAGTCTTTCAAAGTCCATGCAAATAACACTGGGATATTCTCAACTTGGACTTGAACTTGCCGAAACCCAGAAAAAGGTTCCAATATTAATATTACACCCAATTTGACTCACTTGCATATTTTAACATAAATATCGGCGGCCCCGTGGCTGTGTTCTGGGAAGATGCCTTAATTGTTGTCTTTCAAGACAAACATGGTACCATACCAGCCATACGCTTGACTCAACCTCCTGCCATGACGCCGGGCTACCAGAAACGGAATCTTGCCTCGAGGATGCGGTTCGTGAAACTGGATGCTTCTCTCGACATCAAGCCTTGTAGGTTGGAAATGCCAGACGGACCCGTACAGTTTCTGGGCGGTAAACCCCGTGGAGTCCATGGCATGCAAAAAGTCGCGCCAGGCCACTTCGCCAACGGAGGTGTTAGCAGCCGGGTCGAAGAAGACGGTACGAAAGACCTTGAGTGCCCGGGCATCTACTTTGAACGTAGGTTGGGAGTCTGCTACACTTCCTGCAGGCGGCAGCGCTATATCATTCTCACTTGTCGATTCAGGCCCCAGCATTCCGCGACGCTTGACCTTGGTTTTGCCAGCTCCCGATGCCAAAACCTCGGCGCGAGCAGACGAAGTAGTCTCGGTCCCTTGAAACAGCCGCGAAGAGGGAGATACATATTCGTATGACCCATTGTTCTGTTGATGGGTTTGATTTGACTTCTCCTCTTTCTTGGCGGCTGGCTCAACCCACTCCGGTGTGCGCTGCAGGTATCGCGGCTGTGAGAGGACTTGTTTGTAAGCTGTGCCGTTTAGACTCCCGGCTTTCCGGTACAGCATATCATCCACCGCATTCCAGAACGCGTCCAGATTTGCCTCAGACCTTCGGAGGGTCTCGACGTTTGCCTTGTTTTGGCGCTTCCCTACCGGATATTGAAATTTACCACCAGAGGGATCTCCCAAGTGCCGAACAGCAACGATATTCTGCTCTTTGAAAGCGTCATGTACTTGGGCCCAGGCCCTTGTGTGTTCTGCAAACTCCTTTTTTATCCCTTCCTCTCTGTCGACAAGAGCTCCCTCAAATCCGTTGGCCCAGGGTTGGAATATCTCAAGCTGCCTGAGACACTCGCCTGTGATAGAAAGCTCACCGATAAGCATTGCAATGTACGGAGACACAAGCTCTAGAGCTTTGGGCTCTGCTTTCAATAGTCTATCAAGCTCATCGATAACCGTGGTCATCCGACATAGGAATAGATTGTGATCGTCTTCCCATAAAGTTTGGAGTAGCCAGATGAGCTGTGTCGCAACCTTGTCTCTTTTCATCGCATTGTTTGGTATAACCTTGATCTTGGATGACTTAGTCGATCTTGTGACATTCTGGACGAAAAAGGCCCTCAGCGGCGGCGAGGCGGCTACTGACAGATTCAACTGACTGAGCACCCCCTTTGTCATCTGATTAAGGTAATGCTGAAACCTGAGCAAAGCCGCGAGGTATTCCTCCGGCAAGTCCTTTTCTGGGGATAGTTCTGGGCCATACTTCCCGGAAAGTTCGCGTAGATGGGTTGCTTGATTCCGGAGCTCCGCGAAGCCCTCGAGTTGAAAGAACGACTCAGCAAGGACGGAGCTAATCACTCGGGCCCACGCGAGGTCGTCACGGTGGGACTTTGTAGTTGAATGGATATCTGGGAGATGCTCTTTCATGTCGAGCATTGTCTCTGCGAAGTAGCTTGGATCCTCACGCAATGACCAGATGTGATCCTCGGCCCGTACGGTTCGAGCAGAGAGGAGGGACTCGATCTTCTGCAGATCTAGCTTAGCGGGAGGCCTGTACGGGGCTTCTTTGGCCATGATGCTCAAGGTGGAGAAACCCGTAGCGTCGAGGCTCTCTTTCAACGGCGGTTCAGGTTGAATGGCGAACTCATCGCTTGTCATCCGGTCCAATGGAATCTCATGGAGGATCGTTTTGCAGCAATCGACGAGAAACTCGAGCAGGCGTTCTTGGAACTCGAGGACCAGAAGCCCTTCGCCTGGGAGAAACTGTTTGTGATCATTCATCCAGCTGAATGCGTCCTCGTGCTCATCCCAAGCGAGCAGTCTTCCGTAGTCCTCCTGTCGAGCCATCCCGTTTAGCGTCATGACATACTCGTTAAGAAAGATGGGCACGATAGCCATTGTGACTTGCCCGAGATGCATCCCTTCCCCATCAGACGCCGCAAAGAGGTGCGGAGGGTTTCGGCCTCGGGAATTGAGCAGCAGAGTCAAAGTTTTGGGGTCGCCCAAATCCTCTTGATTGATGATAGGCCAAATGAAAGACGAGCGATGCTGTATGGCAACGCTGTTCAAGTTCCTGGAGTGTTTGCGAAATGCAGCGAAGTCAGGACGGTGCGTGAGCGGCATGCCTGGCCAAGCTTGCAACAGGACGCCGAGGCGCTGTGTCCTGGTCTTCTTCTCCCACCGTTTCCGTATCGTGGCCTCGTGGCGCTCGAGAATTCTCTGCAATTTCTCATGGTAGGCGAAGATATTGGTGGTCCGGTCTTTCGCCTCGCGGCGGACTTCACTCGGCGGCAATATCTTGGGAGCAGCTATGCCCCTAGAAGTAAATATGCCAAACGGATCGCTGTTACTCACCCAGTCCAGATCGCCTGGATCTGGCATTTCAACGCCATCAAGCTCCGGATGGGGCTCGAATGGGTTGAATTGATGGTATGCCAGGGGCCGGAGTGGATTCATTGTTGCTGCTGGCGCTCATAGACAAGAGTGTTAGTTGCATCATCTAGCTGTCAGGCTGTCTGGAGACCTCCACATAACTACCTGAGACGCATCGACCAGGCGGTGTAGCTTGGATTTATCATTGTATCACATGATCCACTAGATGTAGCCAGTCAGGAAATAAATTGCATACGTAGAGTTGAGGTAGGTATGACACGGACCTTACAAAATACAGTACATGTAATATACTTATATACTGTGGTTTCGGCCAAACTCTTTTATTTAAATTAAGCAAATTCGATTTGGGAATCCCTCAAGCTGGTAAGAATGTTACTCAACATCCGCTCTTATTCGACGGCCCAACCCACACGACGGCCGTATACGCAGTAGATTCTGAAAAGAGTGCACCTGCACTCGATATCGACCACCACATAAGGTGGACGAGCCGTCGAAGCCCCCGAGGCAACCGTCAAAATTTGCAGCACGGCAGAAGAATTCCTCAATATGAGGGGCTTTGTGCATTCCACCAAGGAGCTAGAGTAGAGCTGAAGCTTGTGTTGTTTGAAAAGGGGTGTTAGTCGTGTTGTTAGTGGTGAACGTACCGATGACGACTAGGTTGGCGTTGCTGTTTTACCAGGTAGATAATGCTGCCTAAGTTCCTCCAGACCCCTAGCCCCATTCACCATCCATTCCAAGGCCCATGTAGGGAGTAGCCAGGTGAGCCACTTTGCGTCAGTCGACCTCGCACCCCTCCAAATACAGCCACTTGCTCCGCCGAGGACATCATTTACTATGTTTCGAGCCGTGACGTCGACATGTTCTCTTGGAGGGACTCTCGTTCCTCCACGCTGGTCCTCGAGCAGCTTCGCGATGGGTCTGTAGTAAGAGTTTTCGGGCAATTCAAATGGCTCGTTGAGCGCATTGCTGAAAAAGTTGGTGCCCACCGCGCCGATTATTGCTGTTACTACTCTGACGCCGAGCGGTTCCATCTCGATACGCATGGTTTCCGATAGTTGCTTGACTGCTGCTTTAGATGTGGTGTATACCCCTATAGGGGTTTAAATCAGTTTAAGCGAGCCATATCAAATGACTGTATGTGGACGAGTGGAAAAGAATAAGCATACCTGCCCAGGGAGTAGGTATATTCCATAGGACAGAGCTAGCATTCACAATGACGCCGCGAGCTTTGCAGATTGGATCCGCGAATGCTTGTGTGACGAGGGGCACGCTCCAAAAGTTAACGTCGAAGTACTTTTTAGCTTTCTCAATATCAGTGTCGAGAATTGGCATGATAAAATCGTTGCCAGCATTGTTAATGAGCATATCGAGCGTGCTGGTACGATGCCTGACTTCCGCAGCACACCGAGCGATTGACTCCTTCGACGAGACATCAAGCTCTAGAATTTCGACGTCGCTCATGCCTCTTAGTGCTCCCGCCTTGGAAGTGTTTCGCAAGGTTGCAAAAACGTGGTAGCCCTTCTCGTGGAGAACTTTGGCCATCGCGGCACCGAGGCCGCCATCACTACATCCCGTAATAAGCGCGGTTTTTTTCGAGAGAGACATGTCATCAAGTCACCAAGTAGAGGCGGAGGCGCAGGCTTGGTATCAGCACGCTTGGAATTGCCGCCCAAGGAGACGTTTTCTCGCAGGCGAAAGCTAGCGAGGCAAAATAATTCTACAATTACTTTTGACGAGCTGCAGCTAAAAAAGGACAGCTCGTGCAACGTCGGCAAATGAGATCGCCCCTCACGAGCACAGCCCCTTCATGCAAATTGGAGCTATATATAGCGGAATGTGTTTATTTCCAAGTGGTACAATGCGTTCCCCTATTACCTTTCACGTGACCCTTGCCGCTTAGTTATCTCCTGCTTACATGATATCCTCGTCATCTCTTTTCATCACCTCATCACCATCGTGCAACCTCTCTGCAAACGAAGAAAACTCATCTAGCCCTAGTTCCATCCAGTGTTTACCTCGTTTATCTTCCTAAGCAATTTTACTGGCCTTCGCTACAGATTCGCCAATCGCAGTAACTGAACTCCCGCTCATCAATTAGGCTTAGCGGAATTACCGGATTCGGATGGAAATCCGTCCAAATTAGGCATGGTCAGATTTCCGCTTTCGGACGAAGAAATCCGAAATAAAAAAGTTAACATATCGGAGTAAAAAAAAACCAACAGCCAAATTAAATAATTAGAAAATTAAATATTATATAATAAATTAAATATTATATAATATATTTTAAACGAAATAAAAAAAAAATTTAATATAAAAAAAAAAATATATATATATTATTAAATAATATTTATTTTTTATAATATAAAATTTAAATATTTTATTATAATAATAATAATTAAATTAATAAAATAATTAAAATTTTTTTTTAATTAAAAATTTATTTTT